>VWZS01005539.1:1201916-1464853 GCA_013397075.1 Rhabdornis inornatus | reverse complement strand
ACTATAAATCTTACTGTTGCTGTGAGAATGAGCTTCCTTTGGTAGAGATGGCATTTTCTCAGCCCTATTCCTGTTAACATTGGGTAGAGAATAAATTTTCCTCCCTTTTTCACTCTTTTTTTTTGTTTGTTTTCCTTTTGCACTGATGTTTCTGAATTCTGGACTGGTATTTCCTTTTCTATGATACTATGGGAATCTTCAGCAGTTTCACTAAATAAACTTAGGACATTTGAAATATAATTTTTAGAAGAGGGCAAAAATGATGCTTTGTGAATTCAACTAGAAATTACTTTATATGATCTTCAAAGGTTTGTGATACCTAAATTTAAAAGTTTATTTCCCTACAAAAGTTCTTTCAAATAATGCGAATAACAATCTATACTCTCCATTGGCCTGAGAAATTGTGATTTTAAATAGATTTCTGTCTATATTTAAAGAGCCAGAAATAAAGGGAAAATACATTGGAAAACTTACAAATCTGTATACTTGCTTTAGCTGTATTGCTAGTTTGTAAAAATCAAGTCATACAAATATTTTTATGGGTTATGATTCAACTCTTAGAGCCACTAGATTTTCTGAGATCAGTTGCCTTTCTGTATGCTGAGCACTTTTTTTTTGGAATAAGAGTTTGACACACCTTTCCATGGAGTAACTTTTTTAAGACTGGAATTTTGACAAGAATTTACTTCCCTAATTTTATAAAGGGTTATTATAAATATATAGTGGTGCTATCTGATGACACAGCTGCATTATGAAAGTCAGATATCATCACCACCCCTTCCTATTATCTTTGTTAAAAGATTTTCTGATTATCCAAATGTCTTAACAAAACTGCCACCAGTTTTCATTAAAACCACCTGGTGGAGAAATGTTTCCATCTGTAACACCCACATTCAAATCTGTAATTTTCCCTGAAAGTGAAGCTGAGAGTCAGCGCTGCAAACTAGGCTACCTTCAATCCTGGGCTGATCAGAGGCCGGATATGTGCTGTCTCATGAATCATAAGGGCTAAAAAGGGTGCAGAATATCTCTCCTGTTCTGGATGTCCTGATAGCAATGAAAGTTTCTAAAACAGTACTTGTAATTTTCCTTTCCAGCACTCCTCATGGCAGAAAACCATAGGAAGAAATATTGGTTAAATGACTATATTCTTCACAGTGGTCATAAAATTGTGGATCCAGGGGAATTTGAAGTGTTTCTGTGAGTGGACTGTGTGGATTTCAGGAGAAGTGAAAGCAGTTAAGAGTCATCGGTAAAGAGGCTGTGTCCCTCTCCTTTGGGTCTGTACCTCTCTGTCTTCCTGATCCCTATTTCTGACTCTGAGCTAAAAGCCTTCTTGTAAACCTTCTCTGAGAGCCATTTCATGCTGACATCAGCACGTACTGCAGCGTGCCAGCCTGCGAACAGGGCGCTGTTACAGGGTGCAGGACTGTGGACACTGAGCTGTTTTCACTGCTTGCACTGGAGCATTACAAATGCATCCTTCGGTTTGAGACCACCTGCTCGCTGCTTTCCAGGAACTTGTTCTATCTGTCAGTTTGCTGGTCTGATGAGTTTCCTTCAGCTGTGTGGGGCTAACAGAGCCTGTCACCCCCTTAGGATAAAGATGTACATCTTATACTGGCAAGTGTGACTTTCTTTTTCTAGGCACACCTGGTCAGCAGTAGGGACCTTCTGTTCCCCATACCCTTCAGATATCAGATTTCACACTGCTGTGGATGGTGTTTGTGGAAGGGGAACACTTAGCTGTCCTATGACTTGTTGGATACCATGCAGTAATGTGTTAAGGAGTTTGGGCTTTTGTGAAGGTTCCTTCTTTTGCGTGTTTTGTGAACAGGTGTACCTTGGCTTGAGGAACACTTTGTCATTAACTGATTGCCTTGAAATTACCTTCACATCCAAAGGCAGGTTCTGCATTTTTTCTATAATAGGGACAGTGTCACCAAGTATTCCTGAGACCTTATCCGTGCTTTCATTCAATGAACTGTGGTCCTAGTCCATTGCATGGTATTGAAGACTCAAATCCATATAAGCACTTTGATGCTTGCCAGGCACTAAGTAGAAACTGAAACCTCTTCAATGCAGTCTCACAGTTTGGGAGTAGGAAGCAAGTCCTCTATCTCATCTTGGAGCTTGAGAGTTTTGTGTTTTGTTCCTCTGTGGCTGGGAGAGCATCTTTTACCTATTTGCCACACCTTTGAAAACTACATGGAGAGCAGTCTGTTGGGTAGATGGGGCTTTACTATAGTATACTCAACTCTCATCCACTCTTGTTTCACTGTTTCACACTGATTTTGCGAGATTTTGTGCTTATCTCTGAAGACTATAGTCTCTATCATCTCTTTTAGTAGTGCTTGGCCTTAGACACCCAAGCTTTTGCTGTTCTTGTATGAATAAATGTTTGCATAGAACAGTAGTAAAATGGCCTCCTCTGCAGACTAATTCACATTGGAGGCTTTTTTTCCTGTTTTACTTGGTAGATACTCCTGTAGCTGGAGGGAACAGTTTCATTGTTGAGTGGCTGATGTCTAGCCTAAACTCCAGATATTGCCCAACAGGTGACTGATGTGACTAAAAAATTGTGAAGAAGCATGAAAGGGTAAGTTTTTAATGAGACTGAAGAGGGAAACAAACGGTCATTTGCAAAAGTGTGTGTGTGTGTAAAATTGAAAGAAAAAATAGTTTAAAGGCTTAGAGTGTAGATTTAAACACTAGGTAGACTGAGAGAACTATTTTGCTTGTGGGTATAAGGTGCCTTGAACTGAAAAAAACACAGTTATGTACAGCAAACTTGAATCACAGGGAAATCACAGAATTATATATATGTACTTAAGATGAAATTTGTTTATATGTAGTTGTGTGCCTTATCTCATTGGGTTAAGCAGGTACTAAGTGGAAACTATGGCAGCTGAGAACACAGCTAGTTGAGCTCCAGTTCTCTTCAAATTTTGGCTAGTAATTACAAGGAAGTGGTTCCTAGTTACCATGACATTCATTTGCTGGAGCAAACTTAAGTGGGGATAAAAGCTCTTACTAAGCTTCTGATGGGACATAAGAAGGCTGTGAGTTTGTTGGCTGAGGTAGTGGCAATGCTAGGAAAGTTAGCTAAGCCACAGGAGGTGCTTTGTAGTTTTGTAACCCTAACTGAGTAGCTTCAGTAGAAGCTACTAGTAGCTTCAGGGTAGCATATACTTGAAGCCTTCCCATCTTAAAAGTTATCTCAAGAATTTTCATGGCAGTTAATTAGGGGGAATTTGATGCTAACACCCTATTTTGGCCACCCTAGTATGGTACACGAGCATGATTTTACCAGAACTCAGGTTTCTAGAATCAATAGGGATATTGCAGCTCTCACGTTTCAGGGCTGCCAAATCCTGGTCACTTGCAGTTGGTGAGAATATCTGTTTCAGGGTTTGCAGAGTAACTTGTCTGTAATTTCTTTGGGGCACCTGGAAGCCTTCACTACTGTGTACCTGAAGATTAACCAGTGACCAGAGGCTTGGGCTTTCAATCAGTTTCCTGGAGACATTGTCTTTCCTTCTCACTTTCTAACACTTGGACCACACCTAACATTGTCAGAAAACACTGAATACTGCTCAAAGTGGCAGCTGCTGCCATCCTCATTTTGTACAGTACTTATGGGCAACAGGAGGAAGTACAGTTCCAAGAGCTTAGCCTATGTGCTCTAAGTCCCCTGATAATAATTGCCCTTCCATAAAAAGCAGGGAAGGAAGAGGTAGGATCATTCTTCCTCCTTTCTGTTGAAACTGGGCCACTTTCCAGAAATAAAAGTGAGAGTGAAGGGGCCATCTTGAGGAAGTCTGTCTTTATCTTATCTTTAGGATGAAGGGTCGAAAGCCTATCTTTAATCCCACTGAGAAACAATGGAGGAATTGAGAGTTCTGGGAACTGGTTGTACATTTGGCACCAAGGAATTAAAGGATGCAATAGATAAACAATACCAAGACTCAGCCTCCCTCTTATTTATTCCTTCCATGGCTGCATGAATCTCACTTTCTCTGTGGTGGAGCAGGAGGAATGGAGGCTTCTGCTTGAGAGCCTTTATTTCTTCCTTTGTACTTAACGCAGTTTGGAACCACCATGTTTCAGACCATATGGTCTGCAGGGAGCAGAGTGCAGGTTGCTTATTGTGTGCATGGGTATTTTAAGCTCCCCTAATCACCCAGAAAGACTGTTCAAATATTACCTTGCACCTCTTCCTGGCAGTGCCAGCTCTGATCCTGACACTTGAATGTACAAATCCATGATGAAATTATTTTGCTTCTGGAGATTGTCTGGTACAACCCCCTACTCAGAGCAGGGCCACCTGCAGCAGGTAGCCCAGGACCAAGTGCAGGTGGCTTTGGAGTATCTCGAAGGATGGAGACTCTGCAACATCTCTGGATGGTCTTTTCCAGTGTCCAGCTACCCTCACCGTAATCATTCAGATGGAACTTCTGTGTTTCAGTTTGTGTCCATTGCTCCTGGTCCAGTAACTGGGTGACTCTGGGAAGAGTTTGTCTCTGTCTTCTTTAGTCCTCCCCACTGGGAATTTACACGTGTAAAAATCCTCCTGGGTCTTCTTTCCTCAGGCCGAACAGTCCCCACTCTCTCAGCCTTTCCTCATGTGATGTCCTCCCATCCCTTGACTGTATTTATGGCTCCTTGCTGCACTGGCTCCAGCATGTCTTTCTTATATTGAGGAACCCAGAAGTAGATTTATCATCCAGGCATGGCAGAGAGCAAAGATCACCACTTTCAGTCTGCTGATGATGCTTTTCCAGTGCAGCCCAGGATGGCGTTGGCCTTCTTTGCTGCAAGCGTTTGTTGCTGGCTCACATTCAGCTTGGTGTTGACCAATGTTGACCATTCTCAGTTGCTTTTCTCCAAAGCTTCTTTCCAGCTGGTTGGCCCCCTTAGTCTCCTTGTGCAAGACTTGGCATGTCCTTATGCTGGTTGTTTTCAGGCTTACAAGAGAGACTAATATCTAAACATGTTCTAAAATCACTCAGGGAAAGGATTGCTTTGGTCACTGGTCCTCACTGTTTTCTCTTTACTGCCCAAGGCCTTTACACAGAGAGGAGGAGAGAGAGTTGAACAGTGCAGAAACTGTTGTGGCCTTTTGGCCAATGGAATCATCAGAAGGAACTTAACAACATTTGAAGCTTCAAGTTTTCATCAGTCTGAGAGGGCAGGTATGGCCATAAATGTGCTTTGACAAAGCAGACAACAAGGAGTGTTTTCATGCCTTTCAGGGTATTTCAGAGAACTGATAGTGATTTTTTCACTTGAGTGGACTGAGCTTTTAAGGAGACTGAGGAGTCAAAACACATTCACAATTGAACACAGCCACTAGCAAGGAAATTATGAGAAAGTCATTGACTGATTTACTGGGCAGCCATCTCACTGCTGAGGAGGAGCAGGAGACTGTCAGCAGACAATAGCAGATTGATAGGCTTTTCTTAAAAGCTACAGAAGAATGGGAGGTGATAGGGGATGACAGACAGTAATAAACATTCCTACCATCTTTGAGACACAGGCTTCAGATCGGCGTATGTTGAACTTTTGGAATGTCTGAGGTGCAAGCTGTTGTCCAGAGCTCTTTTCTGGGCCCAGTTTAAGTTTTATTGGAATGCACAGGGCATTATTTCTGTGTATGTGTCTTCCCACATGATTCTCCACTTGATACAAGATTCTGCCAGAGCTTCATTGCCAGCTTTGTCTGACATTGCAGTAATACTTTCTAACTAAGAAGTCTGTCATTCTTCAAATTCAGGGCATTATCTATGCCCTGCAGGAGGGTGAAGACAAAGACTGTGAGAAAGAACATGATCTCTGGGCAGGAACTTCTCAAAATACAGAATTGTTATAAACCTTATCTTAAAAGGAATTATGCAGAAGAGGCTTCTTTTTAGAGGGGGAGGGTACTATCCCGTTGTTTATTTTTCTGGAAAATAGCAGAGGGAGAACAACATTAAGAGGGATTTGAAATTCTCAGTCTTGTCAATACCCTTTCATTTCTGAAGACCCATATGAAGTTTTTTGAATCCTTGGATAGGAAAGCATCTAACAACATGCTTCCTTCATCAAGCGCTTACTAAGCATTTTAAGACTTGAGATTAATGCCTTAAGAAAAGGCTTTTTAAAAATACTACTGCCCTTGTATTCAAGCTTGTTGAAAAGCAGACATTATTGGAAGTGGAAAATGACAAAACTGAAATTCTGTTTTGCGTTGCCAATAGTTAGAACCAATTATAATTTCTAGCTCGTTTTACCTTCTCCTTTGCTCTACCCACTGGTGGCTGCTGCATTTGTCTACTCCCCTGGGCCTATCAGTTTTAATTAATAGATGTTAGCATGCAATTATGTTTTAGGGGAAAAAGCTTGTGTGCCTATAGTCTGACTTCAGTTCCCAGCAGTGATAAAACATGTAAAAAAATCTTAAGCCATCAGTTACAAACACAGTGTGAGTAGTTTCATTCTGCTTTTTGAAAATACTTGCATAAATTTACAATTACTGTAATGATTTACACCTCACCAGATTTACACCTCTGTATGATTTGCCTCAGTCAAATCCAGGTATTAGATCTGTAAGGATGCAGATACCTTATCTGATATCTATATCTGTCAAGAATTATGCCTTATTTTATACTTCATAGATATGGTAAAATATTACGCAGTGTTTGTAGTGTAGCTTAGTTTGGGAATCTAGACAGTAAATGTTAGTCAGACTTACTTTTGATATTCACAACAAGCAGCAGAAAAGAATACCACTATGAGTTTGATTTAATGGTTTCTTAGATACGACAATTGATAGGATAGCATTGTAATTCTTTGTACTTAGAACTGAAGTAATCATCCTCAAAATTTGATTGCATTGTCAGATACTTACATCCAGAGAGAGTTTTAAGCAAGAAAGCCATGTTCCAAATATATTTTCTGGCACAGAAGCAATAAAATTACAGAGGCAAGAAGAGCTAGTTGCAATTTTCAGAATAATGACACACAAAACCATTCATACAGTTGCCACTTCAGAGGCACAAAGATACACGGCATGATGAGTAGCTGTTCCCAGACGGTTCTAGATTGAATTAGAACACCTATTTAGGTGTTCTGAGTTTCTTCACATCATGTGTGTCTCATTTTCAGTGTCAGGACTTTGTACACTTTGCCTATGGTAAGCACTTCTCGTCCTATTGAAGATAAGAGAATGTACCTGTCTGTATATGGAGTTTCTTCAGACATCTGTAATAAAAATGTTGTGTTAGGAATCTCCTAATGTTTTCATCTGTCTTTCCTATATTAAGGCCTCCTGGAATCACTGAAGATCAGTATATGCCCTGAAAGTTGCTTTTTGATCAGGGATAAACCTAGCAGATAAAATTCCGCTTTTTAGTGATGACTATGGTGGATTTAGCAAATTAACTGTTTCAAATTTTGAGGCTCTGAGGTGTAACCAAACATAATTTTCTGTGTATTTTGGGCTTTAGATAAGCCCAAAAATTCTAAATTTTAGCAGATTTCTAGAATGGTTGTTTAAATGCCTTGCATTAAAATACAGTTATTTAAGATCCTTAATTGATAGTTACCTTTTGAACTTCATTATATGAAATTTATTAGGACATTGCTTGTGAGTGGAGCAAAGCCCAACACTGTTTTAGTGTAAGTACTATTATATTGCAGGGAAAAAGGGTACTGCTCTTTTAGCAAGAAGCAGAGCACTCTGTTTTTTCTGAAAATTGCTAATGGAGGTCTTCACATGCTTGAACGACCTAAGTGTGAAGTGTCTTCTCAAGTGTTTCTCTAGGTTACCAATACTGCATACTCTGAATTGGTTGAAGTATTTATGTATTGAAAACTTGGTCTACATCTTATGCTAGCAGGTCTAATAAAAGATGATACTTTTTTTTTGAACCTTGTTTGGACCGTGAGCCTAGGGAGCGCTAAACATCTTGTAGCCACTGCCCATGAAGATTTTGTCTGTTTTTTTGTAAAATATATATTAAAGTCTTTGAATATACTGCGAAGTGTTCAATCCCATAAACTAGGATTTTGTAATACTTCTATTGATACATCATTCTCTTCCCAGATATTTAGAAAATCTATGGTCCTACACTATACAAACAATCCAAAGTTTTCACTGTGAACTATTTACATCTCTGGGTATTAATTGTGTTAAGATTAAATGTTTAGTAATAGGATTTTGAAAGAAATTACAATGAAGCAGTTTATGTAAGGAAAGGCCAATTTGGGAGCTGGATGATTGAATATGTTTACTTGTGTTTTGAACCATGATTTTTTAGTGTAACTTTTCTTTTAGTGATTTCATTGGTCTTGGAAAAAGCATCAAGAGCTATGCAAAACCACATGTAATAACTGTCTGAACTTTCTCATCTTTTCTGTTTGCACAATTTTTTTAGCACTTGCAAGTTCTAAGAAAGCAGAGTATTTTTTCATGTATATTATTCTCTAGGTTTTTAATTGGCCTTTTATATGAAGTTATTTTCAAACTTTTTGACTATTTAAAGTCATTGCACTTTTGCTTATTTGTAGTATTAACTTTAGAATAATTTTGACATTTGACATCAGGAGACTAAATTTTGTACTGATTAAATGATATTGCACAGATGTAGATGAAAAAAATGTGAAAACTTGAGCAGTGAAACAATGTGAAAAACTTAAGAGTATTTTAATTAAGTGATAAGTCTCTTCGGTAGTGTTATTTTTTGCAGAAAGTTTGACATTGCACAACAAACTTCATCTATACAGTTTAATGTTCTGCTGGTCATGTGTTTTTAGCTATAGACGTAGAACAAGAAGGCAGCTGTTTGATGGAGTGCATGGAGCATGAGCTGAGGCAGTTTAGAAGAAAGGACAGAATTTATGAGGGCTCTAGATCATCCTAGGTTAACTCTATTGATTTTGGCCCAGGATGCTACCTGGAAAGTGTCAGGGTAATGGGTATGCACTTTATGGATGAGAATTAAAAAAGGCTTTATATGTGTATATGTGCTTGCACCTAAGAATATGGAACTAGGCTGTACAGAAATATGTACAGGTTGCTTTATGGACTTTAATTGCAACATTATGTTGCTTAGCATTGCTGTAAACATGCAGGGTGCGTTGGTGAAAGTTGTTCAAGAGCTGAAAATTAGGAACAATTTTGTCTGCAGTCATATCTTAAGAACAAGTGACACAGTTGCTGCCATGGAGCAGCAAAACATTATATTTCTGTGGTCCCGTGTCTCTGCTGAGTTTGATTAACTGTGGTGACTCTCTGCCTTGAACAAGTCTCACTGGAGGCACATCTGTTAACTGGAGTAAAACCGAAGAGTTGTTCAGTCTGTTTAAATAGGATATGTCTGTGTAAATCTTGTGTTTTGCAGACTGGAGCACATTTTAACCAAATGCATCCAGTAACTGTTCAGTTACACCTCAAGCCTTACATAGAAAGTAAACCTAAGAAAAGTGAAACCAAGGCATGGCTACCAACTTTTTTTAAAAAAAAAAAAAAAAAAGCAAAAAAAAAGAGGCTCCCCACTACCCCACTTTATTTATCACTGTTCAGAAGTGTATCTGTATTTTTAAAATTACTTTGTGTTCTGCATACCCCTAAGTTCCTGCAGTCTTAATAGTTTATTTTGTTTTCCTTTGGTTTCTCCAAGAAGCTGTTTTTCAATATGCTCACAGAAAAGAACTGTATTTACTCAAAGGTGGAAATTGCAGAATTATATGTATTGATTCTGCTAGTGTATATGTAAAAAGTGTGTAAATTCCTTTGAGATTAAATGCACAGTACATTTTTCTTGTATTTCAGAGCAAAATTAGATATTGATTTTTTTAATGGGAAATCTATCCTAAGAATATAGAACTTCACTAATATATTATGATTCTTGTATTTTGTGTTTTAGATGATTTCATATTGATTGTAGTTTTTAAATTTAAAAGCTCTCACTTTTTCAAGCAAAATATCTTCATAATTTATCTTGCAAGGGGCTTTTAAATCTTTCTTCATCAGCTTAAAGCAAAACATCACCTCTTAAAAAGGTATTTTTCAAACAATTACCACTCACTATAAAAAAAAACTATCAAAACAGGTTCTTGGGAGTCGACTGATCAGCTCAGGGATTCAGCAGGAATTTACAGGTTTGTTCACTTGTAACATCCCTTTTTCTGGTGGGCCTGTTTCAAGTTCTAGGCTTGTCCCTGTCTGACCATGTTTAAGCAGTCCATGTAGAAAAGGAGCTGGTTACACTGCTGGTGAGACAATGCTCTATCTTTCATTCAGCCTAGGTGATCTGATTCTTTCTTGCTTGATTTTTGCTCTGTATGTGATCAAAAGGAAAAAGGCTGAGATTTCCATGATGTAAAGTAAAATTAATGACATAAACAATATGAGGGAAGAATCTTGAGGAGAACAGTGCAACAGGAATGCTCCTTGTTATGGAGGGGGTTTGCCCTCTTAGTTTTCTACAGGGTTTGTAGTTTGGGAGTGCTTTCAGCTCTATCCTTGAAGAATTTATGGTCATGTGTCTTTTTCTGCCTGCATATAAGTGTTTGCCATATTTCTCTGAAATGAAGACCTTGACAGAGTGATTCATGGTTTTTCTCTCATTCTGTTGGATTACTACAATGTATTGTACTGGGATTAGCCTTGAAACTTCCTGTTGATCTCATAGTGTACTTTTTTACTTTTCCCTCTGCTTCCTATTACTTTTCATCTTAATGCAGAGCTTTCCTTTCCGTGTACTGGTAGACAAAGACCATAGAAGAAAGCCTTCTTTAAAGTAGAAAAGGCAGGTAACTTTCACATACAGCTTTAGTGAAGGAGCCCTAAATTTGAAAGCTTTCTATGAAAGCCAAAGTTTGATGAACTTTCTGTGAGGGCAGCTCTCTAGTTATGTTAAAGTTGCAGAGGTGGAAAGGAAGTAGTCTTCCTGGCAATTTACTTAATGGTGTGAAATACCAGGTGTTAAAATTTGAAGACTGGCACTTGCATGTCTGGAATTCATAAATAAACCAAGAAAATCAATAAGTGACTTTGGCAACTGCCACCCTTTTGACTCCTTTGTTAGAGGCCAAGAACTGAATGAACAAGAAAATTAAAAGTGTTTTCCCTGAAGGAAAAGGAAAAGTACATTTTCCTTCAGGCTAAAGCTGAGGCGACAGAGAGTACAGGAAAGCTTTTATTGCTGTGTGCTCTGCTGGGTTCACTGTGGCTGGATGCTGGGTGGCCACCAAAGCTGCTCTGTTGCTGCCTTCCTCAGCTGGGCAGGGGAGAGGAAATATAGTGAAAGGCTCACGGACCCAGATAAGGGCAGGGTAAGATCACTGAGCAGTTACTGTCACATTCAAAACAGACTCAACTTGGGGAAATTAAACTTACTGCCAGTCAGAATCAGAGTAGGATAATGATAAATAAAGCCAAATCTTAAAACACCTTCCCTCACCCTTCCCTTTTTACTGGGCTCAACTTCACTCCTGATTTTCTCTGTCTTCTCCTTCAGAGCAGCATAGGGATGGGAAATGGGGGCTGCAGTCAGTTTATCACATTGTCTCTGCCATTCCTTCCTTTCCAGGGGAGAACTCCTCACAGTCTTCCCCTGCTCCAGTGTGGAGTAGATCATTTTAAATGTCATCATACAGTGCATGTAGGACAGCCAGGGGATCAGGCCCAGCCAGCCTGGGTTTAGGAAAGACAGGTCCTGCATGGCCAACCTGATCTCCTTTAATGACCAGATGACCTGCCTAGTGGATGAGGGAAAGACTGCATGTGGTCTACCTGGACTTCAGTAAAGCCATTGACACTGACTTCCTCTGGAGAAAATGGCAGCCCATGGCTTAGGCAGGTGGCCTCTTATCTGGGTTAAAACTGGCTGGATGGCTGGGCCCAGAGAGTTGTGGTGAAGAGAGTCATATCCAGCTGATGGCTGGGTCTCCAGTGGGCTTCTCCAGGACTCAGTATTGGGGCCAGTCCTGTTTAATGTCTTGATCTGGATGAAGAGATTGAGCGTATCCTCAGTAAGTTTACAGCCAATGCCAAGTTGGGTGGGTGGGCAGATCTGCTGGAGGGCAGGAAGGATCTGGACAGGCTGGATCAATGGGCCAGAGCCAACTTGAGGTTCAACAAGGTCAAGAGCTGGGTCCTGCACCTGGGTCACAGCAATGCCCTGCTGTGCTACAGGCTGGGGACAGAGTGGATGGAGAGCTGCTCAGGGAAAAGAAACCTGGGGGTGCTGATCGACAGTGGCTGTGCATGAGCCAGCATGTGCCCAGGTGGCCCAGAAGGCCAATGGCATCCTGGCCTGTATCAGCAATAGTGTGGCCAGCAGGAGCAGGGCAGGGATTGTTCCTCTTTGCTTGGCACTGGTGAGACCACACCTTGAGTGCTGTGTCCAGTTCTGGGCCCCTCACTACAAGAAGGACATTGAGGGGCTGGAGCGAGTCCAGAGAGGGGCAATGGAACTGGCAGAGTGTCTGGAGCACAAGTCCTGTGAGGAGTGCCTGAAGGAGCTGGAGTGTTTATGCTGGAGAAAAGGATGCTCAAGGGTGATCTTATCCCTCTCTACAGCTGTCTGAAAGGAGTTTGCAGCTAGGTGTGGGTTGGGCTCTCCTCCTAGGCAACCGGTGACAGGAGAAGAGGAAATGGTGTCAAGCTGTACCAGGGGAGGTTCAGACTGGACATCAGGAAGAATTTCTTTGGAAAGGGTGGTTAAGCATTGGAGTGAGCTGCCTGGGAAGTGGTTGAGTCATTGTCCCTGGAAGTGTACAAGAAAGGACTGGATGTGGCACTTAGTGCTAGGGTTTAAGTGACAGGGTGACATTTGGTGNCTCTCTACAGCTGTCTGAAAGGAGTTTGCAGCTAGGTGTGGGTTGGGCTCTCCTCCTAGGCAACCGGTGACAGGAGAAGAGGAAATGGTGTCAAGCTGTACCAGGGGAGGTTCAGACTGGACATCAGGAAGAATTTCTTTGGAAAGGGTGGTTAAGCATTGGAGTGAGCTGCCTGGGAAGTGGTTGAGTCATTGTCCCTGGAAGTGTACAAGAAAGGACTGGATGTGGCACTTAGTGCTAGGGTTTAAGTGACAGGGTGACATTTGGTGAAAGGTTGGACTCAGTGACCTTGGAAGTCTTTTCCAGCCTTAATGATTTTATGATTCTGTGATTATCCTAGCAGCAGTAATGCTGACACTGATGGGCTTGGCCTTGGTGAGTGATGGGTCCATCTTGGAAGGCANGACATCAGGAAGAATTTCTTTGGAAAGGGTGGTTAAGCATTGGAGTGAGCTGCCTGGGAAGTGGTTGAGTCATTGTCCCTGGAAGTGTACAAGAAAGGACTGGATGTGGCACTTAGTGCTAGGGTTTAAGTGACAGGGTGACATTTGGTGAAAGGTTGGACTCAGTGACCTTGGAAGTCTTTTCCAGCCTTAATGATTTTATGATTCTGTGATTATCCTAGCAGCAGTAATGCTGACACTGATGGGCTTGGCCTTGGTGAGTGATGGGTCCATCTTGGAAGGCAGCTGCCATTGGCTCTGTTGGACATGGGGAAAGCTTTGAGCAACTTCTCACAGGAGTCACTCTGTAGATCCTCAGCTACCAAAACCTTGCCCCTCAAACCCAAGGCAGTTCCATGTTTTGTCAGAATCTAGCAGTCTGCAATTTTTTTTCATGCTGTGAAGTTGAGCCTTTCTGATTCGGTAGCAAAATATCCTTTGGAGAGCTGCATGCCAGGGCTATCAGCATATTTTTATTAGTTCCCAAAATATGTTTTGTTTTATGTTGTAAGCCTGAAAAGTACTACTAGAGTTTGTTCTCTAGAAGACAGTCCAAATCATGCCCTGTAGTAACATAGTTCTTCCCAGCTGAATTAAAAAACAGTTTATAAAGTTATAATGTATGATTCTTTATCTCATACTGTATTTTTCATTAAGGCTTTCAACTTTACTTGCCTTCCAGATATTTAAATCATGGTTGTTCCATGGATATATATTACATCTATATCTGACTTACTACATACAGTGTATCTAGGACAGCAGAGTTCAAGCTGTAATATTTTAAGAGCATGTGCAGTTTTTCCTCATTCCAGGCATTATAATCATATTCTTCATAAAATAAAATCTTAGTCAAATCAAGCTAAGTTAAGGAGCCATTGTGAACATAATAAATTGCATTTCTGTTTAAGGTGAGCTTCCTACAAAATTGTAAGGAAAGTGCAGTGTTGTTCAGTGCAAATGTCATGCTCAGTTCATAAAAAGTTGCTGAGAGGACAAACTGCAGTCAGTGTTCAGAAGATACAAAGCACTGCCCAGTCATGGCAGAGGGTATGTTTGCAGTGTCCCTGGGGGTGTGGTGACAGCACTGAAGCTGGGCTGGTGTTTCCCAGGAGGGGATTTTGTTGTCTAAACACAGGTGTCAGCTGGTATTTGAGATGTCTGATGGTGGTACTCCTCGACTTTAGGAGTGAGGAGTGGGTGGGAAGCTGGTTGCTATTGTAAACCAGGTTTTGCAGCTGCGGGCAGCAGGGAGTGGAGGGAGCCTGGAAGCAGGATTCTGGAGTTGTCCAGCATGGAGCTCCCTTGAACACATCCTGGGTATTTCCTCAAGTGAAGTGGTCCCCAGATTCTTCATGTCTCATTGAGGGACACAGGCAGCAATGGCAAAGGTTTCATCTCAGTCGATGATTCTGACTGCGTTTTCAGACTTGTGTAGCAGTGTGTCACTTTGTTCAGATCCCTCCTGCATAATTTTTGAGATGGCTAATCTTTCCTTTGGGGATCTTTCATTTATCAAATTGTATTATGGCTGTTGAGGTTAGAGCATTATTTCCTTGCACATGAGAAGCAGTACCTTTTGAATGTGAATTATCATTAAACTGCCATCAGTGAAACTGAAATTCTTTGATAACATCCTTATTTTATTTTATTGCATTAAACTTAAGCTTCATGTTAGCTAAGGTGTTTAAAATGCTCTCACAAGGTAAATACCAGATTAACGAGAAAATTCTGCAAAATAGTCAGCATTTTGCATTGTGTTGGCAAGGCTATTCACTAGAAAAGCTGTGGTTGTTTAGTTGCTGTGGGAGAAGAGAAATGAAGAGGAAGGATGAGTGGCCTTATGAGGGACAGCAGGAAAGGGGAAAGGACACAAGTAAGTGGGAAACTAAGAAAGTACATGTCCCTTGAGGCACAAGGAGTTGGACTCAGAGGGGATTCCAGGCAGTGCTGTGGGGATCAGAAGAGGAGGAATATATGACAGGAGTGAGATGCTAGGGGAAGGCTGGTAATAGCTGGGATGGGAGTCTGGAAGTAGGCTGTGAGTGATGCAGCCGGCTATTCGTCTAGTACAGAACAAGTGTAAAATAGCACTTCTGCACACTGAGAATTGGGTAATGAAAAGTGATGGATCTTCTGGTAGCAGACCTGGGACTTGCTTATTTATGTGTCTGTTTCCCTTTGGGCTTGAACTGGAGATGGTTAAGCACACAAATCAGGAGGAGGTGAACATTTATTTTCAGTGTGATAATAAATAAATTAGAAGGCAAGTAGAAAACACAAAGGTTTAGAAATTCTCAGAGTGTAAGCCAGCCTCATGACTGTGAAGAGAAGGGTCTGAGTCATTAGGTTCAGACACTTGAGGCTTGGCAGAGCTGCTTTCACAGATCTCAGCAGGCTCAGGTGGTACAGCAAGAGCGCCTGGAAACACAGGGTAGTTTGACTGAAGAAGGAATTGCACAACTCAGTTAATTTGAATTCAACATTCCCAGAAAATAATAATTTTATAGTATTATCTAACTACTCTTTGGCTGTCCCATACCGTCTCACTAAAAGATAGATCCATGTAAAAGATCTGGTCTGATTTAAAAAGCGGATAAAGAGGATGGTTAGGTCTCCTTGTTTGTAGCAGAGGACTTGGAAACCAAGCTCAGTCACATCTTAGAGTTCCTGAACCTGATGGTAGTAATCCACATTATTATTTTTCAAAGCAATTTGCTATGCTAATTAAGTCTCAAAATTCTGGAGCACTTTTGAAGCTCCAGAATTGGTTTTGGGTACTTGGAATTTGCTTTAATCTCTTTACTCATAAGAAGAATGCCTCCTCCATTTAGGAAAGGGTCCCTGCTATCACAGGAGCTGTATGATGGAGTTTGTAGAAATACCCTGAACCAGGAGATTACCTTCCTAACAGAGTAAGCAGAGAGGAGTGAGATGAGATTTAAAGAGCACAAATAGATCTGCTGTAAGGCAGCTCTAAATATTTTGTTAGTCTCAGGGTTTATAGGCAGGGTGCCATGTCCCCTGCGTCTGTCTAGCCTTGTCATCTCCAGCCTGACATATTGGAGGTTATGTGCATGTACATATTAATCTGTGCAGGCTCAGTGCCTGGGGGAACGGTGTGTGTTTGTGTGTTTTTGTCTTTAATTAAAGGTGGCATCTCTGCTTTTTTGGGTAGGTGAAGAATGGAGCTAAAAAGAATTGATTAAATGGAAAGAAAAAGGACTAAAGGATGTTGACATTTGAGGCAAGTACATCTAAAGCCTCAGCAGGTGAGGAGAAGGGTGAATTATGAGGGCCAAAGAGTTCACTGTACAGTAGAGACCTTAATCAGAATGTGTAAAGGTCCCTGCTTTGCTAAATCAGCAGCTGCTCTTGGCTGGGAAAACTCCTTGGCACTTTTCTGTAGTTTTTTCACCAGTACCACCTTCTGGTGTGTAGGGATAACTCTTTGGTCCCCAGGTCCCCAGTGTGTGGAGGTCTTCCTGGTGTGTGTGTAGCTGTGCATATGCCTATCATATATAGGAGTCTGGGAGACAGCATTAGAAAACTTGGCTCCAGTTTTTAAGATAAACCACATAGGTAGATAATTTCATAGGCTGCATAGTGTAATTTGGGATGAGGAAGCATGCTTTAAGGCAGTCTTATTTTACCCCTGCGTTGATATCATGGGCCTGGTTGGCCACTTCTAGTGCTAATCCCACCACCTGGAGCTGTCTGGCTGGCTGTTCCTCTCTGCATTCTCCCCAGTGGTACAATGGAAAGGGAGTGGAGAGAGGAAACAGCCTATGAACCCTATAGAGGTAACATAGAAGCCTCTGCCTTGATCCTGCACTGTGTGATTTATCCTCTGAAACAGCTGGAAATGGGAGGAGGAGCATTTCCAGCTCTTTATTGCCTTTTCCCCTCCAGTGTAGAAACTCCCATTTGGCTACAGTATGAATCTTACTTTCACAATTAAAGATTGCCAAGCATTAATACTGTGATTAACATATAACTAAACTTTGACTCTCCTGGGCTGGTCTAGCTCTTTCTTTTCCAGATGCTGGAGAAAGTAATGAATTTTCCAAAGTGATGAGAAAGAGATAAGCAGTAGTGTTGTCTTGTGTCTTGGCAGCCAGAAGATGGATATGGAAGAAGCAAAGAAGTATTATCAGTGCTACATTTGGGAGGGGTGACAACAGGACGCATTCTTGGACTGAACTTCAGTTTTAGTTGTTTTGAATGACCTTAAGGTCATAGGATGTGAAACAGGTGTCTGCTCCTGTGTGCTTTATAAGGCATGCACAATGAAATCTCAAACTGAAATAAATATAATCATGTCTTCATGACTACACAAGCAAATGCTACTGTTCACAGACTGCTGCTGGCCACAAGTGTGCACCTTTAGAAGCAGCAGCAGCCCACCCCCCCAAAAAAAAACTCCTGCTCCTGAATGTGGGATATTCATTAGAAAAAAAAAAAAGAGGAGGGAGAGACAGAAGGCAGAGAGACACAAGTTAAGTTGGAAAAGAAGGTAAGAACGTTGAGGAACCTAGGACACCTTGGGGTTGTACTAAGAAAAGGAGGAAAGAGATAGGTTTTTCAAATCTGTAATATGTTGTAGCTCGAGACTGACAATTTTGTATTTCTTCCCCAAATTACAGAATGAACACTTTGGGAGAAACAAAACTTGACATCAGCTACCTGGTTTATCAGTGATAACCTGCTTCTGTACCAACATGTGTCTATTAATTTTGATTTTGTAATTTCAAGAAGTCAGGATGTGGTAGTGATGCTATGATCACTCATATATCTTGGAATCAGAGAATAATAGAAACATAAAATGGGTCAGAAAGCACCTTAAAGACCATTAAATTCCAACCCCTCTGCCATGGGCAGGAAAACCTTCCACTGGATCAGGCTGCTCAAAGCCCCATTCACAGTCCCTGGCTGTGAATACTTCCAGGGATGGGGCATCTGAAACTTCTCTGGGCAACCTATTCTACTCCCTCACCACCCTCAAAACGAAGAATTTCATACTAGTGTCTCATCTAAACCTGCCTTCTTTCAGTTTGAAGCCACCCCCCTTGTCCTGTCACTACGTGCTCTTATAAAAAGTCCATCTTCAGTTTTCTTGTAGGCTCCCTTTAGGTACTGGAAGGCTGCAGTGAGATCACCCCAAAGCCTGCTCTTTTCCAGGCTGAACAGTCCTAATTCTTCCAGCTTTTCCATATAGGAGAGGTGCTCCATCCCTCTAATTTGCTTGTTGGCCCTCCTCTGTACCTGCTCCAACAGGTTCTTCCTGAACAGGGTACCCCAGAGCTGGATGCAGCAGTGCAGGTGGGGTGTCACCAGAGCAGAGCAGAGCAGAGGGGCAGGATCACCCCCTGGCCCTGCTGCCCATGCTGCTTTGGATGCAGCCCAGGATCCAATTGGCTTTCAGGGCTGCAAGCCCACATTGCTGGGTCACATCCAGCCTCTCCTCCAGCAGCAACACATGGATTAGCAGTGCTTGTCCTTCTCAGCAGATGTGCCCTAGGTCTGTTCATGCCCCAGACTGGATTGGTACCAGGGATTGCCCTGACCCAGGGGCAGCACCTGACCCTTGGTCTTGTTGGACCACATGAGATTCCCACAGGCCCAGTTCTCGAGCTTGTCCAGGTCCCTCTGGATGCCATCCTGTCCTTCAGGTGTGTCAACCACAGCATTCAGCTTGGTGTCCTCTGCAGATGTGCTGAGGCTGCACTCGATGCCTTTGTTTCTGTCATTAATGAAGACATTGAGTGATGCTGCTCCCAGTACAGACACCTGACTCCACTTGTATCCAATGTCCATTGGGATGGTCATCTATCGCGACAGCAGGGTAATTAATGATACTAATCTTCTGAAAACAATCTTTTTCTATAATTTAATTATTGTGAAACCCCTGAAAGGTAGCAGCCCTTGATATTGAGTTGTCTAATCACAATTGATAGGCAACAATCAGATTGCATGCTGGGATCCAGTACTTCTGGAGGGGGTCATTTTAAGACAATTTAATGTTTTATTTCCCATGTCTTCAATACTTTTGCTTGTACTTAGAGGATAGAGTTTTGCCAGAAGTGCTAACTGTGATGGGCTTTTGCTAATTCTGCCACTTGCTTGCTAGAAATTATAACCAGAGTATCTGATTTTTTTGCAGAGGTGCACTGTGCTGCTGTGATGCTAGGTATAACTGTAACTGTAAGACTTGTAGTAATCCTGTAACAAGTGGCAGGAGCAACGATCAGTCATTGTCATCCAGAAAATTTGTCATTGTTCTGGTAGTTCTGCTCTGAGATTCATACTTCTTGATTTCACTTTAAGAAATAATCAGTCTGAATGTTAAGTTATTGGACAGAGACTTGAGATACAATTAACTTTTGTGTGCTGCTACTCTGGGGAAGTTGGAGTCTGCCTGTACCTCAGGTCTGCTTTTGTTAAACTGAGATAATGCTTTTCTCTTCCTTTCAGTTGTCCATCTTCTTTCTTCAGATTGTTTCTTGTCTCAATGTCACTCCTTTCCTCTGTGTTTGGATAATCTCTAGGCTTTGGTCCCGAGAATCCGTGGTCTCAGTGGAGGTTTCAGAGCTCTGTGCTGCAGGGCAAAGCAATAACAATAAAAAATCCAAATAACCAGCTTCATTGATGTCTGCAGCTGGATCTGACTTCACCCTCTGTACCAGAATACAAACTGTGTTTGGAATTCTATCTGGCCTGCTACCTCCTGGATAGTGAGCCTTCTGCTTTGCTCAGGGTAATAATTTCTTAAGAATCAGATATGAATACAAATAATTGTGGCAAAGGAAGATATAAATATGTTATATATAAAAATATATATATATAAATGTATATGATACATGGTACTAGGGATTGCTATTTTACAATGGTTGAAAGTTTTTAAATAAAGTTTTTTATTTTACAAAGTTTAACAGCAAGTTCAACACTTTGAGCTCACAGGAAAGGTTCGTTTGCTGCTTTTAAACTCAGAGGTTTGATGGAGTTAACTCTGTTGCCTAATTCAGTTAGGTAACACATCTTCCACATAGACAGTTTTGTCATTTACCAAAATGTATTGCTGAGAGTATCCTTGAATCTCTCCACTTGCATTTTCTGTCCAAAGTCAGCCGTGCAGCTCAGCGATGTATCCAAAGAAGCAAAGATCCCATGGTGTGGATTTAATAGGTAGGTTCCCTGCATGTTGTGCAGTTGAGACTGCATGCACATTTGAAACAGCTAGTGACCAGTATTTCTTCTTGAAACTTCATGCTTTGGTGTTTGATGACAGAGAATAATGTTCACTGTGTGAGCAGGAAGCACGTTTAACAAAACTATATTTGCATTAATTATATTTGCATTCTTCTTCTCCACAAGAAGAATCACAGAATCATTGGCATTGGAAAAGGCCTTTAAGGTCATTGAGTTCAACTTAATCCAATGTTTCCAAGTCCACCAATAAACCATGCCCCTAAGTCCCACATCTGTTCAATACCTCTAGAGATGGCAACCCCACCACTTCCCTGGGAAATCTGGCCCAATGCTTGACAACCCTTTCCATGAAGAAATCATTCCTAATATCCAATGTAAACCTCCCCCAACATATCTTGAGGCCACTTCCTCTTCTCCTATTGCTTGTTACCCAGCAGAAGAGGCCAACCCCCACCTGACTACAGGCTCCTTTCAGGCACTTGTAGGGAGCTATGAGGTCTCCCCTGAGCCTCCTTTTCTCCAGCCTAAACACCCCCAGCTCCCTCAGCTGCTCCTCACAGGACTTGTGCTTCAGACCCTTCCCCAGCTCTGTTGCCCTTCTCTGGACAATCTCCAGCACCTCAGTGTCTTCCTGCAGTGAAGGGCCCAGAACTGGACACAGGATTCGAACTGTGGTTTCACCAGTGCTGAGTACAGGGGACAATCACTGCTAAAACCATGTGTTGCTCTTTGACCATCTTTGAATTGTTTAAACCGTGCATATTTGCACTATTTATTGCTCTAAAGGTAAGTTTTTATTTCTTACATAATCATGCAGACTTGGTCCTGTATGCTGTATTTTATTTTCCTCTATTTTTAATGTCCTTATTGTAAAAAGTGAAAATATCTGCTGCATGGAAATCCCTACTGCACTGGTGGAGTGGTCATGAGTTTGCCTTTTGGGGTTCTGCTTTCAGAAAAATGTCATCCAGATAGCAATTTTCCATGCTGGTCAAGGTGGCTATGTAGTTCTTCTGATAATAGAGTCCTTTGATAAGTTTCTTTCTAAGCATGTTTTTTATATTTTTAAGATAAAATTTAATTTTAAAATCATCCAAAAAATGTTGGAGTTATTGCAAACCTTTTTTGCAAACATTTATATAAACAAATCTAATCAATATACAGAAAATACGTGATTTTAATATTTTTTAGCCACATAGGATCTGCAGATAACACTAAGAATAAATGCTTCTCCGACTTTAACAAAAGAGATTTAAAAAATACTGTTGACATCTGTTAATTTTCTCTATTGTTTTAGTCCACTGAAAGCTTGAAACCAAGGCCACACTACTTCATGAGACATTTAATATGAAGATCTTTTTTTGACTACTTAAAAAGGAAAACTAAAATTGTTCCTCAAAGGAATCTTCTGATTTTTTAACATTCTTTATTTGTGGGCCTTGCTTGTTAATGTAAAACTGTATTAAAATCATATTCTTGCTAATGTAGAATTCAAGTTGTATTAAAATGAATAGTTTCACTACTTTCTAGACCTTATTTGGCCCTTAATAAAACACTATAAACCTTGGTTTAGTGTATAATAAAGTGCATACTCCAAAATACAATTTTCTTTCCAAGTACAGATGTTTCAGTCTTCTATACCCTGAAGTACAGGAAGCTACTGAAAAACTAGTGTCTGTTTTAGAAGCCACAGGCCCTAATGAGAGGTATGCTTTCAGCAGTTTAACAAGTGGCTCAGAAGTTTAAGAAGTGGTCCCTGCAAAAATTACTTTCTCATAGCCAGTGATAATCTTTGTATACGAAATGCATGTTCTGCACATATCAAGGGATTTACTTAATTTTTCTATTTAACCTCAGCAGGGAGGTCGTGCTGCAGATTAACAAATGTACACTGAGTTGCACTCAGCTAAGGGAATGTACATATATATGTTTTTATACTGATGATATTTTGATGATAATAGCAACTTGTGACTACGTGTCTCATTTTAAAGGTCAAAAACCTGGAGTTCTTCAGAGCTCCTGTAAGGAGCCATGGAACTGTATCAGCTTTTTGAAGGGATTACTTAGCAATGTCCAGAAAACTAAATGTCCTGAAGAACAGAAAAATGCATGAAAAAGTAATAGAAGTGTAAGGCAAAATATCTAATCTGTGAAAAAGATATCAGTTTGTGACTCTGGCAATGGACTTTCGAAGGACCCAGTGAGTTCTCATTGCCTTTAATCTTTCTTTTTTGCCTCCATTGTCAATTTATGCCACTCACACTTTCCTTTTCCTGCTTATTTTATTCTGCAGTGAAAATGAAGTACTGGGTATATGTTGATGGCTTAGTAAGTGCAGAAATTTCATTAGAAACATAATATCTAAAACATTAAATAATCCTAAAGTTGATTTTTTTTTTAAGTACAGTATGGTGATAGAGCAGAATCTTAGGAGTATAATTATTGATCTCTTTGTTTTCAATGGTCTGTGGTGGTATGTGTGTGTGTTTAGAGGTCCAAGTTTGTCTTTTAAAATACATTTTGTAGCAGCTAGCACATGGGCTTTCCTGCTGTGAGTAAGATAACATAGGTGGGTGTTTTGGTGTATTGGAAATTTCTACGAGGAGCATGAAAATTGGATTTTGCAATCACTTGTTCCATTACTGTTTGCATACATTTTTACAACTGTAAGAAGCAGAGATAAGAGTGGATGCTGCGGTTGTGAGGGAATGAAGAATGTTATGGAAATGGGAAGCATTTGGGCCTTTTAGTAGCCTCTGTCCAGTTTTTTTTATCATACATTGCTCTATTTTAAAATGATTTATTTAAAAATACAGCATGTTAAGAAGTGCTAGATGGAGTCTTCTGAAAGTTGTTCTCAATTTGCTCAGTATTTTAGTGTGCTGTTTGTTCGGCAATTCCCCCATATTTTTAATTCGCCACCAAATTTTCCTTTAGGCTGTCATGGAAAATATGCATAGGAGTGTTTGTTTTCTGCAAGCCCAGAAGGAGCAGCGAGAAGGGTACTTGCTACTGCTGGTTTCGAGTGAACATGTTTGAGGTGAAGGCTTGCTTCATTACTATGTCCTAGTAACCCACGGCTGAGGGAACAGAGGGATGGATACTCTATCTGAGTATTGTGTAAATGTCTTATAAAGCATTTTTCTGAATGTATGTGTGAATATATAATATATCATATATAAAATATGCATATATGTCATTCTATAGCTAGCATCCTTGTATTATCAGTGGTTTCTGGCATAGCTATAAGCCATGCTGTATTCCTGCTTGCCATCTGTCATCTTAACTTCATCTTTCATCACACGTTGTTTCTGCACTCTTTCCCATTTACTTCTCTCCATGTCCAGCTTCATATCCTCTCTTCTCCACAGCCTCAGCCTCAGCCCTCTTGTCCTGACAATTCTTGCTTTTGTTTGTGTAGTCCCAGCTCCTCAAAGAACAATCCATTAGAGACTGAGAAAGCTGTTCTTGAGAGTCCCATCCTTCCTCCAAACACTCCACACCTTTGGCTGAGACAAGCAGCTGTGTGTAACGTCATGCACATTTTAAACAGCACGCATCCTTCTGTTCTAACTGTAAAAGGAGCAGCTGTGTCTTTGTATTCCCAAAAATAGCCCTTTTCCAAAATTCTAAAAAGTATTTTGTTTCTATTGAAACAAATAAGGAATTTGTAGGCCAATCTTTAATGAAGATGAAAGAACCAAACCACTTAGAAATAGCTTTGCAAAGTCATGTCAGGATAAGGTGAGAGTTGCTTAGATCCAATCTTTATGTTTGGCCAAGGTGTGATCAGAACAGGACCCAAAATGTGCTTTTTTTCCTGAGGAACCTGTAAGAGTAGCCTGTAACTGGTAACAGACTCATGAACTTTTTACTGCTGGGGTATTGACAGGTAAAACTCAATGGCTCCAGATTCTCTCAATCACTTTATAGTCCTTGTTATAAAAGAGGGGCTGGATATAACTGGGTATTCCCATTTTCTAGGATGGCCTGATTTTTTAAAAATCTGCTCTTATAACTTAGAAGGAGGACTGTCAGGGTTTTTTCTTTTTATTCCTGAATTTTGCACAAAATGAATGCAATATGCCTCTTACTAATGCATTTTTAAATAATTCAATGGAATTAGTCCCAACAATGTCTAATAGAAGAAAGCTTGAGAAATGAAGTAGACGCAGAGTGCTCTGATACACAGCTCTAGAAATATTAATGTATGTTTATGTAGGCCTTACATGCAGTGGTCAGTTAGACATGACCTGGGAAGGAGGGATGTCCTTGAAATCTCCAGGTGCACAGTCCTAGAGGTGGCATCAGGAGTGACTGAATTCACTTCCCAGACAAACCTCCAAAAGAATATTGTTAGGATAAAGAGAGTTATATCTCTCAAAACGCTAATTGCACTGAAGAGACTTAATGGTGTGCTAATGTGACCCCCTGTGCTATTGCTCTAGCAGCCAGGATACCTGTTGGAGTTTTAGGGAGGTCTAAACACCTAGACAAATATATGTATAGGTGCAAATAAGCTAGTTGTAAGTTACAGAGAAAACCAAATTTGTTTTGAAGAGTGTGTTTTTAATCTTCCTAACAAACCCCTTCCTTTTTACTTTTTAAGTGACGACTACATGATGTTAAGGTGGAATGAGACTCTTGGTGACAATTGTCAGAGTAGGATGTACTGCCTCTCCAAAGCTAGTAAGTCAGTATAACAGGGAATTCTTATTTACAATAAGCTGCAAGAAATAGGGAGTAATCACTCTAAAGGTATTACATGAAGAAAGAATTTGAGGAGGCAGATTTAGAGAGGGAAATTGTCTCTGGTGGTGCATTTGATGAGTGCCTTGCTTACAAGATAGAAACAGTGATGTCTGTATGTTTCCTGTGTACAAGGAAGCCACTGGAATAATTTAGGCAAGGAAATTTTCTGTAGAATCATTTGTTTAATATTTGGTTCATCAGGGCCTACCTAGTTCTCTTTGCCGATGAAGGAAGCTGTTTTCTTCAGACGTGAAGATGTTGAAAACAATTCTTTCAGCTGTCTCTGCAATATCCATATGCTCTGGTCTGCATTTAATGATGTATTGCCCTATCCATAACCGCTTAGAAATAATTTTCTTAGTCACTGTGTTTTCAACCAACCATTCAACCCCATGCAATGCTACAGGTTGGGGCAGTGTCTGGGAAGCTGTCCAGGGAAAAGGACCTTGAGGTGTTCATTGACAATGGCTAAACACAGTCCAGTGTGTGTGCCCAGGTGGCCAAGAAGGCCAATGGTCCATATCAGCAATAGTGTGGCCAGCAGGAGCAGGGCAGTGATTACAAGTACTCCTGTACTTGGCACTACTGAGGCCGCACCTCAAGTGCTGCGTTTAGTACTGGGTCCCTCACTCCAGGAAGGACTTTGAGGTGCTGCAGCAAGCCAGAGAAGGGCAATAGAAGGGCAATGTCCCAGGAGAGACCTTATCACTCTCTACAGCTGCCTGAAAAGAGGCTGCAGCCATCTAGAGTTCAAACAAGCAATAGGAGAAGGGGAAGTGACCTCAAGATATGTTGGGGGAGGTTTAGATTGGATATTAGGAGCAATTTCTGCACTGAAAGAGTGGTCAGACACTGGAACAGGCTGCCGAGGGAGGTGAAGTGGTGGAACCATCATCCCTAGAGGTATTGAAAAGATGTGTGGTAGATGTGGGACTTAGGGACATGGTTTAGTGGTTGTCTTGGCAAGTGCTGAGTGTGCTGGTTTTGGCTGAAATAGGTTGGATGACCTTGAGGATCTTCAAGGTCTTTTGCAATCTAAAATGATTCTATGACTCTAAGAGAAGTGTTTCAAAGCTTCTTACTAAAACTTTCCAAAGAAATCCACTCAAACACATTGAGTGGTCAATTGTATTAGTTTAACTTACAGGAATTTACAAATGGTTAAAAATACATACAATTAAATGTCAGTTATTTTCAAATTAAGATGTTTCTGAGTTTTATCTTAAATTAAAATATCAGTGTGCTACAGCTAAATTTTTTATGATTTAGGAATGGATTGCAGGCAGAGCAGAAGGGTTGATATTTTCTTTCTGATGTACTTATTAACTTACATTTTATGGAGACCCTCAAGTCTTCTGCTTTAATGAAAATTGGTAGAGGTTGGAATCACTCAAAATATCCTGGAATGTCATGTTGTGGAAGGAAAGAAAGAGCATATTAATAAGAGGTGATATTTGTTTAAGCTTTTTAAAAAGGATATTCTATTGAATTTCATTTATTAACTGTATTTTCTGTCTCTGAAAAATCTAATCCAGAATAAACAGTGGAAGTTTATCTTGTAATATATCATGACAAATATGAAAAGTGTTACGTGTTAAGTGTGATACTCTCTATAGAGACTCATGGTGATATCCTTTCTCCACTGAAGTCAGTAGGCACTCTTTGCTGCTTTCAGTGCAGTTGTGCTGTTTCTGAAAGAGAGATTAAATGCTGAAAGTATTGAATGCCTCTGCTGATACTGCTGTGGTAATATGGTATCTACTGGTAATGTATCTACCCATGTGCTGTAGCTTTGATGCAGCCTCCAGTGTGCTGAATTCCAGGAGTTTGCTGTACTTTTGCAAACACTTAGGGGTGCCTGTCCTTCGTTTTTTCAAGAACTTGGTGCCCATGCTCACTCAGCAGGCCAGATACTTGTGAAATCAGATTTGTATTGGTGCCTGAAAGAAAACTGAACCCTTCTGAATGTTTGCCCTACTGTGTTATGTAGTGTATGTAGACTAAAAAGAGTCAGACACACCCTCTAGTCAGTACTGCTGTGTGTGTGCTGATTACTATTTTTTGGGATGTAGTCCCAAAGTGGAAAAGAAGGAAATTTGGATATACAGTGACAAAAACCAGTGTATTTTAAAATTGTGCTTAATCAGAAAATTCTCACTCATTTTCCCCTCTGAGAAAAACCCCACTACCAAAGCCGAAGAACAAAACACCCAAATCATTCTGTGAATTTAAAAATTTTAATTTGATTAGAGAGTGGATCATATCCAGTCAGGTTCCTAAGTAAATGTCTTAACTAGTGAGCTATGAAGTCAATTTGTTAATTTCAACTACAGTGAGTCAGTAAGTTCAGTGTTTTTTATATCAGCTGCATCAACTGTGGGAAAGAATATATCCAAATACTCTGGATCCTGATGGCTAAGGATCTTGCATGAAGAATATAAATTTGAATCCTAAAATCTGGTTTTTGGTGCAAAGTGTTATCATGTCACTCATCATATCAGGTGAGGGTCTTGACCGCTCCTTACTGGCAATTTTTGCAGTCTTTCTGTGGTATGCTTAAGTGTGTTTTATATAATGTGTACATATATATATATATATATATATATATATATTTGTGTGTGCATCCACTGGTGTATTTGTTGTAAATCAGTTTAGAGATTTCAGTGTAAGAAATTAGGTCATTTGATGAGATTCTGTGATGCACAGGAAAGAATTTGCATATAAAAGGGAAGGGAGTTGTTAAAGCTTTATGTCAGCATTGTACCTGTGCAGTTCTGGACACTGCAATAAACTCTACAGGTGTGATATTGACAGCCAGAAATACAGAGATTTGTCCTCAGCTGTCACCATCCTGCTTCAGTGCCACACCTTGAGAATTTCATCTCTTATCAAGGGAGCTCAGTGTTGGAAACGAAATACCGGTAATTAAAAGTGTGCAGAATTCAATCTGCTGCCCACAGTTCCCTGTCTACACTCCTTAGAGGAATGCGTCTCTTTGTGAGACCATGACTTTTACATTCATGAAGCTCCATAATGTGTCACACAGTGGTGAAGGCTGCTATTTTGATTCCCTAGTGGACAAAAAATCCCGACAAATCTGCTTGGTCTTTCTTATTCATATCCTTAATTTTCAGTTGTATCTTCTTACAGTATATTGAGAAAGGAAAAGGACAAACTCCTTTGCAGAAAATGAGAAGGGATACAGTAATCCAAAAATGTGCGTTTGTGGATGAGTGGGTGTGTCTGTGTGGGTGTGTCTGCCCTTTCCAAAACAAATACAGCCATTTGCAGAAACTGTGCTCTCAAGTGCTTTCCATGTCAAGTGCCTTAAGACTTACGCAAGCAGAGCTGTGGAGATGTGGTAATGAGAATTGTGCATTTGGTCTCTGTGTGCCTCCTGGTGCACCTTCCAGCCATGCATGAACCTGTGCCTGCAGATCTGCTCTTTTCAGACTTTCACACTTCTGCCATGGATATGGCCTTGGACCTCTAAAGACCTTTAGGTGTCCTCACAGACACCTTCAGTGAGAGGTAGACACAAACCTGTGCAAGCAGAAACCTCTGATCTAGGTCGAAGATCATCTTTAGAAGATTTTTGGCTTCTGAATGCTTTGAGATCTTGGATTAGAGATGCTAAGGAAGTGTGAAGTATTGCAACCAGGGATCAGATAATGGTTTCTTCATGTGCAATTTTGTTAATTCCTTTATTTCGTGTAAGGTAAATTGCTCCACATGCCTTCAGGCAATCTCAATTTAATGCAAGTAAGTAAAAAAGTCAAGTAATGACTTTGACTGACTGAAGAACTAATGAACTCCAGCCACCACTTATTCAGAATGATGAGCCTGTAGGTAATCTTCTGTTCATTCCTCCTTGCACTACAGCTCCCTGAGAATAAGGACCCTCAAAGTATAATGTCAGTGCTTGTGTTTGCACATCCGAGGCCCACAGCTCACCTAGTGGTAGGAAAAGGTGTTGCATTATTTGGTTTTGGTTTTATTTGTAATTTCATGTGGGTCGAAATGAATCAGAGGAGGGTTTCTCATCATTTAGTAGGAAGTGAAAAAAGCACTCAGTGTTTTTCATTGTGTTAGGTCTTGAATGACATTGACCCAATAATTGTGAAACTTGGGAAGGATCTAGAAGAGTTGAATGATTTGACCTTTCCAAGAGAAGATTTCAAGACCATAGGAATTGCATCTGTTTTATTTTCTTCCCAAATATGAGCTTGTTTTATCCAGTAACATACATATATACGTAATTCCACATCTTCCCACTCTGCCACATGCATTCATTCACACACACAGTCATATCTTTTATACTTAGGTCTGTGATTTGAGTGTGTTAAAGAATCTTTTTATAAACTCATCTCAGTCATTCAGAGCAACAGTTTTGTTTCAACTGAAGAACGATCAAATGGCTTAGATTGGAAAGGATGTTAAAGATCACCTCGTTCCAAACCCCCTGCTGTAGGCAGGGATACCTTCCACAAGACTGGGTTGCTTAAAGCCCATCCAACCTGGCTGTGAGCACTTCCAGGGATAGGGGATCCAGAACTTCTCTGGGCAATGTGTGCCAGTGCCTCACAAACCTCATGGTAAAGAATTTCTTCCCAAAATCTAATCTAAACCTACTCTCAGTTTGAAGCCATTCTCTTTTGTCCTGTCACTACATGCTTGTAAGAAGTCCCTCTCCAGCTTTCTTGTAGGCTCCCTTTAGGTACTGGAAGGTCAGGCTGAGCAGTCCCATTTTTCTCCTAGTCTTTTAGTCAATTAGAGGTGCTCCATCCCTCTAATTTACTTGTTGGCCCTCCTCTGTACCTGCTCCAACAGGTTCTTCCTGAGCTGGGTATCCCAGAGCTGGATGCAGCAGTGCAGGTGGGGTGTCACCAGAGCAGAGCAGAGCAGAGCAGAGGGGCAGGATCACCCCCTGGCCCTGCTGCCCATGCTGCTTTGGATGCAGCCCAGGATCCAATTGGCTTTCAGGGCTGCAAGCCCACATTGCTGGGTCACATCCAGCCTCTCCTCCAGCAGCAACACATGGATTAGCAGTGCTTGTCCTTCTCAGCAGATGTGCCCTAGGTCTGTTCATGCCCCAGACTGGATTGGTACCAGGGATTGCCCTGACCCAGGGGCAGCACCTGACCCTTGGTCTTGTTGAACCACATGAGATTCCCACAGGCCCAGTTCTCGAGCTTGTCCAGGTCCCTCTGGATGCCATCCTGTCCTTCAGGTGTGTCAACCACAGCATTCAGCTTGGTGTCCTCTGCAGATGTGCTGAGGCTGCACTCGATGCCTTTGTTTCTGTCATTAATGAAGACATTGAATGATGCTGCTCCCAGTACAGACACCTGACTCCACTTGTATCCAATGTCCTTCGGGATTCAGAGCCATTGGGCACAGCCTCTGGATGTGACTGTCCAACCAATTCCTCATCCACCCAACAGTCTCCCCATTGAATCCTTCTGTCTCCAGTTTAGAGAAAAGGATGTGGTAGGGACCCACGTCAAAGGCTTTACACAAGTCCAGATAAATCTGTACATCTGCAGCCCTTCCCTTGTCCACCACTGCAGTCATTCCATCATAGAAGGCCACTGGGCTGGTCAGGCAGGACTTGTCCTTGGTGAAGCTGTGCTGGCTGTCCCAAATCACCTTCCTGTTCTCCATGTGCCTAAGCACAGCTTCTAGGAGAATTTGTTCCATGACCTTACCAGGCACAGAGGGGAGTCTGGCAGGTCAGTAGCTCCCAGGGTCCTTCTTTCAAAAGTAGATACAGGATTTTCTTTTTCCAGTCACCTGAGACTTCATCTGACTGCCATGACCTTTCAAATATCACAGAGAATGGCTTGGCAGCTACATCAGACAGTTCTCTCAGGACTCTGGGATGCTGTAATCGTATCCCATACACTTATGTACGTTCAGGTTCCTCAGGTGACCATGAACCTGATCTTTACTTTCAGTGGGAAGTGTTTTGTTCCCCCGGTCACCATCTTTCTGTCCACCCCCTTGAGATGTTGCCATTGAATACTGAGGCAGAAAATTTGTTGAGTATCTCAGCCTTCTCCTCATCCACTGTTAAGAGTTTTCCAGCATTGTTTATCGGGTAGTACACCTTTTGTGACCTTCATTTTCTGGTTAGCATCCTGTAGAAGGCCTTCCTTCCTGCAAGGTTTTTTGCATTCCTTGTCAGCTGCAGTTCCAGCTTCACTTTGGCCTTGCACCCCATCCCCACACAACTGATTTTCACCTCTGTTCTCTTCACAGGATACTTGTTCTTGTTTCCGCCGCTTGTGCATTTGTGTATTTCCTTTTAGTTTGAGCAGTTTGAAACCATCCTGTGGGTTTGGTTTTTTGTTTTTCTTCTTTGCAGAGAAGAAAAAGAAATGCATCCCAGGAATTCCATCACTGCTTACTGAGAGGTTAGGAGCTGCATTTGTGTAATTCTTAGTATACTTAATGACAAAAGATTGAAAATGCCTGAAATACAAGCATGGAAAGGCAAAATACAAAAGAAAATCTAACTGGCAAACTTACATAACTTTGGCTATGTGCATCCAAGTAAAAATTGCAAAACTTCCTGTGTTTTATATTTCCATCAGTGATGGATGCTACAAGTTAAATAAAAGAAAAATAGTAGTAGAGGACATTTCTTAATTTAACCAAATTAATTGATTAAATGAGATAGCAGGAATATCACTCAAACGTTTAAATTTTGGTCTCAAGTTTTAAATTTATCCTAGCTGAGAATGTGATGTAAAAATGTAAAACTCCCATGTTTATTCTACATGTGACTTATCCTGCTTATACATTAGACCTGTTCTGTACAGTCGTCGCTACACCCAGGCCAGTGTAAATTTGTTGTTTTTACTTGCTAAGCACTTTCTGAGAGCTGTGGTTATCTTTTGCATTTCTGAGAGTGAGATATGAACATGAACTGAATGTACACTTTAACAAGAGGCAGTAGTGTTAGACCTTAAAGGTCTGCTGCTAACTATATGGTTGGCAGCAGGCAGAGCATTTTATGCCATGGAATTTGGAGGCATTTCACAGCAACTGAGTTGGATATTTTTATTTGCTGGCATATTGTCTCCTTGCCCCTCTGAGCTCCGACTGTGGCTCAGGTCATTACAAACAGTGGCAATACTAAAGAATGTGTGCTGGGTTTGCTGCGTTCCTACATGCTCTTGCCAGTGCAGCCTACTGGAAGATGGGATATTCTGGTCATGTAGGAATGATGGTGGCAATTTGACAATTTCTGAATATTATTTTTTGACAAATATTATAAGTGTTATAGAAATATTTTCATGCAATATTAACATTATTGTAACACCAGTATAGAAGCATAAATTACCAGATGAGTCAGAATTATGGCCCTTTTCCTGCTGTGTGTGGGCAGACCCCTGCATCTGTGCTCATTGCAGGTTTGGGACCTAAATGCATTAGATGCGTACTGGAAGAAAATGAGTCTGGAAAGTATTTTAATAGAAGGAATACATTGCTCTTAGTTGTGAAAAATCCTCTAAGAATGGAAATGTTCTTGTGCTTCACTTTAAAAAAGACAAGTATGTTAATATGAAAATATCTCGGGAAATTCTTGTAAGATTAACTACAAAACTGAAAAAAAAAAGTAAAACAGCTCAAATCAATGTCTTGCAAGAAAAGCAGAGGTGTATTGTCTTTTAGAGATTCCAGACAAGATTTGTGTACATGGACTCTAGTGGTGGTCCAGTATTTCTGTAAAGTGTATTTATAGGTAATGTACTAATATCTCACACAGTATGGTAATATCATTAACTTTTTGTGACAGCAGTTTTCCCAAAGTCATGAACTGTAATTTCACTGTCTGCCTCTTCTCAGGGGAGCACTGAAAATACTCACTAATAGGGATCTCTCATCTGACAACCTTCCTCAAACAGAAGCTTGCAGATTATTGAAGAAGACATCTTATTGCTTGGGATCCTGATATATGTCTTTGTTTTTAAGTACTTCAAAGATACCTGTGTGCAGCACTGCTTTATTTGTTTTTTCTTCCTCTGTGAAAATAGTGTGTTCCGTATCTGTCATCTGATTTGGCTTTGTATACCGAGAAACAGCAGTAAATATTTCAAAAAAGTAAGTAGTTGTGCTTTTGCTCAGAAAAGTGGAAATTACAAGAAAAAAGCATCAGAGTCAGAAGGGGCAAATGAGGAGAAGGATTTATTTTCTTGTAGCTAAGGATGCTCAAGTGGATGCTGCCTCAACTTCTAGAGTGAACTATGTTCTGCATAGAAGGATTAGAAATTTCTCTTCCTTGCTGTAAATAAAAAACTTGATGATTCTCAACTTCCTCTGAAATGCTTCATGCTGCTTGTTTCCTCAGATATCACCTTGTGCTATTTCTTTTTCTCATCTCTGTGTCTTTGCAAGTGAGGGAAATAGTGGCTTCTCTTCCCCCTTTGATGCCACCTCCAGGGGAGGTTAAAAATTCGGCATCACTGAGAATTCAGCTTTGCCAGGACTGAGGGTCATTTTGAGATTACAGTTTTCAAGTTAATATTCAGAGCAGCTTCAGGGAACCTTGCTTCTTCTTTTGTTTCTATTAATCAATTTAGGAAAATTTGATTAGGTCTGGTTGTTTGTGAGAATACAGATCAATCCTCTTTCTCTTCTCAGATTGCCTGAATCTAGATTGTCCTCTGAGATGCTGAAGCCTTCTGACATGCAGATTTCTTTCCCTTGAACCAATTTTCATCTATTCAATTGAATTGTAATTTCATCTAATTCCTTCCTTTCCTGAAAATATGATATTCATTTTGAGCTTTTGCTTGGCTCTATAATAACATTTATCTTGAGTATCAGAAAAAAAGCAGTATTGGAAAATATTTTGATAGTCTTACAAGTCAAGGTATGTTGTCAGATATTCTAGCAACCACATACAATATAAGAACAACATATATAATTAATTTGGCACAGGTGGGGGCAGGACAGGGAAATCATCTCGGTTACCTCTCTTCTTTGGTTTTGAAATCTCATGCTCTTGTATGATATGCTTGGGAAATTACAGACTGTGAGTGGGATTCATGTGGCAAAATGTAGACATCTACATCTGAGTTAGTCACCCAAGGCTCCCTGTGTGGGGAATGGAGAGAAACAGGACAGATGAATCACACCCTTGAAGAACCTATTTTTTTTTTTACCTCTATGCTAAGACAAAATGACTCATAGCCTGAAAGTGCCCATTTGGCTAGTAAAAGAGGTTGGAGTAACAACCAGGATGTGATGGCTGCATTCTGCACCCCAAAAACTAGGTGAGATATACATGGCACTTTGTGGCTCTGCTGCATACCTGCATGTATGTTTGTGAGATTGTGTGAGTATTCGGTCCTAGGAAAAAAACTCTAAAGTTGTCTTTAGTTTTTCAAGGAATTTCTAGTTTTCCACATAGAAATTCCTTGAAAAACTAAAGACAACTTTAGGTTTCCATGTGTGAGAACTCAGAAACCAAGAAATGTATAAACTGAATTAGCATGTTTCTCCTGTATGTACATTTCTCAGCATGCATCAGCAAATAATTAAAAAACTCTAGTAAGTAAATTTTTGAAACTTTGTCAGCACATCAGTTTTGTAGCTGGTGATGCCACTGTTTGTTTAGCCACCTTTGGAAACTGTGTGCCCTCTGCTCTTAGGGAGACATGTATCTGGTGCTTTCCAGATGCTGTAGGGAGCTGTAAGCTCTTTGTGCTACATCTAAGGTTCTCTATTCTCTCTGTGTGTAAACCACATAATATGTCTCCCTCAAATTATCTTTGTCTTCAATCAGCCCGAGGAGTCTGCTGTAAGTGAATATGTGAAGACCTTGCACTGCTACTTGCAGAAAGGAAATCTGTCTTCTCGTGTTTGCTTTTCAATACGTCATCGGCCACAGCACACGGGGTGTGAGCCAGGGTGGGCTAAGAAACAAGTTGTATTCACGGTAAAAATCTGTGTGGAGTCCCCTCAGCTGAAAACACTGGTGAGAGATATACGATCCTCCCACAAAGAGGTGAATGATATTAAAATAGAAACGGCCAATGAAACAAGACAAATAATGATAGCCCAGTAATATAGTATTTATGGTTTCTTTTCAGCTTCTGTTTTGTATGCACAGATATGCATGGTTACTGACACAAAACTGAGGAACTTCTATTTGAAAGAGAGAATAAACTTGTTTGGGTTAGATCTGTAGTTAGAGTATGTCCAGAAAGGTGGCTTTTGGTAGAAATTGAGCTTTTGTACCCCGTAACTCTAGGCACTTGGCCTGAGGAGCATGGTCCAGTAAGTAGATTCCAGCACACCAATTTCCTATGTAGCCAGCATAGATACCCTAAAAGGGGTAACACACACAAGGGTCACAGCTCCTTCTTCTCTGGTGATCAGAGCTGCAAACTAAAATTTACTCAGGATCCAGACCCTGGAGATATATTCTGGATAGCTGTGTAAATCACAGCTGGTTTTCATGCATGAATGAAGCCATGGTGTATCAGAAGCAATGCATCTACAGTCTTCTCTGTGAAATCTGCAGATCACGGATCCTAATTCCCAGAAAATCTTTTCCTACCAAGTCACACTAGGTTTAGAAGGCACATTGCTTTGTTGGTACATTTGAATCTGGACAGTTTTGAAGCCAGACATGCAAGATTTCAGTCAATGATAAGTAAGATTTGGCCTGACTGTGGCCTGACTGTAGTCTTTCAGTGACACGGAATGGTGAATAATCACTGGATTCAACACCCTCCTACTTTCAGACAAAGCCAGCATTGCTTCTACCATCCTCTCTCTACCAAAAAAGAAGAAAGCCCTCAAAAAAGAGCAGTATCTGTGTTACGGAACCATTATGAAATCTATGTTTTAAATACCCGATGTATCTTTCTGAATCAAGAACAGAGTTCAGTTAAAGTGATGCCTCCACTGGCTTTTGTTCTGGCTGGATCAGTTCACCACCGTGCTGTAGGTTGAATTACTGAAGCTGTGGAGGTAGCTGAGAACTGGCTGCAGCACTGAATTTCTCCCAGCTGGTAGTGTTTTGTCAGCACTGATCAGTGATTTGTGCTCAAGTCGTTTGGTCAGAATCCTCACCAGTGAGCAGCAGGCTATTTTTGGCTTCTTAGCTTACCTTTCAGCCAAAGGCAGGCAGATCCAGAACAGCAGCCTTATGTGGGAGCTGCCCTGGACAGCCGTGTGCTGGCTCACAGAACCAAGTGGCTCAAATCAATGTGTCAGCAACTGCCTGCAAAGGCAGGGCTGGAGTTCTGCCAGTCCCTGGAAAGATGATGTGCCTCTTCCAGGTGAGAACCGCTGTGCTTATAAACCTCAGACAATCAGTGTGGATGCTGCCTGTTACTGTCTGTGCTAGTTTGAGGAAAGACTTTTTAAAAGACAGCAGCTTCCTAAATTACTTCCCACTACTAGTTGAATTACTTGCTGGTCTTTAAAATCCTTATCTGAAGAAAAACCATACATATGTGTACACACACACACACACACACACACACACACACGTACAAAAGTAAATTAAATTTTTGTTTTGAAAGGTACTTGCCAAATAATGATTCCTGGATTTAAAATTCCTACTTTTATATATTGATGGATCATAATTTGTATTATAACTACTTCAGAATACTGCTTTTATGTGATAAAAAGGCTTTTAGTAGCAGCTTCCTGTAGAATTCAGGTATTATGATGGTAGAAAATAATTCAGATAACTGATAAAAATGTCTCTTGATGATTTTATATGTGTTTGCACTTCAAAGGACCAGCAGTGAAAAGATGATCACACATCTGAATCAGAAGGATAATATTTATATCTAAACGGAGCAACCATGTAATTCTGTTGGTGTTTCCCATACTCTCTCTGTCCTCCTCCACTTGCATGCTATAGCCTGATTCAGATTTTCTGTATGGTGTTTATTACCTGGCCTGAAAAGCTCAATCTAAATATTTGGTCTGTTCAGTGATGTTCCCAGTGTACTTCTGGCTGCTATGTACTTCTGGAAGAATAAAATACATGAGGTTGGCCATTCTTGTAGCTCTGTAACTTTTATTTTTGATATTCATAGGATGCTTTTAAAAACTGGTTAAAAATTACATTTTCCAGTATTCAGCTGCAGAGGAGGACTTGGTGTTTTCAGATGTGTTAGGAGTGATGCTTTTTGTATGCATACATATAACTGTTCAGATCTCTGCAAAAGGATTCTTCTGTCACAAGACCCGCACATGCTGGCTAGAAGAGATCAGTCATCACATCTGGCCTGGTAATTAGATGTTATAAATTTCAGGCTGAATTTATTTTCTAGATAGTTTATATGTATTATTTATTGTTCAGCTCTCCCACTCTGTGCATTTTATCCTCATGTGGTTAAAAACTGTGTTACGTTCTTGCAAGATTTGTTTGGGTGACCAAATGTGCTCCTTGGGTCTGCTTTGCTCAGGCAGGTTCATTCTGAAGTCATCCTACTTGCATTTTTGCCTAGCAGAATGTTCAAAGAGGTTTTCCTGTCTCCCTTCTTCCCACAAATGCAGAAGGAGGTTGGCCAGAGTCATAATATATTCTTGAAATCCAAGAATTGTCAGTGGGTGGCTACCAAGATATGCAACTTACGGACAGATTCATCATCTGAGCTAGGCTGAAATAATCACTGCAGTTGAGGAGGCTCTCAGGGTGGTAGGGAAGTTCATTCCTCTCATGCTTTTTTTCTGGTCATTCCAGTGTGCCTTTCATTTCTTTCCATTCTAGTTTTATATTCTGCCCTTATACCTGATATATATATGAGTATATATTGCTAATTACTGATTCTTACTTTTTATTGGTATGTGAACATAACAAAGTGAGGGGAACCTTCCTGTATCATTTCTACAGCAAAACATCCTGGGCCACTGTTTCCTGCCTTCTCACTAGTTAATTTCTTGTCTTTATTTAATACACCTTTCATTAAAGAGGGATTAGAAAGCCTTTAGGTGGAACTTAAATATGTATATAATTACAATACATACGACATATGAATTTTTAAGATAACAATATATGCAACATTGTCAAAATACTGTAATGGGAGGTCCAATACAGTTTTGTAGGCCATCCTTGGCTGCTTGTTTCTATGTTATTACAAAAACCTGCTTTTAAAGCTGGCACATTGTTAGTCTTCCACTGGGTTTTCCCCAGCATTTCTCAGTACAGATGAGGTTTTGGGAGAGCTTTTACAGTGGTAGTGTTCTTGCATCTCTATCAGTGATGAGCTATATTTACCATATTCTGGGACTGCGCTTGTTGTTCACAGCCGTGCTGTGATGAACGAGCAGACTTGGGCTGTTTGGTTTTTCTCTTTCCTCACTCATTTCCAGGTAATGAACTCATAGCTTGTAATAGATGCTATTAATCTGTAGCTGCCTGACAATACATTTTGTACTACTGAATATAGTCTTACTGTGCTACTCAAGGTCATTTGACTTTGTGTACAGTTCAATCTTTCCCTTAATTATTGTTGCCTCCCAAATTTGTATCACAAGAAAATTTCTTCATCACAGTTATTCTGCAAATGCTATTGAGATAAATGAATACAGGCAATCCTAATCCCAGTTCTGTTAAACTTGATTAGTCATCCTTCTTTTGGCTGGTAGTACCCCTCTCAGATAAATGTTTTCCTGCCTTTTCTTCAGCTTGGTTGCTGAAGAAACCTTCTTCAGTTTAACCAATGATTTCTCATTTGACTCAAATGCGTTGCTGAAATTTATGTCAACTTTGTCTCCCTTTATTTAGCAGGGCTGACCTGGTATTAATATATTAATATAATAGCAGGGTATTTTCATAAATGCTTTCTTTTCAATTTTCTTACATTTACCTCCATCTTTGATAATAATTTCCTTCCAAAGCATATGACAGGCTTGGCTAAAGTCACATGTACTGCATAGATCGTAATAAAACGTTGGATGCCCAGGTTACTGAGTACTTTAATCACCCTTCTGCAAACAGTTGCAAATTTTGTTCTCCCTCATTGTACGACTGTCCCTTGCCAGACCTGCAGCTATACCTGGAATTTCATGTGCCAGCTCTTTTGACACATGGACCAATACTGACTCATGCTTTCCTTCTGCTGTCCCATCTGTTGGTGTCCGTGTGTTGTGGTGTTCCCTGTACTTGGATAATCTGCTGTCAGGGGCTGTGTTTTGTGACTGCGCACCTAGAGCACCCAGCGTCCAGAGCATCCACAGCTCTGGCTAAAATGATATGATCAGTAAGATTTGTCAGATTTTGAGTTTTTTGGTTTTTGGCTTCTGTTTGGAGAAGCTTGTACTTCCCTTAGTAGCTCCTTCTAAAGGTGGTAGAAGTTTGTCCTGTGTGTTTGATGTCACCAGTCTTTGGAGAAGTATGTATAGAATTATGTCTTTCTCCTTTCAAGCACTCATTATCGCTGAGCTCCACAAACAGAAGAGGGAGATAACCTTTAATATCCAGAAGCTTCATGGTCTTTACCTGGGAAAGATTGTTCTGGACAAAGGAAAACCCACTTGTTCCAGGGGCAGTAAGAAAAGGTTAATGAACTCTGAAGAAGTTTTTTTCAATGTTCTCTGAAACACACGTGTTCACTTGGCAACAAATGAGACTCAAACAAAATCTGACTGCATTTGGAAGTGCAGAGTCAGCAAGGACAGTCCTGTAGTCATAGAGTTTCTACCCAGGAAGTTCCTGTAGTCATTTTGCAAACCTGTACTTGAGAATATGCCAGTCTCTGCCAACTGAGACTGTTTTTTAGCTCTCTGATGCTGAATTCTGTGCAGCCAATAGCACCTCTCTCAGTATAGAAAATCTGGTAAGTGGGAGTTAGGTGTAAGGACAAAATGTGTGTTTACTTAAAATTAGAAGATACATAGTGTTAAAAAGTTTTGTAATGTGTTAACCTAACTGTACATCTCTTTATCAGCTATGTCTTTGAAAGTCCTGCACCATACTAGTATGTCATTAATCACTGAGATGAAAAACACTGTTTTAGAATTTAAAATAAGTTAGAGGGACATAAGCCAGTATTAACCATCCTTTTCTTATCTTTTACAGTGCAAATATAATTTACCTATAATGCAATTCAGTAGCATGCTGACATTGTATGTTACCTGCTTTTGCTGTTTACCATTAGGTGTTTGAAATACGATGTTAGTGCTTTTTGCCAGTTGAAACATGCCTCTGTTTTTAGCATTCTAGTTCTAATCTTCATATGCTTCACTTCAGTACATAGTTGCAGTATCTGTTCATGATAATTAGTTTTGATTATTCCTCACAGTCCTTTAGCACTTTCCAGACCAGAACATCATAGTTGTTCAGCAATATAGAAAAAAATATGCCTATTAAGGATGGTGGCCTTGATTTTAAAAGCTGTCACTGAAATAAGATAGTTCTTAGATGCAACACCTTACAGGATTTTCAAGGTTGTTGGTGTTTGAAAACCTGTTCCTTTTTAAAAGGAAGGCCTATTTGAGTACCTCAATTCGTAAGTTGCATTAAAATAAAGTGTCATAAATAAGATTATCAATTTTTTACTTGTAATTCAAACAACAAAAAAATCAAAATATTTACTGACACTGAAGTAACAATTTTGCTGTCATTTTATCTGCTAATTAGTATTCACTTACTGAGTCTGACGCATAGCTGGAGAATTCTTCTTAAGTGATTGGAATGGTCCTATTTTATTTACCTTTTGGCATTAAAAACATAATATTTTTTTTTCAGAATCAAGGAGGCAAAAATTGATCTGCCTTTCTGTTTTGCATTTGTATTTTCAAAAGCATACCCTGCCCATTAAACCACTTAAGCCATGCAAGTAAACTTCAACTATATGTAGACTGGCATCTCTGCATTGCATGCATGCAGGCTCTGGCTGTTGTCAATAATCCTGAATTTTAGAGCTCTGGAGTGCTGAAGTGACTTGCAGGAGTGAATAATAAGGAATTAGGTCATTCACATTGAACTGTAGCTGCTTCCCTGTTCACTTTTGGTTGCTCATTTGTTTCCTGTGTGGAGGATGGTGCTGTGTATGAGATATCTGCAGATGTGGCACATAGGGTCATGGTTAAGGGGTGGACTTGGAAGTGCTGCTTAATGGTAGGACTCAATGACCTCTTGGATGCCTTTTTCAGCCCAAATGATTCTATGATCGTGTGAGACCTTCCTTGCTTTGTAAGAAGCATAAGCAAAGTACCTCTGGTGAGCTTTGGATTGTGATGTTCTGGGTGTGGGTCCAAAGCCTTGAACAAACTGTCTGAAATATTCAAAAGCCGGAAGGGCTTTGAATGTCCTACTGGTAACAACTATTGAGCTGGTTGATGAGGGCCAGTTTCTGTGCACTGACTCATGTTTTGTAAATGCTAGAAGCTGGTCTGCAATGAAATTTTAGTCTTTGTTTTAATTTTCTGTGCAGAGGCAGAATGCTTTTGACTTGAAAATAATGAATAAAAAATGTTATGGCCCCCAGGTTATTTACAAATAAGTAATGTATGTATGTATGTATGTATTAAAATATAGTAAATTAGTTCTTAAGTGAACTTCCTTGCTTTGCCCCCACTTTATTTCGGCTGAATTAAAAAAGGAAACAAGACCCTTAAAAAAGTAAGCTTAATTACTTTGTTAGCAACAATAAAAATACATAATTTGATTGACATATTTTTCTGGCTGCATATTTGATAAAACTTAGGAAATAATGATTCTTTACAGACTCTAATGATAGATGATAGGCTAATGGCTATAGTTTAAGCCCACTCAGAAGAGTAGTATGTCAGTCCCCACAGCAGAAAAAGGGGAGTGTGAGCTTAGTTTATGTGGTAATGAATAATATTGATTCTAAAATTATTGCTAAATAGTAATTTTAAAGCACTTTGATGTGTTCATTTGCAGTATCTGTTTCTACAAAACACTGAGTTATATTAAAAGATTGTGAATGTAATTCATTACCAGTGCTGTTAGTATTGGTGGGTTATCTTACAGGTCACTGAACCAAACCATGTAAATTACTTACTTATTTCTAATCAGTCTAGGAAAAAAAATTGATACAGTTTTCTGTAGATTTTTCTCCACTTTTTCTCCACACCTGCAATTGTGTTAAATTGAGCAAAAGAATATTTAAACTTTAAGCATGTGTTACATGACTTTCCTGCTTGCCATGCTGACCAAGCTTCGTCTGATTTTAGGGAGACTTTGATCGCACATATTGCAAAAAGAGCCTTCCTCAAATTTCATACACTATCTTAATCTCTCAGTTTTTAACTCTTACCTAGAATATTTGTCTGAGAAAGACACTCTTAATTACAACAATGCACACTACAGAAATGAGTGTAAAATTACTTTAAGGAAGTCACTAGATGTTTGGTCAAAAAATGCAAAAAAATCCACTAAGCCAATCATAGTGTCAAATATCATAGCTTTTTATTAAAACTAGTCTTCTTTAAGGAAATATTTCAGAGTGATTATTCATGCCTAATTAATCTCACTAATTGGTAATGATTTTGAAAATACTTTCACATAATAATACTTTAAACCTAGATATCCTATTGTTATAGTGAATTCAATGATATAAACATTAAAACCAAAATACAGACAGACTGTTATAATGCAATTTACATTGGCCATTTTTAAAGAAAGCAATTGAAAAATTAAAAGCATGTCAGGAGACTGATCAGATTAATGCACTCAGTTTTTATGTACTGTAGTTATCACAGAAATATTAATGACTTATCTCTAATGAAAGGAAAAAAAAGGTTTTTACCTACCGCTGTGTCTGAAATTATTAGGTTTCAGACACAGTGTGACAGTTCTGAAGTAAGCTTTTATGCTGTAATATAATTTGAAATTTAAAATTTAGTTTTACTCTGCTATTGCCATCTATTCCACAGGATGTTAAACTGAACATCTTGACCGGTTGAGGTCAAATCATGGTCTTTTGACTTTTATTTTTTCAAGTACACAAAATATAACCAAGAAAGAACTTGAACTCATAATTTAAATGACTTAAATTTTGACATGGAGACAGTGTTGCCCACAATATTGCTGCCTGTATTCCAAATGGAGAATTTTATGGCTGCTATTAGCTTTTAGGATAACTACTCTTTTAAAGTCCGTATTGGCATCTGCAGGTACAGTGTGTAGGGTAGCATTTACAGGTGAAGGAATATCTATGTAGTAGTTTTCCACTTGGAATACTGAAAAAGTTACATTCTTTCCTATTTCAAAGGCATTTCTTCACTGAATATCCTCTGAGTGCCCTGAGTAGACAAAGAGTGAAACATCTTCAACACATTTTCATTGCCATTTAAAACCAATTTAAATTTTCACTGTGTTGATAACCATTTTACTGTTGCTTTCCATGCGCCTTTACTTATAGGATTCTTTGAGCAGACCACATGTTTAAAGGAATACCTACAAATGTTTGATGCGGATATTTAATGTGAATTTATCACAATTGTTTGCATTGCAGCCCTGCCTTACAGATTCATTCAGTGAGGGAGCAGAAGTATATCATGCATTCTAATCATTCACATAACTCAAATTTAAGATAATTAGTATTTTGAAAGCTTTGTTTGAAGTGAAAATTACTTGCAGATCTTTCAATGTGAATAATTTTCAATAACAAAAGGTCTTAAAAGAGAGTTTTGATATTTTGGTAAGATATTTTAATGAACAAAAATAAAGGAATGCATTCAGTCCTGTATAGAGAGTTCTTCAGGTGTCAATTATAATCTTTGTTTTTTAGCATTACCACATACTAGCTCTTAAAACTTATCTTATGATTCTTCAGTAGTGATTCGAGTGCTCAGTTAATACTTTTTAGGTATGAGGCCGTTTTAAAAGGATCTTTCTGTTATATGAATAAGTCCACATAAATAATAGATCTACTGTTAAAGCAGAGGCAGAGTTCAGTTACTTCTGCAGTTGTAGGTTGGCATTATATCCAGTTTTAAACCACCCACATTTCCACAGCATCCACCCAGTCATGTGTTAAGTGGCATGATTAACATCTGTCGTATGTGCTTCACTGTCAGCCTTAGAAAGCTGGGTACGTAGGATAACAATTTATTTTAGTAGAGTTAATTTTAATTGTATTTCTGTATGCCTGAATTAGAAACATCAGACCTGAAGATGTGTCCTCGAAGCAGAAGGCAGTGATGGTGTCTGTACCTAGTGAGATTTAAAGTCCTCCTTTCAGCTGTTCTATGAGAAAGTTGGATCCTGCCAAGTGGGGTTTTCCTTTTGAAGTGTCAGGTTCCTTGCAATCTCCAGAAAGCTCCATGGTTCAAAATGGTGGCCAACAATCAATGGTGGTTGTTGTCCACCATTTCCAGCCATGGAGTTTTCTGGAACTCCTGGACCTTTAAAGACCCTGGAGATGAGGTGTGGGTGAGAGGATGACACAGGTGATGGCTGCGTAGCTGCTTCAATAGTTCCATTTCCTGCCTAAGCTTCAACTCTGTACTTAAAAATATCTGATGCTGGCATCTCTGAAATTTCAGTTCCAAGTGGTGGGAAATTCACTAGATCAGTTGTTTTTTTCTCAAATGTTGCTGTCTTGGCCTGAACTCAAATGACAGCAGCTGTTCTCATGAGATTTCAATTTCAGCCAACTGAAAAAAGAGCCTTTTCCTTTTCAGATCTACCCAGCTAATGATGGTGGCAGTGACTTCTCCTCACAATGTTAGGAATCCATACATCCCCTCCCACACGCCACATACACGTGAAGAATAAAATGGAGGTGGATTCCAGCGTGCTATGTATTTGTTGTTTCTTCTGAATGGAGTTGTGTATTTTGTATGTGGAAAACATGGCCCAGTCCTCCAGTGTTCAGCATGTACATTTAGTATGCAATATATTCACTGAGGATTTGTGTGTAAAGATCTGCAAAAGAAAAAAACTTTCCTCTAGGGAAGCACTGACTGGGAATGACTTCCATCTTCAATCACACGCAATGGCATTGAAATACCAACTCCTCCTGATTGATCTCTGCCAGTGTTCACTTGCCCTTCTTCCTCTCCAGCTTTCAGCAGCATATGGAGCATCAACAGACTCGTGGGCAGCTTGGCTTGACCTGAAAAAATCAGAAAGCAGTACTGATTTTAAAAATAGGGTGCGGAAGCTAAGGCAACTCATGCTTCTGTCTCACAGGAACAGAAGGAGTGGCGGAGGTCAAAGAGGACTTGGTGTGTGTGTTGAGAGGATTAGGACCACGTATGAAGGGAAAAAATAGGGTTGTACTTCTCATCCCCTCTTACACATGGGTGTGTTCCTTGAGCGTGGCATGGGACTGTGATTTATACAGTCTCTGATGGAAGATGGGAAAGGTGCTCTTTTCCTCCAAGGTGCCAGCACTGTGTCCACAGTCTGCAGCCTTCTAAATGGTTTGCTTTCAGTCCTGGCTACTCTTCTGGGGTATCTTGTTACCAGGCACCTTTTTCCTCGCCACCATCCAGGGTGGACACCCTGTGATCCCAGTGGCTAGCTAGGGAGATGTCCTGAATATATGTCTTCACTGTCTCAAGACAGAAAATTATAGTTTGGAATAATGCAGATTTGGTTCAATTTAGACTGTAGGAATGGGGGAAACCATTGAGAATTTATCATACTCGTGAATAACCACTTACATGAGAGTTTGGGTTTTTCTCAGTCTTTCTCCCATCTGAATTTGTAGAACTCCTGATGGTCAGCCTGAGAGACATTTTTTTCAGGCTTCTTCTCATGTTGTTGAAAGGAAAAACTTTCTGTCTAAGAGCTTATTTAATCCAGGGATCTGGAATTCACAGCCAAATTGATAGGAGGTTAAATTAGTGATTGTGGGCTGAAAAACTGAATGACACATTTGAAACTTGATCTTAGACATGAAATGTCAAAGGGAGACTGTCTTTTCCAGGCTGTTGCAATGCTGTTCTTACTTAAACCTTGTGGAGCTGAGAGGAGTTAGCTGATCACTGTTACATGTGTACAGATCAAGCTCTCTGGCATGTATACAGCAGTCCTCTGGCTGTTCAGACACCATAAAAGAAGAAAATCTGGCCCCAAATAATCTTGGTATGTTATCTATGCCACATCCAAATCCAAGCCTGTGCTAGTATGTGCTCACTTAGAAACCATCAGTGGGATTCACCTTAACAAGTATAAGTGCATGCTGTACCTGAAATCTCCATGCAAGTTTGTAACATGAAATTCTCCGTAGTTGTCCTTGGAGAGGAATGAGCACTTGTTGGGGTAGATTAATCTCATCCTAAGGTCTGTGTTTTTCTATGCCGACTACAAAAGTAACCTAGAGTGAGTAACTCAGCTAGTGATACCATTTTTTTGGTAGGTGTGTGAAGATAGGCAAGTTGAATCTCACTCCTTGTGGCAGAGAGGCAACATGAAGTTGCTTGCCAGTAGCTATGTATCGGAGCTAAATCCTCTTTCTCAGGATCAGGAAATTGGAAGCAGTTCCTGGATGGCTGTCCTGTGCATCAGAGAGTTACAGCACAGGGGGACATCTTGCTCCAAAATCTGTGTAAATGAACACTTAGAGAAAACTTAAAAATAACCTTAAGGGAAACATTTGCATTTGCAATCAGGACTGTGAATACAGAGCTGGCAAAGCCTGCCTGGAGCTGGATGTGATGTTATAAGGAAAAGAAACATGAACTGTAAATAAATGCTCAAGGTAACCCATGCCTCAAACAAATAGGTCTGGGATTAGGAATTTAGAAGATTCTCCAGTATCATAGTGGATGACCTTGAAAATATTTTTTCTTCTTGTTATAGCTCTAGTTCCCAGTAAATGTAATGTGGACAAGGCATTGATTTCTTTCAAAACCCTTTGTCTTGGTTTAAGACAATTTATAGGATGGAGCCTGGGGAACAAGCTACCTCCCCTTTAGTTTTAATGACTATGCTTTCACCAGTAAGGAGAGACATGTGAGAAGATGGAAGTGAAAAAATAAAAGTTTACTAAAAACTGAAATAATAACAGTAAAAATCACTAGATACAAAGGTGCTGATTCCCATGGATTGCCCAAAAACGAGGAGAAACAAGATATGGAAAGATATGGAATACAATACACATTTTTTGGGTTACCCCGGACACCCTTTGTCAAGCCAAATGAGGAGGTTCTGTGCAAGTGCTGGAGGGTTTTCTTGGGGTACTGGAGAGGTATGGAGTTCCGAAAAAGTACTGTAGAACTGCCATTTAATTTTAGTCAATAGGTCTTAATATAAGATAGCATTAGAAATATTATATGACTGGATGCAGTAACTTAACCAAAGATGAAAACAAAGTTACAGGTAGAGTATACCAAATGTAGCTCCAATTGTGCTGGAAATTAGGTGACTTAAAGTAGTAAAAATAACCCATGTTTACAATATGCAGAGGTTAGGAAGCAAGCTTTATTGTAAACAGAAAATAGACTCACTCATCTTTCATAGGAAAAGATGGTTTTATAAAAGCAACAGATATCTTCATCCACAAACACTAAATAAAACATAATGATAATAATATACAAGTGCTTTCTAATGAAGGTTTTCCTATTAGTGATAAAATACAATATGTTCTTTAGGAACTGAATCAGTGTTCATGCTTGGCTTCTTATCTGACAGAGACCAAAAAATCTTCCTTGACTGTGATTTGATGTGATCTTTGATTATAGTGACTATAGTAAGATTACTTCCATTTGCCATATATGAATTCTGCTTAAATCACAGAGCTTAAGCTTTTAATTTAAGTAGTTCTTCTACATTTTATGTTTTTTCATATTTTTAACCTCTACAAGAACATCATGCTTTCTTTATTGGTGTTTCATATAAATTCTCCCTGTCTAGGCCGTTTAGAAATAATGTTTTACCTTCTCTGCTGATATTAACACAGTGTCACAGGGTATAAGAATGACCTGTCCAAGTCTTTTACAGGACACCATGTTGTGTTGCCTTGACCAGAGACAGAAGGATGGATATTTACTGTGAGAATCTTTCTAGAGATTGGGAGTAGAGGATCTGGGTGATTGCAGTAATTGTAGAACAAACTGATGTAAAGCAACACTGGTGTTTTTTCATTGAGGGAGACCAGGAGCAGTCAGGTGATGCACAATGATGTCTGGAGGCAGAAATGAATGTAGTCAGTAGATGCTGAAGTAAACTGCTGCAATGAGGTCTGCAAAAAAGTGTGTTGTGTCTGCAGCCCTGGTCAAAGACAGTGCGTTACCTAAGACAGTCTCGAGCAGAATGTGAGAAGCAGAGTTCGTTTGTATCCAGCCAACATGTGCTGTTATTAAAAATTAAAATGGCAAGGACACCACTCAAATGCATCACAGTTGCCTTGAACGCAGGTACATTTTTGACTTTTGAAACACTGAATTGTGAATAGTTTTCAACCAATCACATGGAACATGCGGAAAAAAATAGTTCAATAGTCCAATAAGAAATTTTGTTAGTATATGTTTTTCTAAAAGCAATTTTATTGTCACATTGATTTTGAGTTCTCCTTAACAACAATGAAAAAAAAAAAAATGAGATTTTAAAAATTCTTGTAGCACTTTTTTGCTATTCTAAAATAAATATGCTTTTTTGCAATATCATTATTCAAAGGATTTGTGTCTGATTTAGGTATTAAAATATTTGGGATTGCATTTACATTTTTAAGGACATGTGCTACCTTGTGTGTCCAACTACACAGGTACAGCAATTTAGCCTGCACCAGGCTAATGTTGATGTGACTCCGTCCTTATGCCTTGGCTGGTGGTGCATGTGGTTGTTCAGCCTCTCATGAAAAACAACTGCAGGAACTTGCTCCGAAACTGTTACAGCTGTTTCTGAATTATTGCCAACTGTGTAGGGCTCTGGTACAATGCTGTGTGCAGAACAAGGCTTTTTAAAAAACGTCAAAAGTATCACAAGTCATCTTAACAACGGTGAGGAGTGTTTTAGAACTATTTTTGCTCTAATTGTACATTGGGAAGAGAGACACTTCCTTGCAAAAACAGGGCTTCCTAATAATGAATTTATAAGAATAAAACTTGTAAAGTGTATTTGACAGTATTTAGCAGCTGCAGAATTTCGTCATTTGTTCTGTGATTTCATGCTGTCAAATCTGACATGAACTAGTGCCAATCTTTGCTTTGAAAGACAATTTCCTTTCTATAAAAATTCTAATTATTAAAGCTAAATTTGGATTTTATTAAAAGGAAGTTGTTAGTCTTTTATACTTGTCAAATAGCTTTCAAAAACTAAGTTGGTTCTACCTTTGACAATTAGTCAAAATGATATTTACTGAAAAACATATTTTTTTCCACCTTCTGCTACCAATGGATGAAGTTGGTGTCAATGGCAAGGAAGGCACTTGTATTTTCGATACACATAAAACCTGGTTATGAGGTAGAAACTGCGTAGAAGTCTGGATTTATTAACCATTTTCAGACATGCTTAATTGGGTACACTTGGATCTCATTTAGCTAAAGATACTATTGAGTACCTACTGCATGTGGAGGAGAGGGTGTTCAACCTGTGAAGTTAATTTGCATGTTGCCATAATTTGGGTCTTAAAGATATACAACCCTTTTGTCTTTAAAATGACAGTTCTTTTAACACCCTTCTTGATTAATTTTCACATACTATAGGCAAAGCTTTGAATTAATGTAGATCAGCAGCTGCTACTGTAACCTATGCTCTGGATACAGGCTAACTCAGCTCAGATTCTACTCCCCTTCTGAACTGTTCTATGCTTTGTCCAGATGCCATCACAACCCAGAAAGCATAGACCAGTTATTCTACTGCTCACCTGAAAATAATGCATGTGACAGTTTATGGTTTGGGGGCAAGATACACTTTTATTAACTAGCAGCAAGCTAGTCTCCTGACCTCTTTCCCTGGAATACACCAGGCTTCTGGATGCAGAACTGATGTAAATGTGTGATTGGCTGGTAAGGAGGGATTTGAGCCCTTTTCCCTCTTTCCCCCACATGAACTTAGTGTAGAGGCTATAATGAGAGTTACAGTAAGTACATTGCTGACTGTGCAGGAAACTTCGGTGCTGGTGTTCTGGGGCTTCTTTACTATATTTTCACAAGTATAAGCAAAAGAGGTGGGACCACTGAAAGAAGTACATGAAATTTGAATTTTCTGCACCATCTGATGATACAGCCATATTCAGCTTCTGAAACAATATTCCTGAATGAACAGTTTTGAACTTACTGTATTATACTGCTGTAGTTCTAGTTTGATTTTCTGAGAAATAATGAAGCATATACATTAAAAATAAGGAGAAAATCTTAGCACAGTGCAAAATATTGTAGAACACATACCTACAAGGCACCCAGTGTACACGGACTCATAGAATAGTTAAGGTTGGAAGGAACCTCTGGAGATCGTCTAGACCAGCTCCCGTGCTCAAGTAGGATCAGTTGAAGCAGATTGCTCAGGGTCATGTTCAGTCAGATTTTGAGTATCTGCAAGCACAGAGACTCCACAACCTCTGCAGGAAACCTGTGTTCAATCAGCCTCTTGATTAAAAAAAGCAAGATTTTTCTTGTTCAAAAGGAATTTCTTGTATTTCAGTTTGGCCCTTGTGGGTTCCCTGGCTCCCACAGAGAAAAGCCTTGCTCAGTCTTCTTTGTACCTTCCCTTCACATATTGCACACATTAATGAGATGCCCCTGACCCTCTGTTCTACTGGGTGAACAGTTCCAGCTCTCTCAGCCTCCTCTTGTATGACCCTCACTTCTCTTTGTGATCCTTTGCAGATCCTGCTCCAGTAGGTCCATGTCTCTCTTGTACTGGGAAGCCCTGAACTGAACAGAGTACTCCAGGTGTGGCCTCACCAGGGCTGAGTAGAGGGGCAGGATCACCTCCCTTGACCTGCTGGCAGTGCCCCCACCTCATGCAGGTCAGGATGGTGTTGACCTTCTTTGTGAAGCTTATATGGTCTAGTATTGTGTGGCAGGTTTCACTAGAGAGAATTAAAATGTTAGGAGATCTCAACTAGCTTGAATTAAATTTTTAAATGGCGAAATATGGCCTCAGTGAAGTGAACAATGTGTGCTAGTAAACTGCAGGAGAGAAACTGTTAATCTGGGAATGAGACAACTGCCCACAGAGGCTTCAGTGATCAATGAAGGCAACCTAAAGAGCCACCAGAGTACGATTTATTTCTTGGGAAATCTCTTGGCCTGGGAATAAGCCTTGGGGTGGCACTGGGCAAGGGGCTAGGACATCTAGTAGGCTACCAAGCTACCAGATAATGTGCTGCAGCCTGTGGGAGGTCTCTGTATAAGCTCCATTTTATATAACTGTCTTCTTATTACAGTTGTATTTGGTTACATATCTAAAATACTCCTGCTGCTGGCTTTGCATAAAGCCAGTTGTAGGGAATAATCAGGGGTGAGTTATCTTTGTTAGTTTATTTTGCGTTTTCCCTCTCCCTTGCTTCCAGTTATTTAGTCATGAGAATAAGATGAGGAGCTGTTTTGATTTATTTTCCCCGCATGCTGGGTGACTAAGGACCTGAGTGCTGAAGACCCACTTTCCCCTTCTCTGAGCATCATTTTTTCTTCCACCCAATTTGCAGTATGTTCTTCAGGCTCTGCTGGAGCTCATGAAACATTTATACCTGTGGTTATATGGTACATTTTGTAGCATTTGTACCCCGGTATTACTGTGTGTCTGTAGCCACATGACATCCTTGTGTCTAACCTGAGGGACATGGATTTGACTGATAGACCATTTGGTGAATAAGGAATTGGCTGGATGGATGCACTCAAAGGGTTGTAGTCAGTGATACAGGGGAGACCAGTGACAAATGATGTTCCTCAGGGACTGGTGTTGTGCCTGACACTGTTTAACTTCTTTGTTGGCAACATGGACCATGAGATCGAGTGCACCCTCAGCAAGTTTGCCAAGGACACCAACCTGTGTGGTGGGGTCAACACACTGGAGGGAAGGGATGCCATCCAGAGGGATGTGGACAGGCAGCCCTGTGTAAACCTCTTGAAGCTCTACAAGGCTAGATTTAAGGTTCTACGGATGGATCAGTGCAATCCCAAGTACAAATACAGGCTGGGTGGTGAATGGATTGAGAGCAGGCCTGAAGAGATGGTCCTTGGAGTGCTGGTGAATGAGAAGCTCAGCATGACCCAGCAATGTGCATTTACAGCCCGGAAAGCCAAACACATCTTGGGCTGCATCAAAAGAAGCATAGCCAGCTGGGCAAGGGAGTTATTCTCCCCTTCTGCTTCACTGTGGTCAGACCACCTGGAGTAATGCATCCAGCTCTGGAACCCTAACAAAAGAATGACAGGGACCTATTGGAGTGAATCCAAATGAGTATCACAAAGGTGACCAGAGGGCTGGACCAGCTCTCCCATGAAGACAGGCTGAGAGAGTTTGAGTCATTCAGCCTGGAGAAGAGAAGGCTCTGGAGAGACCTTATAGCAGCCTGCCAGTACCTGAAGGGAGCCTATGAGAAAGCTATAGAGGGGCTTTTTTACAGGGGCATGTAGTGATAGGACAAGGGGGAGTGGCTTTAACAGGAAAGAGGGTAGGTTAAGATTAGATACTAGGAGTAAGTTTTTTATTGTGAAATTGTGAAGAACTGGCACAAGTTGCCCAGAGAAGTTTTGGATGCCCCATGTCAGGAGGTATTCAAGGCCAGGTTGGATGGGGCCTTCAACAACCTAGTCTTAATGGCAGGGGAGTTGGAACTAGTGGTCTTTAATGTTTACATGAATTATGGACCTAAATGTTTTGTCTGAAAACATGCATGAAAGAAGTTATTATCTGCTTCCTTCCTTCCTTCCCCAGAATCATACTTGTCCATGATTATATGTTGCCAGAAGTTTATGTCTGGCTCTAGTTAATCCTCTTTCATTTCATGGTGGTCCTATTTCTTGTCTCAGACCTTCAATACTGATTCTGTACTTGGAGGTCCATTCTGATCTGCCAGAACCAAAGAAATAAGTATCCATAAGCAAAAGGGAACTGGACAGAATGATTGCACTGGTTCTTTGTTCTTCAACATGTTGCAGTCTGATTTGGGTTCTAATTTGAAATATAATTGAAAAATTCAAAGGAAACCTCACAATATTAATAAAATCTCTCAGATGAGGAGTCTTTTTAGCTAGCTTAAAGAAACCCATGCCACGTGAAATGTGTTACCTGTGGGCCCCAATTTCTCTGTGTCTGCCATTGCTGTGAAGAAGCTCTTTCTCATGCAGCATGTGGCCAAAAATCACTTTGGGCTTCCATGTTCCAGGAGGGTTCCAGTGGTTAAAAAGGTGCTTAATTTTCTGTTTGTGCTGAAGGTTTGAGTTTAGGAGAATGCTGGAAAACAACTCACAAGTTCATCTGAATGCTCTGGCTAGCTGGATTAATTTTCAGGCCCTTTCGTGGGTGTTGAAGGAAGCATAGTATCTGAAGGAGGTTTTTGCAGCCCATCTGCTCGATGGTTGGGACCGGCCAGGGAAGCAGGAGAGTCCCTGTGGAAGAACCCACAGCAGGGTCACTGAGGCTGGAGCAGTTGGAGGTAGTGACTATGTCTGCTGGAGGTGTGTGCTAGATGGGAGGTTATGTCCAAGTTATAGAGTTGAAGGAGAAGAGGAGCAGACTATGTGTATGGCATAAGGGAAGATGCAAAACGGATTGAGAGTGTCTTCACAGAGACCCTGCAGAGATGAGAACCTGAATGTCCTGACTGTGCAAAACAGGGCAGCCGGAGTCTGTGGGCAGTTTTGATATAAGTGGAGGAACACTGTGTTGAGGAGCACTTATGACTTCTGTCAAAAGTTGTTCTTACAAGGTTGCTGTCTTATCTTGAAAAGGAAGGTCAGGCGAATTCTGTGAGTGGATAAATGCAAATGTGCCCATCTTCAAAAAATCCCAAAATTTTAGCTTGAAGAACTACAAGCCAGTCAGCCTTACTTCAACCCCTGGAAAAATCATGGAGTTTCTGGACAAATTGGTGTTTGAAGCAGTCAGAATGGATTTCTTAAGAGTAAATAATTCTTGACCAACTAAGTTGCCTTGCTATGATGAAATCGCTGTTGTCGTGGATGAGAGAGTACTGTGTCATTGACCTTGGCTCTAACAGAAAGTTCTGTACAGTTTCCCACAATATTCTCATGTCCAAATTGGGGCCTTTCTGGATGAACTAGCAACAAATAGAAACCCAGCTGGATATTTAGGCTCAGAGTGTAGCATATTCTGCCTGCGTACCAGTAGAGTGCCACAGGGGTTTCTACCAGTTAATGTCTTTTTCAGTGACCTGAAAAAGGTAACAGAATGCATTTTGGTTTAAGTTTGTGGATGATGCCGTACTGGGACAGCCAGTAGATAGGACACGATTTTCATCTATAGGATTTTATGTCAGATTTTCATCTGATAAGTAAGTGTAGTGGGTTGACAGGAACCTAGTGAAATTCAGTAGGGCAAATGCAAACTCCTGCTTCTGAGAAACAATGTACCAGTGTGTGCGCTGGAAATTGACTGGTGGCAGTTCAGCAGAAACTTTGGCAATCCAGCAGATGGGAAGCTGAATATAAGCCAGCAGTGTATCTTGGTAGCAATGGCCAACAGCATCCAGCAGCTGGGAAATCAAGGGGAGGTATTATCCTCTAGTAAGCACTTACTAGGTGTCATCTAGAATATTGCATCTTCTGGACCTTTGCCACCTTCCCTGATATGATACATATAGTTTTGGACCCCACAATACAGGGAAGGTGATAATGAGCTGCAGTGAGTTCAGCAGAGGCCACCAAAATGGTCAGGGATTGATCTGGAGCAATTGTCCTGAGAGAGGCTGAAGGACCTGGTCTTGCTCAGCCTGGAGAAGAGATGGCATTAGGGGGGAGCCTGTTAGTGACCTTCCAGTACCTACAAGGAGTTTATTCAGAAGATGGAGCCAGGCTTTCCCAAGCAATGTGTTGGTTGGAGGATGAGAGATATTTGGCATAAACTGAAATGTGGGACTCAGAGTGCATATAAGGAAAAGCTTTCTCATCATAAGGATTTTCAAGCAGTGAGCAGTTGCCTAAAGATTGTGTAGTCTCCATCCTTTGAGGTTTAAAGACTGACTGAGCAATCTGATACGACATCAGAGCTGACCCAGCTGTAAGCAGTTGGTTGGACTAGATCATCTCCAGAGATCCCTTCCAACCTCAAATATCCTGTGATCCTGTGTGTAGGAGTATGTAAATATAGATTATGTACAGAATGAGTTCTGTGAAGACCATATATGGAACATGTCTTCATAGACGCCACAAAAGGAGTTCATTTTTGACAAGTAATACGTACTTTTTAAAATAAGGAATATTCAGATTTCCATGAAAATAAAAATAAAATGCCACTGTATCTGCTTTTCTCTGCCTCCGAAGTTCTTTGCCGATCTTATTTTAGCCTAGAACCAGCAAAGTCTGAAATGCTGTCACCATATTCATGCACATATCCCTTGCCTGGATTCATGTTGACTGCATCTCTGTGAAAGATTTAATAAATGACTTCCATTTACATCATTTATTCAGTGAATAGAGCATGAAAGGTGGAAAAAACAGCTTTCAAAATATCAGCGTAGCTGTTCTATTTGGAGACAACCCTTCAAACACCTGAATTATTGCACGTCTGTTAAAGTGAAGACAGTAAGGGTGATACATGCATTCTAGGTAAACACCATACTGGTGTTTGACAGTTTGCAAATAATTAATACAATAAATGTCCCCTACTGTAGTCTAAATGCATCTCTCAGATATTTCCAACTGGGCAGCATAGATGTAATCAAGAATAATTGAAGAGCTGATTTTGTGCTATGTTAACAGAACTGTCTTCCTGAATATGTTAGGATGCCTAACATGTTGGCTTTCTCCATGACCACATTGTTTGAATTGGATGTGAAAGAATGGTTAGTACTGTTTAGTCATAATCTGTCATAAGAATCTTAAATAGCTTAGAAAAAAAAATCATAATTATGTCCCTAAGACTGATGGTATTTCAGATCTTGCAGTGATAAAGGTTTTTTGGTCTTGCCTTAAAATTACTTTCAGAAAAAGAAGTATGCTCTCAACCTAATCATGTCAGCATCAGAACACCTGCAAAAATAGATCAAAAGAAAAAGTGGAATTACTGAGATTTGCTTGCTATGGATAGCACTAGTGTGAATGTGTTAAGCAGTCATGTTGGCTGTACTGAAAATGCAACATACCCAAGGGAACCAGTAAAAAAGAAGACAAATTTGGGGATGTATTGACTGTTTTAGATAGCAGTTTGGGTGTTTTTGTAATCCTTTTGTTTGCACCTTTCTGTGGGGTAGTGAGTGAAACACCTGTGGGGATCAGAAATGTGCCTCAAGCTGGAGGATGATCATGAGCACTGCAAACTGAGTAATGCTGTTCTTACGTGGAAAATATTGGGTTTTGTTGTGATGGAAGCAAAAACCTTGCTTGACTACTGAAGTCTTAATGGCTGATCATATCCCTTGGGTGCCTGGTCTAGAAACCAGCCAGTGCAAAGTGATCAGCTCTCAAAGACCATGTGCAGCAAACTTCAAGGAGGGGACATGCTTTGTTTACTGGACCTCAGTGTGGTGGGATGGGAAAGGCACCAAACTTCTATCAGAGTTAGAGACCTTCAAAGCCTGTGTCTATAACTGGTACCTTCCACATTTCTGATAGCAGTTCTGTGCTAGCTTGTGATAGTGTAATGATGTAAGTAAGCGTGGCAAAAAAAAAGAAAAAAGTGGCGATCATCACAAGACTGCCTAAAACTGCTAGAGATGGAAAACAAACTAAATGGTCTGCTTATTGTCAGATCTCCTTAACTGCTATTCCTTTGTAGCCATTTGATCTTACTTAAGTAGGGAAGCTATTTGTCTGTTTCTTCGGCTCTGTATTTTTATTTCTTTTGCAAAAAGGCTTAAAAAAACCCCAGAACACCAGAAAACGCAGACCACAGGAAAAAAAAATGCTGCCAAGGGTTTATTTTAATAGTATTCCTCAGAACACAGTGGAAATGTTAGCTCTGTCCTTCCTTTCATACCACTTCATGTGTCCTGTATCAGTATTTGCTGGGAACTGGAGAAGAGGAAACAATTTCCTTTAGGGCACAGCACCTAAGGAGGAGTTTACTAAAACCTTTTGATAGATTTTGTGATGAGTTCATGGGTCTCAGCTGAATTTAAGGCCTTGACATGAAGATAAAGGTGTTGAAATACTTCTGTCACTACATAGATTACTACTTACATTATTTTCTTCATGCTCAGGTGAGCAGAGCATGAGTAGGAGCTTCATTTAGCCCAGAGAAATTAGAGAAAGTGCATGGAGAGTGGGATTTGCAGCCTGTGTACTGTTGTTTGGTTATCAACATGTTTACATTAAAAATACTTATTAGTGCATTAAATTACATAAATCTGCTGCTATTTTAAGGATACTGCTATTTTAAGGATATCTTTAGCTCCCAAGTTCCTCCCATCCTCCCTCAGCCTCTACCTGATTCATGATCATTATTTAGCAATAATTATGTTGAAACATGGTGTAAAAGTTTCCAATGTGTTAAATTACATCTTCAAGTCTTTTCTTGATAATTGTGAGATGTTAGGACATTGAACACAGCATCTTCTAATAACTTGATATGTTTGCCTTCTAGATCCTTTATATTTGTCCTGATTGAATAATGCCTGGTGAAGGCACTGCTGTACCTGTGTTGCTTTCGTATTTCTGAGTGTGCTAATTACCACCTGCTCATGTTCATTTGTCTTTGCATGTCCCAAATATGTCCTGGTTTCTCTTCTAGATACAAAACTCTGTTATTTGCTGCTATAGCTAAACTAAGTCAAACCAAGCAGAAGCCAGGCCAAGGGAAGTTCAGGCAAAGAAAGCCTGACAAGTGTTAGTCCTGAAGCCTTGAAAACTCAGTGCAAAGCTTGTGGCTTGTTCCTTGAAGCGGCAGTACTGGGCTCCAGGGTTGCAAGAGCTGAAAGGGCAATAAGCAGTAATAAAGGGTAATAAGCAGTAGGCAATAGAGCATACCTTGCATTTTATTTTATTTTAGTTTAGTTTAGTTTAGTTTAGTTTAGTTTGGTTTCCAGTTATTGCAGAGCCTTTTCAGAGCATGCAGTGAGCGACTTCTTGATTTATATTTTGCCCTAGTAACTAATCTGTAATTAAAATGTTTATCCTGTACAGGTTTTTACCTCTGTTTGCAGTCACAAATTTAGATTGATCAGGCTATGATAGTAGCTGTGACATTAACATTTTTCATAGGCCATTCTCATTGTAATAAACTAGCAAAATAGAACTGATTTTTTTAATGTACCCATTAAATTAAGAAATTAGTTGTATAGAAGTAATTGCTTTCTGGATAGAAGGTATTTTTTATGTTGAAGCCTTACCAAATAGTATTTCAAAACAACTGAAAGATTTTTGTGTTTTGGCTGGAGATAAATCTCAGTTTGCTGGAAGTAGGTAAGGGCTCTTTAATTCCAGTTTTCCTGTTTGTTGCTGAAGCAGTGAAGCATTCAGAAAAAGACAATTTCACTTTGATTAAATGCCTAAAAAGTTATCTGGTTAAGAAGAAAAAAAAAAAAAAAAGAAAAAAGAAAAAATAAAAAGGATGTTGCATAAGCTTTTAATATTTAATTTCTATACTCTAAGTATCCGGAAGAACATTTAGTTCCTGTTTTGAAAGATGAATGCCGTGTATTGGAAAGTGTACTGAAGGCTCATTTGCAGTCACGACGCTTGTTTGCTTCTCTAGTATGTACGTGCAGGGAAGAGTAGAAAGGGTTGAGTGGGCAGTTGGCAGTCATTCATTGTCAGTGATTGCTAGTCATTCATAAAAAACTGCAGAGCTGAGAGGTGGAGCCAGCAGCAGCAGCCTTTCAGGCTCTTGCAGAAGACCAGTTTGTGCAATCACAAGCGATTTGAGAAGCTGCTCAAATATGGTATGATGAATGTAATGAGAAGATGTGTGCTAAATGCATCTAATTAAAAGGGGCTGCTTAGAATAAAGAAAAATGTTTCAATTCTTTTCTTCTCAAGCCCACAGTGGTTTCTGAACATGGAGATCTAATTGTTCTATGTTCAGGTAAAGGCAATAAATCACTTTCAAGGAGTGCCCTCTAGTTTATAACACCTCTGGAGTATGTCTTTTGCCTTTAAAATAATCAGTTTCAGGAAATTAATGTGTCTTGATGCAGAGATAAAAGGGAAATTTTGAGGTGAGTAGGGAATATATTTTTGTACCTCATAATTTTGAGATAAAAATGACAGCAAATGTTTAATTTCAAGAAGAGACTGTCAGAAGCAGCAAGCCATGCTTTATGTTCTCACACTAAAAATTGCTGCATCTATATTTTTCCCCTCACTGCAATGACTGCCAATCTCATAGAAAGTCTCAACAAGATTTTATTTCATCTTTTTATCCAAAGTGTGGAAGTTACAGCAGCTTGAAAGACTTCAATTTTTAATTTACAAATCTGATTTATTCAAAACTGAGTATGAGTAAAAGCTATTGTATCAGCTGTTCCCTCTCTTCTAGTTTGGCCTGTGCAGTTCCCAGCTTCTCAGAAAGCTGCAGAGCTGTCACTGCAGGCTGATCTATGGCTGGCTGGGACAGGGTATTTTAGGCTGAGTTTATGTCTGGGCTGCCAATGCATTTAAATTTAATGAATTCACCTGAAAGTAGAAGGTTCTTGGTCGTGAAGTTTAGGTTTAGGGTCCTAAACTCAAAACACTTACTTTGGTTCTGTAAGAACCAAAAATCTCCATTGAGAAATGGAATATTCACTCTTGAATTTCCTGTATTTGACCTATTTGGAAATGGACTCCTGTGTCCAGTACTGCTCTAAGCATGGTCTGGAAGAATATAATGCTGGGCTAGGAGATTTCTTTTGAAATGTAGGTCTGGAGCACTGTCTGTGTATGGTTTAGAAGGCACTGAATGTGTTTCTTCCTTATCAGATGACAGAATTTCAAAGCAACCCCAGTCTCTCTCTAATAAATTACTAATTAAATTGTACACTGTAGGCTCTTTGAAGCTTTTTCAGAAGCTCTGACTAAAATATATATAAGCCAAACATCACTATGGCAGTATTCCAATGAAAGTGCATGTATGCTTTATCTCCTTTTGAGGAAGCTTCATGTTGTAGTTCAGGGAGCTCAAACTATAGCAGTCACTGTTTTCAGTAGGAGTGACTGCATATCCCCTGGGGCTCTGGTTTCTCCTTGTTCTCAAGAATTTTTCAGTGCTCTCATTAGTATTAACAAGTGTAATCTATGTATATCAAAGAAAAATACACACTTGAAGAAAGAATAATCTATATGACCTCTTGAGATATTGGTGTATGCAAGATCAGGCTGCAGGTGAGACTTCAGGTGTGTTACTTTTTCTCATAGAGTGGACTGGCAGAGTCTCATACGCCAATAAATACACTTTCCTGCAGTAGACTGGTTTCCATTTTTGAGATGGAGAAGTGACCAGTTGCTCAAGTCCAGCAGCACACAAGGGGTTTGAAGGGTTTGTTATCAATACGTACATGTGCAATTAATTTACTGTATCAAAGTGAAGTGATTTACAGGTGCCTAAAAAAAAATCTGTTCATAAGATTATGTGGGTGTTAAATGAGTGTGCTTGGTTCCTTGCACTTTGAAAAATGAAGTGCTGCACAAATACAATTTTTAAAACCATCTCTCTTCGATTTTAAGACACATTTCAGAACAGAGGGAAGAAATCAAATGTAAGCTTGCATTGCACCTTACTGATATTTCATCTTTCGGAAGTTTCAGGTAATGTATTGTCTGTTAATTTTAAGCCCATTAAGCTGGGTGATATTTGGAGGCTGGTTTGAAGTCCTTGTCTATTACTGGAGAGCAGCTGATGTTAGAGATGAGTGATACATAGCTGTTTATATACAGCTCTAAACATTATGCAGGGGAATGTGATGCCCTGAAAACAGTCTCAAACCCAGGTAGGATAGTCCCACTTTAGTAATTGAGCATCCAGCCATTAAAGATACCTTTTTGGATTCCTATCGATCTCTTTTATTGCAAGAGTCAGAAAGTAGAAAAGCAGGAGCAGCAGCAGATCCATCACAGTGCTTTCTGCTGACCTACTGCTGATGAGTACATGTATTGCAATACACTGGGCTGCTTTTAATTTCTCTCTGCAGTCAGCACTGCAGGTTTTGGTGTTCCGAAGTAGGTAATGTTTTACAATGTTGGGGATTTTTTAAGAGATTCATCCTTTTAAATAAAAGAGATAAAAGCCAGTCTGTCAGTGAAATGCATCTCACAGCTGTAGTCAGATTGGCAGTTTCTATTTTTAACTTGGCAACTTCCCCATGTAACATGCTACAGCTTTCTGTGACATTTCAGATATAGCTAATATCCTCTCAATTTTTTGGGAGGCCCATCTTATTTTTGCATCCCCCAAACAACAGCAGTGGAGGGTTCTGGAGAATGAAGGGAAAGGGCTATGCAAAGCTGAGCAGCTCATGTTCTCTCCCTATGCAGCCTCATTTACCATCTTTTATTAGTATTAGAGCCAAAATATAGCACTGAATGGACCGTTTGCCCAACCCAGTAAAGTATTTTCTGTGCTTATATGTTGTTTCTTAAAGTCCAGTGCTAACAACTAACTACAGACATAGATTTATTTGATCAGAAAAATCATAGTCCTGTATTTGATTCTTTGTCTTGGAACATTAAAAAACCCAAGAAACATACAAATTCCTCTGTGACAGAAGTGCCATGGCTGCTGCAAGGCTCAGAAACCTACCTGCAGAAACATTTTTCTACATTTTATATTTGCTGCCAGTATACATTCTAACCAATATCTACTCTCAGTGCAGATTTTCATAAATTGCTTCTACCTAGTACTGTGGCTTTCTGCTTGCTTCCATGTGAAGATGGGAAAATGTGAAAGAGCTGGTAGTACTGGCTAACTGACTAAACCTCAGTTGCTATTCAGATGGCTAAAATAGGATGCATCAGACTATGTATAAAAATCTGCAACATCACTAGCTTCTTCTAGGGTGGTTGGTTATGAAAAAAAAAAAAACCCTGGTTAATTGAAAGGAAACTCTGTATCTAGACTCCCTATGGCTCAGTCTAAAGTAAATATGGACAACAACATGATATTCCTACATGTGCCTTTTTCTCCTGGCTATGCAAGAACCACAGGGGGGACTGGCTCTAATATGGATGAGTAAAGTCACAGGAGTCAAGTCTCTCTATATATGAACAAACCATTCTGAGACAGACTAGGGAACTTTATTTCCTAAGCCAAGTAACTTATCTTTTCCATCTTTCTAGGTAGCTGTGTGCTCTGTCATTGCTTGTAGCCTAGATGCAAGTACAAAAATCTGGACAGTGTTTAAGAACTTAAAAATTCAGATAGGCTCTTTACTGAAGTCTCTCATGTGCCTGATAAGACTTTATCAACCCACTCAAAAACCTCCCTTTAAGCATTACTACTTTCAAAAATCTTTCCCAAAGGACCTGTTTCTGTGTGAAGGCAGTACATGTTTATGCATGCTTCCCCTTGTAGTTCTGTCTTGTATGGCTGTAATGGAGATTTCCAGGAAAAGTGTATTTGGAGGCTTTCGGGAGAACCATAAAGAAACTCTCCACAGTAAGGGCTATTTTCTTAGCTTATTCTGTTGGAACTGCCATGTAATCTCATTCAAAATCCTTTACTCCTGGAAAGCTGGCCCTTTCTTCTTGTGTTGCAGTAGAGTAGATAGAGTTTAAGAGAGCTAATATTTCCTTGTCTGGTTTTATGAAGAAGGGTAGTGGAGCCTATTGAGGTAAACTAACTAACTGCTTGGTTTTGATTTGGAGAGTCTTCATCGGATTGATTCTAGAAGTTACTGCAGAATTGTCTTGAGTAGAACTGGAGATGAGGAATTTCTGACATGGGGGCAAGGGAGCACCTGAATGTGCTGGCCGAGAGCAGCACCGTGTGTGCCATGGCAGTGTTCCCTAGCCTGCTTCTAGCACCCAGCCCTCTCTGACAGTTGAGCGGATGGGAAAGGCAGGTATTTCCCCCCTTGAGATTCAGAAATTAGAGCCCAACCTTGTATGCACTGTATAAGCACCTTTTCCATTTTGAGTTTGTATGAACTGGTGGCAGGCAGGCCAAATCCTTTTGAAGTTCTTTCTGTTTATATTTACTATTTAATATAATCTGACAAGCATAGAGCTTAGTCTCTCAGTAGTGTGTGGGTTTTGGGAAACCTATATCTGCTTTTCTGCAAATGTACAGAGCTGGAAAGTGATAGCCAGGCTTTTTTCATAGAGTGAGTGACATAAATGTAAGCCACAGTTCTGTCTGATGATGGAGGAGAAGATGATAATACTGTCTGATCCAAGAGAACTTTGATAAACTTCTAGTACAAAAATGTCTATTCTGTTCATGTATTCTAAGTTAGTGTTGAAGACTGGCCTTGTTGTAGAAAGCATTGCAGCCTCAATAGTTCTTTGCTACAGAGAAAAAAATGAATAACCAAAAAAAGAAAAGCTGATTTAGATGCAGGAAAAAGTGTGTTTGCTGCATTGTGAAGAATAATTTTGAATGCCCAGGGGCACACATGAGAAAATGGAAAGAGGATGCAAAGGATAGGGAATAGGAAGAATGAAGGCATATACTCTGTGAATGGAGATGTGTGTGGTTTTTAACTCCTTGAACCATAGGGTACCATGGGGTTTTGCTTAGAAACTCTAAATCTACCAATCTGTGAAAAATCTGAAAAAACAATGTTCAATTCCATGTTATGATTAGAAATGGCTACTTTTTAATTCTAAGCTGAGAGGAATGGGAAAGGTGTAATCAGAATAAATGCACCTTTTATATAATTTTCTAAACAAATTTATAGAGCAAAGATTTTCAAGTTTTGAAGAAAATAATGTTTATTTTAGATTCCTAGCTGTATAAATCTTGTATAAATATGGGGACTCATTCTTCCAAAACTTCTGCTTTGTTATCCTTCTCCCTATTGGGAGAAAGAGTAATTTGCATGAATTTATAATCTAGAAACCATGACTGAGTCAGTGACTTTCCCAGACAACAGGTTCATGTGCAGGTGAAGGCTCTGTGCATCTGTGGATTAAGTATTTTTTGATAAATCCTTATTGTCATTATACTACAATTCAGGGTGTAAGGCCTGATGTGCTAAGGGTTAGACTAAGGCTTAGACTCTTCCAGACCTGAAGAATTTTAAATGTAAACCCTGGGTTAAAATCCTGCATTACCACAAGCTTCCTATATCAACGGTGTGCTCTGTTCACAGAATTCCCTTTCATGCAAAAGGGTTTAAAAGAAAAATCCACTTTTTCCCCCCTAGTTGTAGTCTTCCTGATAAACAGAAACTATCCCTTTCATCCTTTTTTTCCAATTGATAGCTTAGGTGTAATATTAAAAAGCTTCATCCAGGTTGGGGTTGAGATAGGGAAGGAGGGAATTGGCAGTTTTCTGTGGGATGTTTTGTGGGATGTTGTGCTGCCCTTCTTGACTGGGCTGGCTGGACTGTGAGACACCTAGGAATCCCAGACAAATAATTATTATGCGTTAGCAATCAGCCAGATGCCCACGTGGAGCATAGGGAAGTTTTGTGGTTACTGTGGAGTCAGTGGAGGCTGTGCAGAAGCGAGCAGACGCGAGCACCGCGCGCGTGCAGTGAATCATCTGTCGTGCCTTCCTGCACCTGCTCTGGCCACCTGAGGCACTCAGTGGTCACACTTCACACATTGTTTGAGGAACGCATCTGTGGGTATGCATGGGATTTTGTAGAAAGAAAAGTGAAGCCATTGCTCCTCCACAGGGAGATGAGAAGGGGAAAACTTCTGCTGTAATTTGCTCAAATAATGTCCAGCTGTCATCACTGAGACCAGAAATGTGGAAGTAATAAAACACATGACTTGCTGAATTTATAATCAGTGATGCTGCTTCAGTGCAATGAAAAACTGAAGCTGCTGGGTAAAAATCCAGTACAGCTTTGATCCCATCCCCTGGGACAAAAAAAAATATTTATATTTGTATAAAATATAATTAATATCACACATATAAAATTAAAAAAAAATAGTGATAAAGAGTAGTTAATGCCTCTTAGCTCCCCATGATTTTTGGTTTAATGACTTAGATAAAAGTGAAGTGATTTGAGATATCTCTCCAATTGAAGAAGAGATGTCCCTTCTTTTTGACATCTCTTCAATTTTCTGAAAAATCAGTTACCAATTCATAAAACAAATCCTCATAGAAGACTGCCCGTATTCTAGAGCCTTTTATTTCTAGTGGCTTGTAACATAATGAACCTGAGTGTACTGAGATGTAAAACCCAAAGCCAGAATAAATTTAGAGCAGTTGAGAGTACCCTAGAGTTGAGATAAAATTTGGTACCAGGCAATCTAAGACATTCTCCCTGAACAGCCAGTTACTGACTCAGAATTCGGTAGCTTGTTAGTCCATTTCTAAAACAAGCTTTTTGTTCCAGGCTCTTTCATGGGACATCTGCCATACAGACAGATTTCTGAATGCATCTGATCTAAATGCACCAAAATATGGTATTGTGAACAATGGTGGTTTTCTCTTGCTCTTAAATTATTAAGTTTATCCATGGAGTCTATGCCCAAATCACTTCTTGTCCTGTCCCATTTATTGCTGTTTTGTGGTCTGTATGGTGAAGGAGGTGGTGAGAGAGATCTGTTTCGTAATTCTTCTACAAAATACATTCTAACTTTTTATTTCCTGATTGAAGGTAAATCTTTGGAGTATGCAAGACTGTGAAAAAACACTCCTCACTTTGTCCTGCATGCCATTTTGATCCAGTTTTTCATTCTAGGTTTGAGGGTATCCCTGTTTCTATACTTTGATGCTTTCCTATTTTCTTTGACTTTGCATTTTTTTCCATTTATTATTTACTGAATACATGCATTCAGTACAAAGGGTAATTTATGGAACACAACAAAAGGAAGAACATTAAGTTACTAGTATGAACAACAACAAAAGGAAGAATAAAGTCTCAAAAAGAATAAATAGTACTGAATTAATACTGCACAGTTAAGGTTGGTGAGAATCAGGCTTCTGCATCATTCTCATTGGAATATCAGCTGCTCTTTTTTCCAAAGTGTGGCAGCCATCACTCATGCTTCAGTTTGTGCTCTTTTTGCTCATGGCTGTAGTGTTCAAGGTCTGTCCAAAGGCCTCCCCAACTAAGGCAGTCCAAACCTGAGCCTTGCACATTGCATCAGCTGGTGAGAAATGAGCAGGTGCCCTGTGAGACCTCCAGGCACATGAAGTGAGGGCACTTCAGCGATACAGGCTGGGCTCTTGTGTTCTTCATGAGTTGGAGCTGATAAGACAGCTCTGAGGTGGAGGAGACCAGAGAGATGCAAGGGCTGTTGCTCCACCAGAGCAAAACAGACGTTTTAGATGGAAAAGATCATATTCTGCCAAAATAACTGTGAAAATGTCCCCAACTGCTCCTAGATATTTCTAGTTTTTTTCTCTGTTAATATTGGCTGGTATTTTTTCCTTTTTCAGTCAGGCTAGGGTAGAGGGAATGGTTTTGTAACATTTCTCTGGAGCACAGACTAGATAATGTTTTGGTGGAGGCCAAAGCCCAAGCAGAACTTAATCTGGCTGTGCCATAAAAAGCAATAAAAATGTTTCTGTAAAAAAATCAGCAACAAAAGGACACCCAAGGATAGTCTCCAGCCTTTATTGGATGCAGGATGAGACATAGCGATGACGGATGATGAAAAAGCTGAGGTTCTTATCACCTCATTTTTTTAATAGCAAGACCAGTTGTTCTCTGGATACCCAGACCCCTGATCTGATCTGAGCACAGTTGTACTCCCATAATCCAGGAGAAATTATTAGTGACCTGCTACACCGCTTAGTCTATGGGCCTTGATGGCATTCACCTGAGGGTACTGAGAGAGCTGGCAGAAGTGCTCACTGGGCCATCTTCCATCATTTGCCAGCAGTCCTGGATAAGCAGGGAGCTCACAGCTGACTAGAAGATGGCAAATGTGCCATCTGTCTACATGAAGGGTCGGAAGAAGGATCTGAGTGACTACAGGCCTGTCAGTCTGAGTTTGGTGCCAGAGAAGGTCGTGGAACTGATCTTCCTGAGTGCCATTGTGCAGGACATGCAGCACAACCAGGGGATCAGGCCCAGCCAGCCCTGGTTTAGGAAAGGCAAGTCCTGTGACAAAGAGACATACTTAGTGGATGAGGAATGTGAATGTGTCTATCTGTACATAATAAAGCCTTTAATATTGTCCCTCACAGGATACTCCTGAAGAAGCTGGCAGCCCTTGGCTTGGTGGTGTACTCTTCAGTGGCTAAGATACTGTCTGGGTGGCTGGGCCCAGGAGTGCTGGTGAATGGAGTCACAGGCAGGTGTTGGCTGGTCACCATGGACTCCCCAGGGCTCAGCACTGGGGCCAGTCCTATTTTAATATGTTTATCGATGGGTGAGGGCATCGAGTGCACCTTCAGTGGGTTTGTGGCCAACACCAAGTTGGGCGGGAGTCTTGATCTGATGGAGGGTAGAAAGGCTCTGCAGAGGGATCTGCACAGGCTGGATCCATGGGCGTGAGGCCAGCTGTATGAGATTCAGCAAGGCCAAGAGCTGGGTCCTGCACTTGGCTCACAACAGCCCCATGCAGTGCTACAGGCTGGGGTGCAGAGTGCTCAGTGGAAAAGCACCTGGAGATGCTGGTCAACAGCAGCTGAACATGAGCCATCAGTGTGTGCCCAGGTGGCCAAGAAAGCCAGTGGCATCCTGGCCTGTGTCAGCAACAGTGTGGCCAGCAGGACCAGGGAAGTAATTCTTCCCCTGTGCTTAAGACTGGTGAGGCCACGGCTTGAGACACTGAGGTGCTGGAGTGAGTCCAGAGAAGGGTCTGGAGTCCTGTGAGGAGTGGCTGAGGGAGCTGGGGGTGTTTAGCCTGGAGAGGAGGAGGCTCAGAGGAGACTATATTGCTCTCAGTGATCTTAAGGGTCTTTTCCAACCTAAACTATTTGATGATTCTGTGATGTTGTTGATTTACAGCATACAAGAAAGCCTGAAGGAAGACCCTATTGCAAACCTACCATGTTTTTGCAGAGCCTCTGTAATTGTGACAGACAGGACAGGAGGCCTGGACAGGAGAGTGGAAAGCTGCTTGCAAGCTTTCTGGAAAGCTTCATCTACTGTTGAGGAGGAAGGACCACAATTCTGAGATGGCCCCTCTGTATTTCCCTACAGGGATTTTACTGGTTTGCATCCTTGATCTCGTGTATGACATCTACCATGCAATGTAGGGCAGCTGACAAATCACAGACACTTTCTGTATTATTAGCTTTGTAAAGCTATAAAGTTTGAAATTTCTTCAGAAAGGACCAGATCATGCAGAGTACTTTCTTCAGGAAGCCATTAGAAATTAAAGCCGGGCTTCTCATTTATGTCCTTCATACATTGGAAAGCTCTCAAAGCAGACTCTTGTGAAGCTCTGTGAGCATTGCTTACCGTGGAAGTGTTTCCGTACCTCCTATATTCTGAAAATAATTTCCTGGTGTAATTTTTTTGGTCATATGAGTCTTTGGAGAGATAGTTTATCTTGATTATTTGCAACAGAAATATGCCATGCCACATGCTTCTCTAGGAGCTAGTTGTCTGATTAAAAGTTTGTCATGCTGAAAGAGAATCAAATAGGAACAGTAGTAACATTATGCTCTGGTCTGAAAGAAGAGTTACTGGCTTATAAGCAATTTACTTTTCTCTTGTTTTTTCAGCTTGGATACCTGTGGAATTAGTGACCCTTCTAGACATGATTTCAAAACCGCTTCAGGGGAGAAAACTGCTTTCAGTTGGTCAGACGGTTCTGTCTTAAAACAATGGTGATATGTTACTATGTTTTGTTACTGTAGTTTAAATTATTTTGCTTTTTAATACTTTGAAACTTTTCTGCAGGTTGTGGTGATGGTAGCTTGCTTTTAAAATGTGCACAAATTGTCCGTCTTCGTGAAGCAGACCTTTAAGATCAGGGGAACAGCAACACTGAATAAGTGCACAGAAAATCCCCATCTATTAGTAAGAGTACCTAGGGAGGCATGAATGAGAGCAAATATTTCACGTGGAATATTCATGATATTCTAAATATTTTTTAAGTCTGTCTATGCTAGCACCCAAAACTACATTTCAGGTAATATTTAAAGTGTAGGAATCTGCTGATTTAGAAGATCAATGAAATTAAAAGATAAGCTGCAATGAAGTGACAGGCTTGAAATAGTGTGACAACACTTGTTCACACACAAGGAAAACAAAATACAAAATTTTACCAAAAAATAGTAAACACAAGAAGTTTGGGAAATGTTGTTTAACATTTATTTTTCAAATGAAGTTTTGTGGTATTTGAGCTGTGATTTGTAGATGACTTCTAAATCTTTTGATTTCAGTATCAACCATGTTTTTGCTTCACGCATATGTTCATATGGAACACATTTGAATTCTGAACTGGAGATCACTTTAAAATGAAATGTACCTTGAGTCCAGAGGTGGACTTGCTGCTGATCATGTCTGTAACTGTGAAGGTTTTAGGTTTGATGGATGAGAGATAGCCTTCAGATACCATAGGGATCTGCACAAAGTAAGGGCCTGGACAGAAAAGCAGATTATTTATTTGGAGTTACCTGAAATGAAGCTGTGTTGGGATATTGTTCTTCTGTAATTTTCTTTTTGTGCTTACAAGGCACTTACCATCATTGCGTTTTGCTTAGATTTAGAAGTAGAAATAGTGATAGCAATTTGGGGGGGGCGTGGTTTTTTATTACTTTTGAGAGAAACAGATTGCTTAGCTCATAGGTATGGGTTATATACGATAAATACAGAGGGGAAAAATGACATGCTGTGTAGTGCAGCTTATATCTTTCCTTAAGGCTTATTTTGAAAGAATTTTGGATTTTCAGTCAAGCAAATCTGTTTGTGAATATCATCTGATATTTAGGGATTAGTGCTTTTTTGATCAAAGACAGAAATGCCCACAAGCCGAAGTGTTCCAGAAGCCAGGCAGAAAAACTGATTGAGTTCAGCTATGATGCCTTAGTCTACATTTTGGTTTTATATTTTTGCACCTGGAGTCCTTGATGTTTGGGCAGATATATCTGACAGGACTTACCATGACCAGGAGTACATATCCACAGTGTACCAACCCTCCTTAAAAAGGTCATTTTGGAAAAAGTCATATGGTAACAAAGCTTGAGCTCGGAGGAAGGCTTTGTATTCCCGCTACATATATGTTTGTCAGGAAGTCTATTCAAGAAGATTCCTTCATGACTTTCCTGTAGGAGAAGGTGCTCCCTTCTGGGAATGAACAGAGGCAGCTTGGCTTAATGGAGGGTTCTGTAGTACAGAAAAAAATCCATCCAGTGTGACTTTACTCCTTCTTAGCAGAGGAATGATGACCTCTCCTTCTGAATTTCCAGGGCAGTAAAGGAGATTAGAAGGTGTTCTGCGTGTTTGATACTGTCTGCATCTGATAATGTTTCCTAGGACCACAATATTTTCTTTGTATTATCTGAGAAAACCAGGAGATCTGTCTAGGTAGTAGAAAAGGAGAGAATGCTTCAGTAATTGCTCTGCTGCTTAGTGTCTTGGGGATTTTCTTAGGTTGCCTTTATCACCACCTTTCTGTCATGTCTTGATGTAATTGATGTAGTTTGATATTTTAAATTTTTTTTTTACTTGAACCTTGCAATTTCAGAGAGATAATTCAATGAGTTTGACATGTTATGATAGAAGCCAGGAGAAATATTTTTTAAAAATGAAAAATCTAGTTTATTTTTTTCCTTGACCACAAATACAAAAACATGAACTAGTCATGTGATTGCCATCTATTGTTTTCAGTGGTCAAAGTTAATGCTATTCTGGGTGTCCTGACTCTGCATTTAGACCCATGTGATTTAATAAATTATTTTCAAATTTAACCATCCCACCATTTTTTTTTCATGCTACGAACTGTTACAGGGAAACTTGCAATGTCACTGTAATGTATTTTTTATTATATAATTGAAATGTGCTTCATTCTGAACTGTTTTAACATCACTTTTTTGTAGTAGAATTTACACAGCATGTAATTTTATCCTTATACTGCATTATCTATATTCTCGTTACTCACCCAATTAAGAGAAGTAGGAAAGAATACTGAGCCAATTAAATGAGCAAATTGACTGTTCTGAGGGTCTATTTAGCAAGCTCTTTTACATCAAAATCTACAATATTAATGAGATGGAGAATTTCTTTGGTTCTGACAAAAATGACAGCCTGTTACACATCTATGCTGGAGATGTACAGTGCTTTGTCAAAATACTGTTGCAGTTAACCAACAAAATATTCCAGTCCTCCGTGGACAAAAGAGCTAAGAAATTTACAAAAACATCTTTATAAAACAAAATTATCTTTTTGGAGTGCAAGATAACTATTATTTTTAGGTTTAAAATATCTGACAAAGAGAACAGTGTTCAAAAGTGTTACACTGCTTTACCACCACCCTGTGGTAAGGAAATCAGTCAGTGTTTAAGGAAAAAAATCTGTAGAAAATTATCATTTTTTATTGCATTAAATGCATTAGGCAATATTTTATCAACTTGTGACCAGTATCACAGAAACGACTCATTGATTAACATTGTTCTGGGTAAATAAGCACACTTTAAAATTTTGCATCTCAGCGTTAAATGCACATGTAACTTTAAAATGCAGTTTTAGTTTGGACTCCTGCCTCCATATTATTAGCATTTAAAACCAAAAACTAATTAGTGCTTCCATATTACTAGCATTTAAACCAAAAAACTAATTAGTAATTCTAATTTAGTCATGTCTGTGTTAATTGGATTCGGTCACAAATATAAGTGATTTATCATCTGTTGTGAGTATAACGCATTGGAAGGACAAATAATCATTTAAACAAGTAAGTCTATTTTTACTCCATTGATTTGGTAACTTGGTATAAGGCATTATGAGCATCCTGAGTAAACTCTAGGTGGGTGAGAAATTAATTTCCTAAAATTCTGTCTTTTCTCATGGTGGTAATAGAAAGTCAATATTTTACAGAGTCAACATGGATCTGCCATAGGTAAGTGTGTATTGTTGTATGGAAGATGTTAAATTTATAGTCGTTATTTACACTACTAAAGTAGTAGTGTATATGACTATAAATAATATAAATAATGACTATAAACACATTTATTAATCTAAACTCCAGGAAAGTCAGATAGGAAATATGAACTCAGTAATAGGCTGTCATTTTTAATCACATGATAAAATAAAGCAAAATTGAAAATGTATCAGTAAAATAAATCAGTGAAAGTAAATATGCCTGGTAATACATAGTGTTTCAGAAACAAGATCTGAATCTGTGCATTAAATTATAAGTAAACCCCAGTCTTCATATAGGAAGGGGAAATGTTCTGGAATGATAATTTTTCTTAGTTACTAAATGAAATTTAGTCCTTTCAAAGTATTCCAGTTGGTGTGTTCCACATACATGTACAGTACAAGGATAGGACTAATGCTGAAGCAAGAGAGCAGATCCTAAAAAGAAGTTAGGTGAAGGAGATGTTTGCTATATAAGGCTTGGAAATGTCAGTAGTTTTGCTTCCAACGTGTCTTTGCAATATGTCCTTCTGCATTTCAGTGTTGTTATTTAGAAATCTCTTAAAATCATTGTACAGGCAAAAAATCTTTAGCTTTGTTTAATTCAGCTTGCTTTACCGAATTGCAGTATTCACATCAACAACCAAACACACCATAAAACATGGCTGGAGAATTAAACCTGCATCATTCCTGCATCCATTTTAGCAAAGGATGATAATTAAGTTGTTCAGAATGGCTGAAAGGCAAGAGTCAAAATACTGCTTGACTACCTCTGGAGGGTGAATGATTACATTGCATTAGAAACTGTGATGTGAAGTGAGAGATTGCTGCTTTCCCTTCATTATCGAATTTTTTGGTTAGAGTTTGGGAGGCTTAGTTCTGACATGTCTCAGAATTTTCCTGCTTTCGTTATCCTGTATTGATTCTCATCTTCCATCTACAAGGAACCAGGTGAGATTCCTGGGATTTGCCTTTGTTACCGAAAACTAGTAGGGGAAAGTGATAGATAAAGTACCAGCAATATATTCCTTTCTTTCTTTCTTTAGTGCCGATTCCTAGCATAGACTGCAATTTCAAGCATGTGTGATTGTGCCATTCACATCTTTGATTTGGGAAGCTGGTATTCTTGAGTTGGAGGGAAGCAGTCACTTTGTCACCCTTTTCCTTACGCTGATGTTATCTCAATAGGAGTTGCTAGAATTAACTCTGCAACTGCTTTGGGACTTCTGCCTGGATGTGAAAGTATGCAGGAATGGTGTCCAGGATGTATGGGGCTGGCTGAAGAGAAGCAGAACTCAGACAGGAAAAAATCCTCTCTTAACAGGTTACAGCGTGAGAAATTACCCTATCCAATTTTTAATTAGAGAAGTAAACTACATACTTAGACTCAAACCAGGCTGTGATCTTAACCTGCGGAATTTAGTGATACCCTAGAGAGTGGGGTTCTGAAGATACTCTAAGGTATAAGAAAGAAAGAAGATTTTTCTTCACTTTACTTTGCAATATTCTGATACAGTAAGCTTTCTATTTTCATGCTTGCTTCTTCACTAGATGATAAACTTTGCTACGCAGAAAGAAGTAATTTCTGTTGGTTTAGAACTTTGCATGGCCTTAAGCTGAAGCTACTGCTGATCATACCTTGTTAAAAAGCATACCTTTAGAACTGTTAAATTTCATTAAGATATTTTGTTTGAGATTGTCAGTGTTTGGAATAAGTGCTTCAAGATTTTATGGCTTTTGCCTATTATAATTCTAAGAATGCTTTAAAAATGTAAGTTTTTAATCTTAAGGCACGTACTTCACTTCTGCTTATGCACTTCAGAGAGGTATACCGTAATAGACATATTTCATAGTACTGTACTATATATATTCAGAAAAAATAAGTATTAAAAATTACATAATTAAAATTTAATCTGAAAGCAATATTCCTTTTAAGTTATTGGCATGGCTTTTTGCAAGAAGTGGAGAGTGTTTCAGCAGCTAAAACCAGCAACCTTCCCTAAGCCAATTATGTAGTGTGCCCTTAGATCATATTGCATGCAATATCAGCTTGGCACTTTGGCTACCAATGCCATACATGTTTTAAAATAATTGTCATGTTCGTCAGAAATTCAAACAGCTTGTCATTATTGTGCTGTACATGCAATCTGATTTCATGTTCTGCTTGCTTTTGTATGCTGTGGTCCTCCAGCAAAACAAACAGCAATATCAGAGAAGAGAGGAAAAATATTCCTATTGACAGTATCTGTGCACGGAGCACTCTGCCATTTCCAGAGTTGGTACCGGGTTTTTGGATTACACTGTTCTTCATTGTTTAATTGTCTAGCCATATGCACGGAGTTATTTTTATTCCTGTGGACTGTAACACCCTTATCAATAGAATGGAGATAATTCTATTTTTTTTAAAGCATCTTGAAATCTGTCAACTGAAATAAGAGCCATTTGAATAGTTCCTTCCTTCCTTCCTTCCTGGAATCTTTCCTTCCTTCCTGGAATCCTTCCTGGAATCCTCCCTCCCATTGTTTTGTAGTATGCAGTTTATCTGAGTCTTTGTCTTCCCTTCGAGCATCTTGATAAATCTTGAAAGGAATAATTTAAACTCTTTAGAGCTGCTGAAATTTTAATAAGATGACTTGTTCTGATAATATACTTCTCTCCCCATTAAGAGTATATATTTCAGGTAAACTTGATTGCCTCTTTAAGCTACATGCATCTTGAGAAGTTATCTTAAAATAATTTGGATTTGTTTTGTACTACTGTAAGTCAAATGATTTTTTTAAGCCTTAAGCATAGTGTGAGGCAACACAAATTGCCAACCATGGCAGCTTTTTTTTTCATGTAGGTAATATTGAACCAAATCATGGGTTGATTCTGATGTCAGAAGATTGTAGTTAGAGCTGGATTTTTTTGGTTGCCTTTTAAAGTTAAAAAGGCATGAAAAAGATGCTGAATGTAAAAAACTATTTTTGATGAAGCAATAATGGCAAAATGGAAAAGCATTAAAATGGAAAGTAAAGCACTTTCCCATTGTCCTGCCCGCTAAAGTGAAGACTTGCCAGCCTTCCATTGTGTTGTGGGATGTGCTGCTCTGAGCAGTATTTCTCTCCCTTGTTGGTAACTGCATGATGTACGGTGCATGGTTTTTTTGAGGACAGCTGACTGTCTCAGCTACCAAAGAATGAAAAAGCTCTCAGAAAAATACAGCACATTAGACTAAATGCCTGTTAACTCCATGCCATGTGAAGTTGATGAAGTTTCCATCACTGAAGATCTAACTTGATTAGACATGGTCCCAGGCGACCTGCTGTAGTAGACCATGCTTCAGCAGGGTAGAGTTGGACAAGGGACCTCAAGCAGTACTTCTGAAGCTCAAGGATGCTGTGATTCTCTAAAATGAAATTCAACAGAATTCTCCCAAATCAGGGCATGTAAGTATGTGTTAGTTTTCTTAGGTCTCTGTCTTTTTAAATGAAAAATTCTTCATGAAATTATCAAAATAATTTCCTGGATTTTTATTTTGTTTCAGTTTGAGTTCTTATATCATCAGGATAACAATATTTAAAGTGTTACAGTTCTGTGGAGATATTTCAATGTCCTCATTATTGCAATGCTTCACTATCATGTACACAGAATGCTTTGTTTCTTGGGAACTTTCATTAGTATCTCTTACAGCCCTGTTAAATAAGTATTGTGCTTTGAATTCACATAATGCATAATCATTTTACTCAACCAGATTCACATTAAGCCAGAGGTTTGTAAGCCATTTTACTGTTGACTGGATGTCACAGTCAACAGTGTCAAAAGTGACAGACACCATCATTAGCAGTGGTCCTGACAGCAACCAATAGTGTTGGCATGGGAAGTGATCATGTCTGTGTCAGGCTGCTTGCCAGTCTGAAGTCATTAATGGTACTTGTACTCAGAACAGCTACTCTAATGGCCTTTTCTTAAGGTCTGCATTATGGTAAGTCCTATTGCTGTAATTCCAGTCCACCTACCAGACCTCCTGACTGGCAGAACTTGGAACATAGTACAAATATAAGTGTTGGCCTCAAATGTTAGTTTATTTTTAAGATAAATGTTTTAATAATGCAAACCATTTTTACTTTCATTATTACTGGCGTAGATTTTATTATATGAATCAAGCATATTTCAGGGGGACCTTAACTCCCCTTAGGAGCTTTCATCTTTTTGAAGTTACAGCAAATAATGCACTTACCACTTCTAAAACCCTGTGTATAGATAGATCTCTGTTTCTGCTTCTAATATAACATGAAAGCCAATGCAAGTAAAAGTCAGTGTCTGAGAACTCACAACTCTGCAGGTGGTTTGGAGTGAGGTTTTTCTCATATACATTTTCTTGTCATCTGAACTTTCTTCTACTTAGTGGTGTTAAAAAGTACTTTTAGCGAGCTTGTGTACTGAAAAAAGCATCTGTAGCAATTTGAATGGTAATCCTTTGTATCTTCATCTTTCACCATTAACTGTTGAGAGACTACAGGTGACTAGTTCCTTGTTTTTAGAAAACAAGATTATTTCAGAATATGTGAATCACTATTTCTCCCCCAAACCATAGGGCTTTAAGAAACTTCTCTGTATTAGCACTGACAGCTGCTGTATTTATGTAGGTCATTTATTTGTGTCTTTACTTCTCCATCTCAAAAGCAGAAATGAAATTAATGTATCATAGAAATAGGGAACCTCCACCAGGAGATTCTACTCGGAGTTGAGTCTTTGAGTGAAGGTACCCAGCTTTCTTCAAGCTGAACAAATGAAGTGATTGCAGAAGCCTTCCAATCAGCTAAATTTATATTTGACTAGACAGATAATCTAAAACAAGATAATGGTTTAACTAGGGGAAACTCTGGTCTGCTGGGTGAATCTTACTTGAGCATCTTAAAAAGGAGGAATTGGTCCAGCTTTGGAATTTTCCTGAGCCATGCAAACCATGCAGTTTCGTCTCATCTCCAGAACAGTGCCCTTCCTTCCAGTCCATCAGAGGTTTGCCTTGGAAGTCTCCCTGGCCGTTTTTCAAATTTAGATTTCTTCTGTGCCTTCCCTTTCTGATGGTCCATGGCAGGAGCTGCCAGTGTAGAGGAAACTGAGGAGCAAAGTGGTGTCTCATGTGGCCACAGGGAAGTAGGTAGAGCAATGCAATGGGGTGGCTTTCATCCTCTTCTTCACTTGCTTCCTTTCTGGCTTAAACACATGTAAGGTAGGTACATGATAAACTGAAAACAAACTAAAGAATTCTTCCATCTGTTACAAGCCATCAAAACAGAAGTAGGATAAAATATGAATTCGTAATAGCTTTAAAAATATAGTGCAATTTGGAGAGTAAGCAGGTGAATGTTTATGTAACATAGCTTGCCATGGGAAAACTAAGTCATGCATTTTTGACGTGTTAATGGTTTTACAGCTTCTTAAATGGAATTGGATAAATTTATCCAGATACCATTTCACATAGTTACTGTCATCGTAGAGCTAGGGAAGGCTCTGTAGGTGCCTTTCTTCCTGAATAGATGGACAAACACATCTTTGGTAAATTGCAGCATATAAGTATTGCTGCCCTCTTTTCTTTCATAAATTGGTGGGTTTAATTAATCTTTTTGTTTCTAGTCGAGTTGCTTCTCTTTTGGCTGACTTCACTCCCTGTAGGAGCCATTCTGTCCAGTGGTGCAGAAAACCATGTCTGTGATAAGAAGCTTGATGAATCACGAACAGAGATTATTTATACAGAGAATTGTTCTTGTACTATACAGGATATACAAATGGGTCATGGGACAAGGATTTTTGTAGTGGGACTGAGTACAGACTTATCTCCAAGACCTGGAGATCAAACATGGTCTACAGTGGTGGGGGAATATTGATTTTTTTTGGTTATGCATTTACTTTTTATAAGCTTGGCTATCTTTTAGAAAGTTTCAAAGAGACTAAGGGTGTTTATGAGCAATGTAGCAACCAAAGGGCTGGCTATTCACCAAACTCTTCTACATTCCTTTTTTAACAAAATTATTTTACAGGGCAATTATTTGTATTTTTCTCTGCAATTTGCGTGTGTGTAGAAAGGCATGTTGCCGAACTCTAAATTTCTTTGGACTGCTTCTGAAGAAAACACAAATTTTGGCAAAGAACATCTTCTAGAAGGTTTCCTTAGCTAAAATGTTAGGATAAATAATGTTGATCCTGAGAGAATGACAAAAAACATCTGTTCTTCAGGAGTGAAAGCTGTTCTTCACAATATGGGAGTTTTCTGTGGGCTTTTCCTTTCAAGTGTGAGATTTCCAGTGTTTCTGGAATTCATGCCATGGTTTCACAGTAGGCAAGAACAGGATAAGGAGAATTCTTGATCTTAAGTCATTGCATTTATACAAATTAATGTGGAAATTGGTTCCTTTGTATTACAGCATAATTTCAGAATCAGTAGCTTATGGAATGTACTTACTAAATAATGTCTGTCTAGTTGAATAGATTTAATTGTGCTTCACTGAGAAGGATGTAACACCCTTTGAGGATTTCTTTCCTATCAATAATGTTCGTATTTAGAAATATGTATATGTGCAAAAAAATTTAAAGTAATATCCTAAACTGGTAACCTAAAATTAAGAGTGTGAATGTGGGAAAAAATATTCATAAAGTATATCAGATGGGCTATTTATTGCATTATGATAATTAAGAACATATTTTTAATGAATTAAAAACCATTTTGAGAAAACAAGGTGGTGCTAAAGTTGGGACTGAGTCAAGAGACATCATACTTGCCAATCAGGGAAGTGGTGATAAGTAACACAATGTGCTGTTGGTAAGAATTGTTGACCCAATCTGCTCTGTGCTCTTGAAATCATCCATTAGATCTTCAAACTACAGCATGTGTCCTTTACAGAGCATAAACTGTTTCTTGCTTGTTAACTTTTTCTTAGTAAAGAATTAAGAGTCTAATAGGGTAAGACTAGAATGATGACCTTTCTCATGATTTCAAGGAAAGGCTATTTTAGTTAAATTGAAGGAATTTCCTGATTGGAGGTGGTTTATCCTCAATAGAGGGGTTTATAGATGTGCCATAGTTGGCCTCCAGTTCCATCAGTTCCAGCAGTCAACTGGAAGGATGGATGCAAAGTTTGTGCACCCAGGTACATATGATGGGAGCAGAGCCTTTTAGCTGTGCATAGCCCCCCTCCTTTGTTTTTTGTTGTATATTGGAGTACTTCCTGCTGCAGTCTACAGCAGAGTTCAGTCTTTTGAACTGTTTTGCAAAGAAAATTCCAGCCTATTAGGCAATTGCCTTGCAACGTACAGTATAGAAAACCGAGTGTTGGTGTTAATAGATGTTGCCTGTCAGCCTCGGCAGTCCTGTAGTGTCAATTTTCTAGTAAACAGGAACCCAATGTAAATGATACTTGGGTTATTTTCAGTTAACTCATTCAGCAAAGCCAGTGAGTAGTTAACCTTAAGGTATTTTTTGTAAGTCTCTCCCAAGCAGTTAGCGTTGCAAGTGTTCAGCGCTGTCTTTTAGTACACTGGGTGCTGGGTCCAGTACTGTTTAACCTCTTCATTAATGAGCTGAGCTGGAAGATAAAATGAATCTTTAGAATGTTCACAACACAAAACTGAAAGGAATAGCTGATGCATGAAATGAGTGTGTTGCAATTCAGAAGGACCTGGACAGGCTGGAGAACTGGGCAGACAGAAAACTTATGAAGTTCAACAAAGGAATATAGTCTTGCATCTGGAGAGTAATAACTATAGGCACTGGTACAGGCTAGGGAATGAACATCTAGAAAGCAGTCTTCCAGAAGAGGACCTGGAGACTTCATCCTTTGAAACCTGCACTAACTGACCCTGCATGAGCAGCAAGGTTGGAAAAGAAGATCTGAATATGTCCCTACTGACCAAAATGATTCTCCATGAGAACCAAGACTATTACAAATACTATTGAAGTTATACATTCATGAGACAGAGAAGTAATAGAAAATGAAAAGGAGACTTTATCTTCATAAACATTTAAAATTTCCCATTTGATAAAATGGAAGCTTTGAAGATGATATATAGGTGAAACACCTATATGATGTATAGGTGCATCCTACAGCCCTACCAAGAATAGGCAGGGAATCTTAAGAAAATCATGATTTAATAAAAAAAAATAAGTGGGAAGGAAAGTTGAAAAATTAAATAGAAAGTGGAAAAGCATAGCAGAATAAGCAATAAGGAAGAAATAGCACAACCGAAAATCAAAGGGATAATTAATGGAGGAAGAAGATGGCAGTAATTGGGTACAGTGTGGGAAAGAGCTGGAAAAAAGCAGCTGCCATCTCTGTCTGTGAGGGAATCATGTTAAAAACTGCTCAGTTATGTGCCAGTTATGTGATTGCAGTTCCTCACTGTAGACATTTTCTGAAAAAAATTGCCACTCCCATCATTTTAGAAGGTGTTATGGAAGGTTGCTAGGTTTTGAAAAAAGAACTAAAAAATAGTGGCAAAGTTACCTGATTTATCTCAGTTGACAAAGATTAGTCAGCTTTGAATGTGTGATCTAGGTGTGCATATTACCTAAAGAAAAAAGAGTCATTCACAAATTCTTTTTAGTCATTTATTTACACTACAGCATTCTCTTCCACCTGGGTGCTGGAACAGGCTCATTTTCCCTGGGGAGAGATTAGTGAGGTGAGAAAGCTGGCCTTTTATATAAAAAAATAAATAAATCAAGTTTGTAGACCTCTGATTTAAGTTCTCTGGTTTTGTAACAGTCTCAATAGCAAAGGGCTTGAGTTTAACTCTTCAATAGGTAAAGTTACCTGGATAAAGAGCAATGTTGTTTTCCGGAGAGGAACCACATGTAACTTCAGTATACTCTTTCTTTAAAATATTCTTAATAATTGATCAGGCATATGCGGATCAATGTGAAGAACTGTATATTGATGTTAATTTGAGATTATTCCTTTTATTTTTCTTGCTTTTAGATGTGACAAATTGCAAAACTCTGTTATGCACGTACTGATGTCATGAATATTTTTCTAGGTTCCATGGGGTTTTCTTAGTGAGCTGAGGTAGATCTTTTTTAATGGAAAAACATTTAAAGTTTTGAGGAGAATTTAGCTTCTTACAACAACCAAGTCTGGTATGATGTAGTGCCACTGTTGGCATCCACTTATATTTTCCATCACCAGTTTACCCCATCATCACGTATTTTCTCATTGCCAGTTGATGCATTGTGTGATAATACTAGGGCACTAGATTTTTCTGTGCAGAGTTGAGAAAAGTCAAAAATTGGTGGAACACCTAATTTTTAGCTGGTATTATTACTGAAAATTTTTCAGTGCCTTCAAAAAGAAGATGTTCAAGAAAAGCAGAACAAAAGTGGTGTAATATTTATTTCCACTAGCATTGCTTCTATTTTTGGAAGCAGGTCTCACAGAAGTCATTTTACAGGAAAAGAATACAAATTATTTCCCCACCCTTCAACACTGCTCCTCTGTCATTTTTTTCCTCTCTTCCCATCCTGTTTTTAAAATTAGACTTCTCTAAGAAGTCTTTCAAAAAGCAGCCACTGGGGGACATGTTCATTATATCTGCTTCTCTTCTTGCTTATCGAGCCTTAAGTTAGATGATTGAATTTGGGACAGCGGTTGCAAGCAATTGAATTGATGAGTTGGAGGAAAAGCTAGCAGGTGGATTCAGCAGGGTGTTCTTTTTATGATGTAGTTCCTTGATTACCAAGAAAACAGTGCATCATATTTTTTTGCAGATAGTTGATCAAGATAGTAACACAAGCCCCATCTCTAACCCATTAATCTGTAGAAAATCTGAAGCCGGAAATGCGTGAAGAGTGGAAGTGGGTGGATGATGCTTTGCTCCTTGGGAATTTGGTTTACAGGCTAGGAAGGTGATGCAGGAGGTGGAGTTGGTAGTTTGATTATGTCTGTGGTATTGATGATTCAATTTTCATAAAATTATCAATTTTACAACACTTGGGAAATAAAACCCAAAAGAAGCTCTTGTCTTCCAGGCTGCTTTTTTTTCCCATCATCCAACATAAATTATTCTGGATCGAATTAATAATGTAGATATTTAGTGTTTGAAAACAGAAGATGTATGCTGTGAATTAAAAAAATATGAAGGTAGTTATGTCAAAATAAGATGTTCACACAAGGGAAATTTTTTTCTTTTCAGAGGAAAGAGGAGTTGCCACTGGTTCATAAATAATAAAAGGTTCTGTTTGCCAGAAATAGTCTTACATAAGTAGGCCTAGCTATTCTGTGTATGGAACCAGGCAAATCTTTGGTTTTTAAGTTTCACCATTGCTAGTAAAAGTGGCTTCACATCTTTCCAATAGTTTGGGTAGTGTAATGACATCAAACTCAAGGCATTTATATTTGTGTTTGCATACACAATGAAATTAAGAAGCAATGAATGTATACAAGTAGCATCAGTGCTGTGATGAAGTGCTCTTAAAATAAGTATGCACAAGTAGAAGTGTCTGGAGATATAAAATATTCAGAGGGTTGAATTAATGACCGGGAAAGACGGTTTGATGTTTTGAAAGTTTCTTTTTAAATAAAGAATCAATTATGTATTAATATAAAGCTGTTTGATTAGCTGTCGGCAGCGGGTGTTGTCACTGTGCCTGGGGCACAGGATGGCAGCTCCTTGGGGTGCATGGTCACTGAGAGGCATGAGGAGGGCATGTCCTGCTGTGCTGCTGCCCAAAGGGCTCTCCTGGGATTGTGGTGCTGGCAGCCGTAAGGTGGCCAGTGCCAGGATTTCTCTGGGCTGACTGCAAGAGGTGTTTTCCTGCTAGCCTAAAGCCAGTGCAGCTCCCAACTCCTCCTTCACAGTGACCTCTGAAAAGCATGGTGTGCATAAAGATGGAGTTGTGTGTTGCCATTTAGAAGTAGCTTCTATTAGGCAATATTTTTTAAAATAGATTTTGGAGGAAGTAAAAATAATTACTCATCAAAAATAAGCTGTAATAGAAGATGTTCTGACACTCATTTAAAAATGCTTTTTAAGGACTTTTTGTGCAACTTCATATGAAACCCCATCTCTCCCCAAGTTCATTGTAAAATAAAACCTTAGCCAAAATAAAGTTTCCATGTGTTTTCTCTGTGTGTGTGTGTGTATATATAGAGCTAGTTAATGGTCTGTGTAAATAAGGACTGTACTTATTGTCTAAATGATCCATCTTGCTGATACTGCTGTGGAGCCTTATCTGTTGTTATCAGAACTGAGCTCTGGAGACTGGATGCTCATTTGGTGAAATCTCAGCTGCCTTTTTTTTTATACTTCGTTTTCTCCTTCTGGCAGAACCCAGATCACACTAAGTGGTTTCAATCAAAAAATCACAAAGGCAGTGTTAATGTTAACTTCTCTCACATAATTCTGCAAATGGTTTCCCTTTTCTTTGGTTCCTGTGTTTAAGACCAGTCCCAGAGAATGGTCTAAATATAGGTCTAAGGACATAGAGTTCTGGATTAGCAAATGTCATTAAAGTGCCTCTGAAGTTCTGATTTTTATGGGATGTATATGTAAAATTAAAGTGTGAATTTTCTGGATTATATTTCTAAGCTTAAAAAGGGATTATTTCTTTAGTTCAAATTTTCTCCATGGGAGCTGCCATTTTATTGATGCCATTTAACAGAGGACCCAGTTTACAGGAGCGTGCTGAGAAGTTCTCTTTTATAGAACACAGGAAATCAGAACATTCTAAGTTGTAAAACATCCCGCTGACTTTATTTTCTAATAAAATGTTTAAAGGTTTCTGTATTAACCAAAATAGGTACCAAGTCAACACCCTGGGCCTTCAGTCTTCCAGCTTTTCACTAAGACTACGTACATGCTAGCTTACAGAAATTGTTCAAAGCTTGCAGGATGGTTTTGATCAACCACCACTTCAAATCAGTGGTTTTTGGTACTGGCTTTTATATGGCACAATAGTGTCACTGAATAATCTGACACAGTATCTTCAGAGCATGTCTGATATTGACTCCTTTTATTTGGGTAGCAGCTACTCAGTCTAGTGAAGAAACAGCAGATTTAAGACTTGTCTTATTTCTAACAACATCATAGCATTTTTGTGTTAAGCTTCTTTTTTCACTACTGCTGTCCCACAGATGGTGCAGGCACTGCCCACATGCTTCTTCAGCCTTTTTCATCATCGGTTTGAGAAAATCTTTAAAATCCTTATTGATCATTAGGCAGATCAAATACATTGAAATTTATTTAGTATTCTGTAGTTGATGTGTATTGCTCTGCTGACCTTAGGCTAACTTCTTCTGTATAATGAAGGCATGTCATTATCCTTCAGAACTATGGTCTTGGTGTCAAGGGTCAAGTACATAAAATCCAGGACAGAACCTCTCTCTTCAACATGTTAGAGGAAGATGGTGAAAATGGACATACTATAAGGACTGCCTACAGTAGGATATTTGGAAGCTCTTCCTAAAAGTGAGGAAAGATACAGTCAGACCTTAAGGTTTTCCAGTAGTACTAGTCTCTTTGTTCATGGTTCAGCCCATTTTCTCTGTGTTCTCTTCCCTTCCTCCTCCCACGCGATTTTTAATAGAAGCAGATGTTTTCAGCTGTCACAGCTTAAAATCTTTAGGTTTTTTGATTGATACATACCAGCCTGGAATTTGTTTTTTGGTTGCAGATCTGCATCTGCCGAACATCCAAGGGTACTCATTTTGTGACTTCCCAAAACAGTTCAGGGTAAAAGGTGCTTTCCTTGAAATTCCTGCATGCTGTAGTGAAGAGGAAATGTCAGTCTAAAGATGCCCCTTAGGTATGTCTCAGCAACTGATTATGAGTTAATAAAATCCTAGTTCAGGAGAACTGTTGCAGTGACCCAAAAAGCAGCTCTCCTGGTGTAGTGATGGTGCCTGACATTGAGACAAAGAGGTGTGAAAAAACAGCAAGTGAACTGCCCCCCCCGCCCCACATTCCTCCAGAATTTCTATCCAGAAGACACCTGCAGCGTTTCTGCTTCTTCATTTCTATTTCTGATAAGTCTTAGGCAGTGAGATCAGAAGACGATAAACTACAGTTAGCTGTTAGGGGCTGTTGTGAATCTGAATTAAGGCTAAATAAAAGTTATGTGATTGTCAAATAATGTATCAATTATACAGTTGCTTGAAATTGTAGAAATCAGGTAGCACGACTTAAACTATTCCTATTTTGACAACAGTGGGTAATGGAAAAAAAAGGATGTCTTCTCTAATAATCATAATCATGTTACCTGAGATGCATTTTGGTTCATTACTGTGAAAACATGAGTATCTGCTGAAAGTAAGTGGGAAATGTGGCACAAAGTATGTTATATTATATATTCTTATATATTATATAGGACTATTATATGTTTCTTGGTTATTCATTTCCAAGATTCAGTCCATAGTTCCGATTCAGGAGGGTGATGTGGGAAAAAATGGAATGTAGAGAAATGACAGAAATGTTGGAGGTCACATCAGGAGATGGACTTTGTGGAGCAATCTCATGAATATTCTCTTGACCTTTTGGATAAATGTTGATTTTTAAAATTAATTTTATAGGATATATAATGCTTTTAATCTAGTAAAAATATTTTTTTCAGTTTAGGAAAGAGAGAACTGTCTTCAAGTACTGTGTTTCTTTGGCTCATTTCTTAGCTGATAAATGCTTCCTCTCTGGGAACAACTTTTCAAAGATCAGCAAAGAAAATACTTATAAACCATGAGACTGTTGCTGCCAGTTTGATGTAATTCCCTTTGTAGTGAAGGCAGAACAGAAGCAGGAAAGTGCAGCCAATTCTCCACAGGATGGAGAGAATGCCTATATCCTGGCTTCAGTAAAATGGAAAAAATTATGGAATGGAATTATAGAATTAACTGATTATCTGACAAAACTACCATATCTTACTGAAATTGCATTACTTGAAAGTATATAGGAACTTGATCGCAGTGGAGAGATGGGGCATGGAGCATTCCTTTGAATATGCAAAAGTGCAAGTGGCTAAGTTAGCCAGAAGATGCATGTTTAGATCGAGTGCATTCTGCACACACAGACATGGATTAACCACATCTGAGCCACTGGAAGATGTCTTGTTGCTATGCATTAACAGAGAATATCTTTAAAGCCAGCTTATCCAACTTCAGAGGGATGGCTTTGGCACTGGAGAAAACTTGTTTGACAACAAATGTAGTCCATCAAACTAAATGGGATCTTGTTTAGAAGAGAGGGCCAATCCTTTTCCTTGGTTCAGTGGGCTTTTCAAATGCTGTTGGTTGATGAAATGTTAATCTGTATGCTAATTTTATCAATAGGATCTGGAAGTCTCTAGTGGCATGTGAAAATGTCAGTTTCTGGACCCCAGGTCAGATAAAACCTGTGCAAAGTATGGAATTGATCTTAAATTTTGCTAGATATAGAACATATTTTAGAAATCATGTAAAGAATTTTTTTGCAGTGGTTCTTACAAATCTTGGTACAGATGCAGCTACGGTTGTGGAGGAAGCCTGTAAATGTAACAAGATTGCTTTTTATCATCTGGCAATCAGGAGTGATCCCTGATGACTGGAAAAATATAAGTGTTGCATCTATGTAGAAGAAGAACAACACCTATAGGGTTGTTGGTCTCTCCATCAGGGAAGACTATGGAACAAATTATTCTAGAACCCATTTCTGAGCACATGAAAGACAAGAAGGTTTTGAGAATAGCTAGCGTGGCTTTACTAATGACAAATCATGCCTGGCCAACATAATTGGCATTATGGTCTTGCTAAATTTTCTCCTCTTCCACTGGTAAATGAACACAACTTGAAGTTATAAATTTAGCTGTAAATAAAATAAAGATAAGCAGTTCTATGTGGGTATGCAGGGAATAGGCTCCTTACTCTGGTAAGGAGTAAAGTGTGCTTTAGGAGAACTGGGCTGGTAGCTACGGACAACTTGCAGATGATTATTTCATAGTATAGTATTAAGTATTTTTTATTTGTGAAGATACAGCTCAAACTTTTAGTGTTAAAAAGCAAATGAATGTAGTTTCAAATGTACTTCAGAAAGATCTCCAGAAGTTTTCAGTGGTATCCCGGTAAACAGCTTGAGAACTGGTGCGTGCTGGTTGTATTGCTATGTTCCAAGGTTGGTGGTCCACATCCAAAATTCAATTTGACAACTGGCCACCCCTCAGGAAATGATGATGGGGAGCAATGCTGTTTGCTGTTTGATGGGACATCTGTCGTTACTGTAGACTTACCTGGCAATCACTGGACTCTTGGCTGAGCTTGGCTACCATCACCAAACCTGTTTGGATCCCCACGTTTGGGCTCAGGGCGTGGCTGCCTTGTCACCGAAGCTGCTGTTCCTGCCTGCCTGGTTGTCTTGCTCAGTAGCTGGCTCCCCTTGCTTTGCAGAGGTACTCTTGCTGCTTGCAGACAGCAGTGCCTCTTCCAACACCATGCTGTTCTGAGCAGGGTGTTGGACTAGATGAAGCCCAGAGACCCCTTACAGCCTACATGTTTTTTTTATTCTGTGAAATGTGGCTGTGCTCCAGCTTGCCTTTCTTACAGTAGTCACATTGCTTTAAATCATATTGACAGCTTTGTGAGGCCTTAGTTGTTGGTATTTAGTTATTTTTTGTTAAAATAGATATAGATTATCAGGCAGCTATTTATTGAGATAAAATGAACAAGGTGAGCTTCATTCTACTTTCTCTCATAATGAGATGTAGACAGAGAGAGGGCAGATGGCTCTTCCATAGATTTCAGTGGAGATGCCTAGAGGAGTTCTGAAGGGACAACCTCTCACTCTCCTAGAGCTGCAAGGACAATGGTGTGCAGACTGTGGTGAGCAGGCATCTCTGTCATGATTGCTGCTTGTCTCAGTACAGCTTCATTTCCACAACACCTGTCTCCTGGTGCAGCAGAGGAACAAGTGAGGTTTGCGGTACGTGTCTTACACCTTGTGATGGGGTGATGTTTGTGCGGCTGCCCCGAGGGATTAGCTGCCAACAGAGGAGGCTCAGTGTGTTTCTGTTCAGCTGTTAACTGTGCTCCACAGTGGGAGAGGGTGAGAAAGAGTGTGTGCTGCATAGTCTGCTTCCAACACCTTGGTCTCCCTTACAGCAGCTCAGAGAAAAGGTGCCTGCAGCCAAATAGGTGTTTCACATTATATCAAACCCACATTATCTGTGCATGGTACAGCAGGTCTGTGGTTGCTCCTGGAAGCCAGGAATACCCAGAGTGAAAGTGACTGTGACACCTTTGCACCCTGCTAGCTCTGCAGCTGGGGGATTGGGGCAGCACCCTCTGCTCACCCCTCCTGGAACTGGTTCCAGTGGCTTGCGCTGGAGATGTGGCAAGAAGAAATGATCAGATGCTTAGAGCTGGGTTACTGCTGGCACTAGCTATGCCAGGCAGGGTAGAATCATTCTGCATTTTGCTGTTACCTTAGTTCTGCTCCTACACAGTCCTAATTATAATCCTGATATGATCTAATTAAAAAAAACCAAACAGCAATCACCACTCCCTATACTGCCTGATTGATTCTAAAGCCGTGAAACAGTGAAAGCTGGGGAGGCTTAGCAACTCTGGAGGATCCCTGCTGCAAACTCTGACACATACTTCGTGAATCCTGGGTGGAGAATACCTAAGAATAAACTTGGTTCGTAATTATGAATACTGTCAGTAAAATGTCAATATTAAAAAGTATGCTTTCCAGATAATTTGTATGAATAAGCAGATGTGCATGTGATGGTCTGTACACAAATAAGCAGCTGCAGGTATTTTTGGGTGAAGATGACTGTGCAGCCATTTTTGTATTTGAAGCTTTTCTGAGTGAGGAGTCACTTGATTTGTATTACGGTTTGTAATTCCAACTCTGCCACTAAAACCCAGTGTGATTTTAATGGTTTTTAATCTGCATTTGAATATTGCATGCTTATTTGTTTTCACCAGAGATTTGCTATTGATTGAATTCTTAAATAGTGTCCCTGCTGGCAGAATTGTTTCCTACTAGTTAGCATCTGTCTGCCAGATCAGGGGCTCTGGGTTCATATCCTTGCTTTCACTGACACAAATAGGATGGCTTAGCACATCTTTCTTTTTTTGTCTCTCCGTCTTTATTTGTAGTTCTCCACCCCCGTAAATCCTTCTGTCTTTTCTCTTTCTTCTTTTCCTCTTAACTTCTCACATAGTGAAGCTAACAGAGGAGGGTGTGTGGGATGAGGAGTAGAAAAGGGGGAGAGAAAGTGAGAGGGAGAGTGAGGGAGACAAAAGAGAGAATGTGAGAGGTGAGGAGGAGGTGGTAATGAAGGTGGAAATAGAACAAAGAAGGAGGGGGAGGGGTGAGTGGAAAGGGGAATTAAAAAAGGAGGGCATGAGAGGGGGAGAGACTCTGCTTCTAGATTTTTAGACCGAAGGTATGGCATTTTTTTTCCTACTTACAGGAGGAATAAACAGAGCAAATGTTGGTCCTGAACCTTTTCTGTCAGGCAGTTAAATTTCCAAAGCCCTGAATGTATCACTTTGTTTTATTCTTATCTGCATATGTACAACTAGTCTGTAGTATTAAATGCGTCTGCTCACTGGTCAATGTGGGGAAGTGGCTGCAGGGACGTTTACTCTCCCAGCTGTTGTATGGGCAATTTCTTTGCCATGAAGATCCAGTTTCAGCAAAATGAATCTAAAAGAGTGTTTGTGTTCTAGTTCCCTAACCATGGATCTGCCCTTATTAGCTGAGGTTTAACTTCTGGAGATTCTTGAAATCATTGCCTGCTGGAAGCAAGTTTTGTGGCCAGCACAGAATAGCTAGAATCATAACTTCCCTGCTCATCTACTGTCTTACATAGTCTGCCTTTTCCTTCACTTTGAGTATTTTCCACACTATCCCTTTCTCTGGTATGAAAAAGTTGAAGGAAATCAGTTTCCCCCGCCAAGACTCTAGAGATGATGGATGGCTATACACAGACTGTTCTTTCTGTTTAAGACCAGATCTTTTTGGTCTTTTGGTCTTTTGGTCAGGAAGGCTTAGCATTGTTAACTGTGGTTGTGAAGAAGTATAGAGATGCTGGGCAGTAACTTGCAGAGCGGCTCTGCCCGTCATTGCTGGGACATCTTCATTTTCCATTTCTTCCTTCTGTATTGTGCAGCAACAGGGATGTTCAGCTCATCATTTGCTGTTGATATTCTGTCCATTAATAGAAACTGTTGATTTCATTTGCTTGTAGTGAGGAGTTATTGAATATGTGCACCAAACAGTTATTCACCAGCAGTCTTCTCTATGCAACTTCATGGTGCTGAGCAATTACAAATTAAAATGGAAAGTGTGCTTTGGTGCTTTGCTTTTCTGTACTTGCAATGATGTCTGGGGAAATACTGCAGTGGAGAAATTCCATGGTGAGGTAATTCTAGAAATCATATTCACATTAGAAATCCCCAAACCGTACTTTATTTTAAAATGTTTTAATGAGCTACCATATTCAGTGCATTAATCTGTCAAAGAGAAGTGCGTGGGAATACATTTCAAACCCCAGAGTCGAATTGAGAGAACGTGTTAGAGATGACATCCTAAGTTTTCATGATGGAAGGTAGGGGTTTGTTCTGTCATACCTTTCTCTGTATTAACTTGCAGTAGGAAGCCACTGTGGACTTTATTGTGGTGTAATAAGAATGAAAGAAAATCTGAAATAGGGGAATATTTTTGATATTCTTTAGCAATCATAGAAATGTCTTTATTTTATACTTCTGTAGTGAGTTGACCTTCTCTGTGAATCAGGCACCCACCAAAGCCTCCCTATCACTCCCTTCCACATCTGGTCAGTGGAGGGAAGCAATACCTACTTAGTAGAAGTTGAACTTAGGAATCTGAACACTTTATTGGTCTTTGTTGCGTGTTTGTTATGCATGCATTCATCTTCTGTCTTTGTGGGTCCTGCTGCTTTACTAGTCTTTTATTTCTTGTCTTCATACAAGGTGAGAATCTAGAGTCACACAACGTCATCCAGAGTCATAAAAACCATCAGGATGAGACCTACAGGATCATGCAAATCCTCTGCCTTTCCCAGATTACCATTCTCTAATATGTTTAATTAAAGAACTTAAAATTAACCAAGTTTAAAAGAGCAATACTTGGACTTTTTTTTTTCATTCTCTCACAGAGCTTTTTAACACTTTAAAAAAACAAAATCTCTTCTTAATATTATTGCCTAAAATTACAGCTTGAAAACAGGCCTTTTATCCTTTCTCTTGCTTTTCTTCATTGTAAATATTCAGAGAGGAACTTTTCAGCTATTCAACCTTAGCTTGTGGTTAACTGACCAAATTCTTATTCCCTGTCTCCCTGCACTGCTGAGGGAAGGAGGTAGAGATGAAAAGGAGGGGTGGGGAAAAGGTATTTTTAAGGTCTTATTTTACATCTCATTATCCTGCTCTGATTTTGTTAGTAATAAATTCAATTAATATCTCCAATTAGAGCCCGTTTTCCTCACGATGGTATTTGGTGAGTGATTTCTTCTGGTACTTATCTCAACCCATAAACCCTTTGTTATATTTTCTTGTCTAGTGATATGTGATATTTTTGGACTGAAATTACATTCTGAACATGCTGTAGGTAACAGCAAAATGCAGAATGATTCTACCCTGCCTGGCATGGCTAGTGCCAGCAGTAACCCAGCTCTAAGCATCTGATCATTTCTTCTTGCCACATCTGCTTTCGTCTCCAGCGCAAGCCAGTGGAACCAGTTCCAGGAGGGGTGAGCAGAGGGTGCTGCCCCAATCCCCCAGCTGCAGAGCTAGCAGGGTGCAAAGGTGTCACTTTCACTCTGGGTATTCCTTGCCTCCAGGAGCAACCACAGAACCACAGATAGAACTGCATTTAAGTGATTAATGCAGCACATACTGCCCCCCCCCCCTTATTTTTTTGAGTTTTGGTACCTTGCTTACTGCATTTTTCTGGTCCATCCTTCAGCTTTTAAACTCTATCTAGCTAATAATGTGCAGCTTCTTACCTCATCTTAAATGAGTCTCCTACATGTATTTCTATTTGGGTCAGTCCTTTTTACCTTTAAATTAGTAAAAATTCTTCACTGCAATCTAAGTTCTAAGGAATAAAACCTCACTCATCAACTCTCTTGTGTCCACCTTTCCACCTCCCACTCCATCCAGTGCAACAGTCAATTTTGTAGGTACCTCTCGTTCTTCTTGTACCTACAAGACACAATTTGTATTAGTGTGACTCAGCAGCAAACCAAAAACCTACTATTCTTACCATCCTCCTCTTGACTATGAGCAGACCTACCACCTCTTCACCCCCACTTTTAATATACTTAGCTCTGTGGTTAAGCACGAAGATGCTAGCTATGTGCTAGGCTGTGGATTCCTCGATCTAGTTGTGGTGCAGAAATAATTAAGGGTCGTGATAAGACCTCTCAATTAACATTCTTGAGTGTGGCTTTGGATCCTTTGTGAAATTGAGGAAGCTACTGTAATTTCAAATCCCTAGCATATGCTACCATCCTGAGAATGCATGGGATGAAAGATCTTGAAGAACAAAATTCACATGCATTTGTAATTCAGGAAATTGTGAGATCCCTGTTTTTCTTCTCATCTGAATCAGGTATTTTATTAGTTTTGACGTCTTTGCTTACTTTTACATTTCTGGTATCCCAAGAAGAAACCTTTTTCCATCTGCAGATTGAGGATGTACATATATGTAAGACCTCAAATGAGGGAACAATAAAACATTTCACCAAGAGTGGAATGTGTAATTGTCTGGTTTGTACTAATGCAGCCAGATCTGCTCAGAATGGTTTTACTCATTTATATGATCAAGTGCTTGAACAGTGTTGGACATACAGATGTTCTATACAATATGTTGCATGAAATTTTTACATACAACATCCCAAGAGACACTTGTAAGCACATGGAATTTATGGCATAGAAAGTGGCAGACGTATTTTTGTTTCATTAACTCAATGTATGAAACATACTAGACTTAAGAATTATTTCAGCATGGGTAGACCACAGTCCTTTATTATTAAGCATTGCTACCAACTCTGAAGGATGGCATGATATGCACAAGCAGAAAGATAATATTTAGATTGAATGTGGATTTGTGCCTTATAAATCTAAATTTAGGTTATTTCAGAATAATAAAAAAATTGATAACAGACACTGTTTAGATTAGTGTTGCACAAATGCTGTTACTGTGGTTCTGCATTTCTGAGGAGTGGACAAGATTTTTTAAAAAGTGCTGTTACAATTCAATTGTCTGAATTAAACATCCTGCTATGCTCTTCATTTTCAAAAGATGATGTATTGTTTTATTTTTTGTTGTTGTTTTTGTTTATTTGTTTTGTTTGTTTGTTTTTGTTTTGTTTGGGTCTTTTGTTTTTTTGGAGGAGGAGAGAAAGAAGGGTTTGTGTTTATACGTGCATGGGAGAGGTGTTTGTTTTTTTCCCCAGAAAAAGTGACTTTCTGAAAGAGTGTAATAGGCTTCTGTTTTTTCTTGTTTTTTTGACTGCTAGACAGTTGTTTTCAGAACTAAAACTAAAGCAGCTCAGGCAGGGCCAGAGCAATCAAAAGCAGATTTCTGCTTCAGTGTGAGACAATTACACTGTAGACTCCACTAGGGGCAGGATTCAGCTGCCTGACTCTGGGAATGTAGTGCATCCATTTGAGATGCTATTTGGGATGTTTTTTGGGAACATCTGTGTTGAAGAGGCTTGTGATTTTAAGGTGCGGAGTTAAGCAGCTATGGTTTAGTTTGTTTATACAGTTGCCAGTCTCTAAAAAATTTATTTTAATTGACTGTGTCTCTGGAGAATCTAGTACATTACGGACTTTGCTGCATTGTCAGATCTAGAAACAGAAAATTTCTTACTTATTAATCCTCTTGACTTCGTCATTTCAGCTAATGAATAAGGAAGGAAGTAAAACAAATAGAGCGATATTGTCGTGCCATAGTGGAAGCCTGCTAGTGCAGCTAGTATTTCCCAAATGGAGAAGAAAATTGAACAGCAGAGCATAGTTTGTGAATATTGTATATTTACAAGATTCTGAAAGTGCTAAAAGGGAGTAAGTGGCAAAAGTTGTCTGACACTGTACTTTAACTTTTTTGATTTTTTCTTAGAGCTGTATTTGTGTTGTCATCTACTCCCTTTTTGTTTTCGGCATCTGCAAAGATTTAATCTGGAATGTTTTTGTTTCTCAACTCTTGTCTCTCTAAGTCTCTCTTTTTGTGTGAATCCATATTTGCTCTCCTTACAAATAAAATGCAAATCATATCCTTGCCAGAGCTAAACACTTATCTAAGTAAAATCTTTCATCTAAGTAAAATCAAAATAAATATTTGAGGCTAAAAATGGAGATTCATTTAAAGAAAATCGCAGAACGCCGTGTTACTGTTTGCAGGTCTGAAACTTTACATAAAAATGTCAGAATTTCAGCTCATATAAATATCCTTTTTCTGAATTAGGCTTTTTAGATGTTTTTTGTAGCAGTCATTTCAGTTCGTAGAAGATGGCAAGAATAATTGAATGGCAGATACTCAGGGTTTCTTTTCTTTATGGTAACATGCTGGATTTTGTAGGAGTTGATGGTGTGTGAGTTAAGATGAAGACCAAGCCTGTTGGAGAAGGCCTCCAGCAGTGGCATGGTGGTCCCTGCCAGGGAAGGGAAGGTTTGCCGGAGGTGCCAATCGTGGCAGCGGAGCTGACGGGAGCTGCAGCCTCTCCACTGCTGGAAAGCGTGACGGGAAGCGGAAGAGCTATTCATAGCCTGGCAGCGATGGCACCATGAGCAATAAACAACAGTGTTCCACTTACAGTCAAGAATTCAAAAGCCTTTTCATGAACTTAATTAAGAACTTTTCTGACAGCGGGGATATACTAATTGTCTGTTGCAACCTCAAAGAAGGAAATCAAAGGAACTCTGCTGAAATTCAGGATTTGCAAGCAATTGACTTTTCTACCTGCCAACATCTGAAAGCTAAAAATAGGAAGTAGTGTGAAGGAAGGATTTCAGAATTGTTTCTAAGGAATTTCCAAGCTGAAGACTTTGGGATTTAGCTAAGGAACATTAGTAGAAAAAAATAAGGATAGAATACAGTGAAGTGTTTTGCTGCAATTAATAGACATATTTTTTTTTGTGAAAGTAAGATAAATCTTAGTTGTTTAAATTCTACTGTGATTCACATTATCTAGAGTTTTGACAGGAGGGGGATTAGAACAGTTGTATGAGAAGAGTGAGACTTCTTTCTTAAGGAGGGACTGTTGATTTTTTTTTTATGAAAAGAAGCTATTTTTTTGACTTTAAAAATTTTTCGGAAATACAAATGATCACAGGAGAAGCATACACCTGACTGGCCAAGAAAATTATGGTGGCTTTTTTTCTTATAAGGAATTATTGCCACTTTTCATTTTGTATTTTTCATTTTTATTTTAATTTTCATTAAATGCTTATGTAGGACTCTTCATCTGTAAATCCTTTAAAAAATTTCAAATGTGCTTACTGAGAATAGAAAATATTTTACATGAAGAAAAGATTTCATGCAATTCTTTGTAGACACTACAAAGAAGAAAATAGGGCAATATTTTTGTTTTTTTTCAGAGATGAAAATACTGATGTAAGACTTTGAAACTTTCATTTGTTTGAATTCAACAGTATGCTGTCAAGTTTAGTATGGAATATCTTCTAGACACTGTGATGTTTTAACTGAGTAACTGATATCTACCTTTGGAATGATGCAGCACCAACTGCCTTTATTCATCTTTATTTGTCTTTGTTCCTTATAAACACAAACTGTTTAAAATGATAAGGTATGAAATACAGGGAGTTGGTAAGAGATAGCAAATTAATTTTGGAATGTATTTTAGACAGAAGATACCCTAAGGAAGATGCTGGCTCTTTTTCAGATGTACAAAAATTTGCTAAATTTTTCTTTTTGTACATAGGGAAAAAATGGAAAAGTGTGGAAAAAATTTACATCCTGTGAGGACAAGAAGTAATTTCTGACTTTGATAGTAACGGAATAAAACTTGAGACATCACCTGCCTCTGATAAATATTTTCAAATAAATAGGCCTGAATTATTTGTGCACAAGAAGACTGAAGACTTGGCTGCAGAAGTCTCTGGCTGGCTGATGATCTGTTTTCCCTTGTTAGATTTTGGGAATTAGGAAAATTCTGTAAATTTATTAGACTCCTGACACAGAGGCAGTATTCAAAAGGGGCACTTGGATAACCATGGAGACTGTTGGACCATTAAGGCCGAAATTCACCCTTGGCATTTGTAATACAGCATTTGGAAAAAGGATAAAGGAAGGACACAATTCTTAGGGCATTGTATTTTTAAAGCTTGTTGAAAGGTCACAAAAGGTTCAGTTAAGAGCTACAATAATGTTTCAGATGCTGGAGAAACTACTTTGCTGTGGAGGATTTAGAGATTTCCATCTCTTTAGTTTACCACACAAGAGATCAAAAGGTGACTTAATTATAAAGTGTAAACACTTTCATACATGCACAATATTCACCACTAAAAGCTTTTTAATCTAGTGGTGAAAGGCAGAATAAGCACTGAGGGATGAGAGTTGAAGTGACTGTCCTTGGAACCAGGGCATGTATTTTTAATGGTGAGTGTGATTCACCTAGTAGGTGTTGATCTCTCAGTATTCTCCAAACAAAGACTTGCTTCTTATCTTAAAGTTAATGCATTACACAGCATCAGATCCCATCAACACAGTATTACACACTTCCTGAACTCTAGGACTTAGATAATTTATTTGTTTTAGTTTTTTCTTATATTTTAATTTTTTTAAAATTTTTATTTGTAATTCCCCTAGAAGAGACAGAAGGGGGCCAGTTTTATTGCATAAGCTAGAACTAAAGCTTTTGATGTCACCATGTTGCAAGAATGCTTATGAGCTCATATTGTAGATCTTCCTAACTCAGGAACAGGTTTCCTAAAAGCACTAATTGATGCTTTATGGTCTAGTAAAGACAACTTACCTAAATTTAAAGCTTTAATATATTTAATTGTAGGTGATGATAATATTTCCAATGTAATGGTTGCAACTACTCCACTATTTCTCAGCTGTCAGTCACACATACCACCAGTCATAAGTCCTTGTAATCAACTAGGTATGACACAAAGTGTGTAAAGCCACACTTCCACACTCCTCCAGGCTAAAGTAATAATTATTTCAGGCTCCTGACAGTGTAATGGTTTGGCTAAGGAATCCATATCAAATACCAAATAACCCCCCAGGTGACTAGATCTAACAAAATTATATAAAATAGGGTACCTAATAGATTTTGGTTCAAACTTCTTATCTAGAGATATTATCATTTGAGTTTCTAGCACTCTGCCTTCTTCCAGTCTTCCTCATATATGTATTTTGGTCTTCTAATGACTTGTGACATAGCTAAATTACAATAGCAATGGCAGTGAGCAGAGGCAGAAAATCTAGTACACACATACATCTCAGTCCTTATCACAGAAAAATAGTTTCTGTCTGTCCTTCAGTGAACCATATCCTAAGTCACCACTTCTAAAGGGCTAGAAATGGCATTTCACATGGTACAATCCTATATACACATATTACTGAATATGTGTATATTTGAATATTTGAATTATTTGAATATACACATATATATCCTGGTCATACCAGGATATTATTTTGATAATCTTGGCAATGCATTTTGAGAAAAAAAGGTGACAATTGCTGCTACTGAGAGATACCTACTCCTTGCCTGTTTTCAGGTAGGAAAATTACTGCCTTTCATCAGCCAAGTCAGATTTTTTGTGCCATCATTAAATATAACAATTTTTTCTGGCATGTTGTACTTAGCTTCCTACTTTCTGTGAAGCTGGCACGTATGAGGCCACATCAGTGACATGGTTGGATGATGTCAGTGTTCTGGGTCCAGCTCACCTCTTTGCTGTCCTGGCAGTAGACCAAAGCGTGGTGCAATGCACAGATGGCTTGGTAGGTGATTTTCTTTGAAACATGGAAAAACTCTCAGTATTGGTACTGTTGGCCAGCTCCAGGAATTTTCTTGAAGCCTCCAGATTTTCACTTCTACTTCAGAAATGCACTATGGCTGTTCGGATTATAGCTGACAGAAAGAAATTTTTAGTTGTTCCACTTGGGTGGAGAGACCTGATAAGAAATCATCATCCATTTTGAAGGATCTCACTCTAGATACCCATACAGCTTCACTCTTCATCATTCTGTTCAGCTTTTGGAGAATATGGTACAATGTACTGGATAAAAATGTCCCTTGAGCACTCTTTGGATTTTAAATTATGTACCCCATGTAAAGGGAGGGAGTGCCTTTTAAAATGTGGTGCAGAACAAGACTGCAAAATAGTGGTCACATTCTGTGACTCTTCCATGTTGTTGTGAAAAATCTGTGAATTTGGCAGAAGTGCAAGTCAGTGTCATCAAACGACAACAACTTTGCATGCAGGCTTCTGGCTCAAGCAATAGGAAAGCCTGATGTAAAAGATTGATATTCTTCCTTTACATCTAGCTCCATCTGGAAATCCATTTTTAGGTTAAGAAAATACTGAGTTATGACAGGAGCTAAATCTTTACAGCGTTTGGCTATGCAAAAGGTTAGCCAAGGGAAATGAAATACCCATTCCTACTAGAGAATAAGTAGGAGACTGATGGTATGGTTAGATCCAAGTGCTCTGGAACGAATTCTGACCTGGTCACTTGAAAAATTTCAGTGCTTTGTCTATGGAGTTACACTGGAGTATCAGATTTGTGCCTGGAGCCTTCTGTGGGACTGAACCAAATTTTCTGCAGGTCTGAGCTTATGGCATGTGATAGTTCAGCAGCCTGTGGACCTTGTGGTCTGCACACTGCTTAGTGGGCTTTTGTGAGAACCACTATGGAACAGCAGAAAAATACTAACCAAGGAAAACCTTTGGAGAAATGTCTCTCTGCCAAATTTATGGGTACTTCTGAGTAGCAGGCAGAATCATAAAACAGGTTAGTAGACTTTGTGCAGTGTTTCCCAAGGGACACTCACTCCTGTTATTTAAGACATTATTGGTTTAAAATGAGCCTTGGGGCTTTTCTGCTAGGACTTAAATGGTAAATGGGTTGGCAGAAGCTTTTCTTCTCTTAAAATCATTCCTATGATGAGTATGACTCCTCAGGAGAGAACTGCAGTGGGTCTGCTGGATGTGATGAATGAGCATGTGGTTACTGAAGCATCCCTCTTGATGTCCTTTTGCTATGTTGTCCAAATGGCATTTTTCCAATATGCATTATTATAGAAATAAAATCCATATTTTGGAATATTAGCACTACTGAACTGTGTGGACTGAATTTTTTTATGGGAATGTCTTTTCATAAGAGTTTGGGCATAAGTAGTTGGTTTGGAAATCAATCAAAATGTTGATAGATACAGGAAGGAAAGGAGAAGAAAACCTGAAACTGAATGTCATGTTTTTCTGTAGGCCTTGCTGTGGAAATTTAGATCAAAGAAAAAGATAGTTTACACAGATTTTGGATTTACACTTTCTACTCAACAGCTTCATCAGGTGAGACAGTTTTGCAGAAAAATTCTTTGATAATACGGGTTTATTTCTTAGCTTGTACAGTCTCAGTGAGCATCAAGAAGTAAGGATGCTCATCACAAGAGGCTCAATTTTTCCACTGAGAATAATTTCAAATTCAAGACAATTTTCTTAAAACAGTTATGAGCAGTGATATTCTGGAGAAAAGGAAGGCATTAAAAAATGCTATTGGTTTTCTATCACAAATAGTATTCTTGAGAACATTTAACTTGAATAGAGAGTACATTAAAAGAAGAAATTAAAGTAAATCATAAATATAAAGAGCCTTGACATTTTAAATTTTACCATGTGCTATGCTTAAAGCATAAAATAAACCAGTTAATGTTCTCCTTTTCTAATTTTCTAATTCACTAAGATGCCATATGCTTTTCATTTGTGTTTACTTTGGCATCCAGAAGAATGAAGAGAATTAAGTAATGCTGGAGACAAGCTTAATCATTATCTTGTGTTCAAGCACTTTGATGGTATATTTAAAATAGATGTGTGAGCCTTTTTTGTTCCTTGTAATATGGAAATTGTAAAGGAAGGTGAACTGGATGATAAATTAGAGATGCTCTCAGCAAGGCTGTTGAATTATTTTTAGGTAGAAGACATACTGTACACACTGAGCATTAGCTGCATATAATTAATTTGAAACATTTTCACTGTTGATCTTGCAGTCCTATTGTATTTTTTTTTCAGTTCTGCATCTTGCTGGCTCCTATCACACCCCTCACTGTGAGATCTTTTCCTGTTTTGCACGTGTCCAAAACGTTTGTTACCACCATATGGTACTTAGAATTTCAGTAGCTTTGCTCTGTTTACAGACCACTGTGCTTTGTCATATTTTTGCTACTCACCCTGTATTGCCATCTGATATCTATCATCTGTTTAACACATTGGATGCCAAAAATACTCAGATTTCTTTTTTTTTTTTCCAAATGCATGTATGAGAAAGACTGCTTCAGAATGCTGTTTTGATAATCATTGCTCCCAAGTAATTTCCTGTTAATGTTGAACCAGGACCCATACCTCTCAAATTCCCAAACTTTTTACCAGGTGCCAGCTGACTGAAGGGATATATTCCAACACTGAGGATTTTTTTTTTTAACCTTATGTGCATTGTACCATTTGTAGCAGACAATAGGGTGTTTAAACATCTTTTCCCACTGTGTGATTATACCAAAACCAACATTGTCAGAGTATTGCAGGGGCTATTCTTACTCTGGTTGCTAATTGCAATTTAGATAGGGTTGCATTAAGGAACTATTTTTTAAATTGATTCAATTGGATAAATGGGTTTCTCTTTTACTTTCTTTCTCATGTGTTGCTTCAATAATATGTCTATTGGTTAATATTTCTGTATTCAGAACAAGAGAGCTTAGTACTTTTACCTGTGTGTGATTTTGTGTAGGTGCAAATATGTGCCTCACTTTCAAAAACTTTCGTTAAAATTTTCATTAATCTTTTTTCCTCATTCTGTGATTTTTAAATTGAGCTTTTCTATTGTGGCACCCTGCCTCCCCACCTCTATCCTCTTCCCCCTGCCCTGCTCCTTTCTTAATATTCTGAGTTTTATGGCTGGTTGGTTGCGATTTGATGACCATCCTTAGAAAAAAAAGTGCCTGCAGTAGCATATTATGTGATTCAATAAATTAATTCAATAAATTGAAGAGAACACTATTTAATTCTCTTTCATGTCAGTCTGAAAACAGATTAGGTTTTATCTGTTCACAAAAATTTGATTGTGGTGAAGTTTAGCTTAAATAAATGATTTTTGTATTTCATAATTAAATGAAACTGACATTTTTGAAGAGAAAATAAATTGAGTCATTCTTTACTCATATATTTAATATATTTTAAGGGACATTTGCTGGCAGAGCCACTTCACAAAATAGTATTTTACTGCAGAAATGTCCTACGGAGCTCAGAGATTCCAACTTAAAGGATCACTCCGTGGCATTGAAGTGTTATTATGTCACCGCAAGCTGACATAGGTCAGCTCATTCAGGAGACAAGTTCTGTGTGTCTGTTATACAACACGGGGAAGAGAGTGGGGTGATGGATTAAATTCAGTAATATTTAATTGATCAGGAATACTGGTGATCAGTAATATTTAAATAAATGAGGAAAATGAAGACATCACTTAATCCATTGATAAGGAAAAAAATTTAAGGGACTTCCCAGCAGTCTTTTTAGAAGTTTTTATAAGAGAAGCTTGTTTCTAGCATAATTAAGGGCTTGTTCTTTTAAAAAAAGCATCAGTGTATGAAAATTATTTGTATCTGTGAATGCAGTAATGTAAAAGGATATGCCCTGTAATGTCACAAATGGTACTGGCATGGCTGGGTGTTTCTGGGATCTTTGTTTTTTGCCATACACCTGCACAAAACCAGTTCTTCTGTTATGCTATATAAAGAAAACACAGTGAATGAAAACATTTCACTGAAAGAACAAAGGCAAATAACCCTAATTAATTCCCTTCAGTATTTTTATCTGTCTTCTCCTCATGTCAGAGTAAGCACTGATTTCATAATTTAAGTAAGCCTTGCATAAAACTACTTTATATATTTAAAAAAATCAAAAGAACCACATATATCCTATCTATCTATCTATCTATCTATCTATCTATCTATCTATCTAATCTATCTATCAAATTTATTGGTGAATAGATCTTTTAGATCTTTGTCTCTGAAACAGCTGAGAAGAGAGGAATCTTGATCTTACTTCCCAGTTTAGGAGGGGTTAAATTGTAAGTGTTGTGAATGGTAGAGATGCTGAAAGATGGTCTCCTTGCTGTGGTCTGATAATGTGGGTAGACAGTAGAAAATTTCTCAGGCCTTTTTTACAGTGGATCTTATGGAGAATATTAAGCTTAAATTTTTGGGAACTGAAATTCAGTTTTAAAGCAATGTCTGTAGAAAATCAAATCCAGTTTCAAAACAATCTTTGTAGCAAATCATGTTATTTTGATTTTTGAGTAAGAAAAGCCTTTTTTTCTAAGGGACACATATTCCTGATAAAGTTACATGCAAACAATATTAGCACCTTGTACTATGCTAGAGCTTTATTTCTTAAAATGCCCGAGTTTGACAGTACAGTTGCAAGAGATGCTCAAGCTCACACTTCTCCTGCAATCAAATCCCCTTCCTCAGTTTCTGATTATTTTTTTTTTTAAATACATTAATGCAACTGTGTGGGATCAGATTTTCCTTCTTGAGTTTCCTGGGCTGATTGACTGTGTGGTTGCATGGATATTGCTGTCCCTTGGTCATTATGGCTGCTTTTTCTGCAACAGGTGTTGCATGAATAATGGCAAATAAAATAATACAGCCATTTACCTCTGCAGTTTTGTTGCATGAGTAGTTGCAGCAATCTTTAAAAAGCTGAATGTGCTTATAGATCCTGTGTTTATTAGGTAGACAATGGTTGGCCTGAATGTGTGTGTTAATGCTACAGTAAGAGTGGGACTGTAACACAGTGACATTTCTATAAACCTTTTAAGTGTTGCATTTGGTAAAGTTGAGGCTGCTAACAGCTCTGTGTGTATGAACTCATGAAACTTTTTGGACTTCCTCACTTGGAATTGGTGACAACTCCTCAGAGCAAACCAGATGCTCTTCTGCTGTGCTGTCTGTGTTAGGAGAGCTGAGTAGTAAAGAAATTAAACAGGAAAATGCAGCAGAGCTGTGATGGTTACAGGGAGAACTGATACTGGTGAGGTTGCCCGCAAAGGTAAGAGGTGTGTGAGAATGGCCATACTGGTTATGACCAAAGGAAGAGGCATTGACATGTTGTGGAGTGTTGTCACCACCCTTCCACTGCCTCCAGTCAAGCTGTCACTTTATCTATTGAGTTTGAGCAGAAGGCGCTGATTCCTTCAGTACTAAATATATCTCAACATGTAAGTGCTTTTTAATACAAGACATGCACAGTTTCTTTCTGAATTCCTCAGCTAAGCCTTTTTTAGTACTATTATGTGTGGTTTGCTTAATTCTCTGGTTTCCCGTTTTTACCTCAGAAAGGATATCGGTCATTTGGGAGGAACTGTGGGAAGCTGGAATGTAAATTCCTTATTGTAGATATTGCACATTTTTGACTCACAGTTCTTCAGTTGTGTAAGGAAGAAGTCTGCTTGTGGGCTGTAGTTATTTAAAAAAACCACCAACAAATATAAGTATATGAAAATAAAGTTTTCCAATAATCTACATTAGGAAATCTTCCAGGAAGATGAAAAATTGCATTTTATACAAGTTATTTAATGAGCTCATTTATATGCTTGCAGAAAACCTGCCCTAAGTAAAATGTTAACTTGAAAATGACTGTTCCTGCTGCTGAAAAGGCACCAGATAAGAGCCATGGGAATAAACTGCAGCCCACACCACTTTGCTGATGTGTCTCTTCTCTGATGTGATGAGCAGGGACACTTTCTAGACAAGGTGTGGGACTTTTTTCAGCAGCCTGTACAGGCTTGTGAGAATGCTGCCAGGTAGTATGTGCTTGATAATAGATTATAGGAAGGAATTGGAAAAAAGACAACTTGTATAGAGCACGAAAGTATCTGCTACATGTGAACAACTCTCCAGTGGAGATGGCCAAGTCTAAGTTCCTGTATGAGGTCTGTAAGTTAAAGCTTTGTCTTGGCCAAGTCTGAATTTTATCATGATTCTCATAATAAAATGTTTTGTGGTTTTGCTTCTCCTGGACTGGTGTCATGGACCTATAGGAAAATTCTAACAGTCATTAAAAATGCATTGTCCCTCTTGGACATGGGGAAACTAAGTATATTGCCTGAGGGCTGGAAAGCAAAAAGTAGATTACTAGAGTCATAACATGATGAAAAGAAATTTAAAAAATTAACTTCATGTATATCTGAATCATGTTGGGAGATTGGTGTTACCATGTTTCCTGGAAGTATTTGTCATGGACTATAATCCTTCTGAGTGGGAGTTTTCACATGTGCAGAAAAAACGGTGATCTTTGCCACAGGGGCAGCCTGCACTGTAATATTAGGCAAATAATAGAATAATAAGAACAGACAGGAGAGTCTGTATTGCCTGATGAGTTAAGTAAAAGTTATAACATACTTCTGACATATCTAATTTTTGTCCAGATCTTTGCAGGTATCAAGGTGAAGGAGAGTTTTAAGGAGGACAATGTGGTAACAGTGGTGTTCTTAATATTCCCATGCTAGAGGCAAAAAATGGAAGTCCTCAAAGACCAGTTTGGGTGGGACTTTGAGCAACCTGTTCTAGTGAAAGGTGTCCCTGCCCATGGCAGGGGGCTTGGAACTTGGTGATCTTTAAGGTCCCTTCCAACCCAAACCATTCTGTGATTCTTGCTTGAAAGTTTAACTGAACAGTAGCATCTCAGTACTGAATGAGAAATCATAGGCAGGATGGAAATAGGCTGTCAAAGTCTTTGAAGGTGAAGATAAGCCATTTATGTTTTATGCAGTAGAAAAGAAGATTCATCGGAGGAATACAAAGAGAGAGGTAAAATAAATTAAATTATATTTGTTGCAGAACTGTGATTAGACTATCAGACTGACAGGCTTGCACTGGCAGGAAAAGGAATTGAGGGATGAGCTGGTGATAGCTGAATGTTTAGGCTGGAAAGATATGAAATCAGCTAAACTTCAGTGGTGGGGTTTTTTTGGGGGGGAGTTGTGGGGGGTCTTTTGGGTGTGTGTTTTTTTATTTGGTTGGTTGGCTTCGGTTTGATTTGTTTTTTATTTGAAAAATTAGCCCCACAACTTATACAACAGTTTAGGTGAAGGTGTAAGTAGGTCTGAGCCCAGTGTGTAGCACAGTGGTTATTGGTCCCGAGTGCAAAACAGAATGGAGAGGGTGGTAAGTTGTGCTGGACGTAGAAGGAAATTTTTATTTCAATTTATGAAGCTTGGTGTATAGATCACCCTTGACAGGAGTCAGTATTTATGCCAAGCACTTCAGTTTGGAGAAAAGGGGACAAATGTGAGGTAGAGAGACAGACCTGTGAGTTACAAGCATGGTGAGATTTGTGTTTGCACCAATAAAACAGGGAGGAAGAAGAGATCTTGGCATGTGGAGAAGGAAAGGCTGATGCCCAGCAGGATTAAGGTGATTGCTGGTGAGGAGAAAAATGTCATGGATGGCAGGTGAACATCAAGTTGGGAGAAAATGGAGTTGATCCGTAGTTGTGTGCTGGGTGAACAGTGGAGAATGAAGAAAGCGTCAGGCCAGGTGAAATCTGGAATTTTGAGGAATATTCATTGTTTTTATTATAGGATAGAGAACATACTATATGTTGTCTATAATAGCTATTTTGATATATTTATTAAAGCTATGTAGGAGTGAGAGACAAGACTTACAGGAAATATGATTAGGAAATAGTCAAATGGGTGCATAAGTGACAATTTGGACAGTAGGAAACAGCAAAGGGACTAGAAGCAGTCAGTATGTGCAGGAGAAAATGTGGGTGTGGAAGGCTCTAACTCTACCATTTGAAATCCTTTGATTAATGCTTGTATTACTTTTACAGAAACATGGCCTTTTTTTACCTCTAAAGATTAGTTGATTAATCATATTGCTACCTGTTTCTCAGCTTATGGAAACCATGTCTTGCTTGCCTTTGATTCTTAAAACAGCAGTTCACACTGAATAAAGAAGCACAGTAATGACATAATGACATGACATATAGAAATATTAACATCCAAATTCACAGAAGTCCAATATTTTGCAATATGGGTGCATCCCGCAGTTATTTCATCTTTACAAAATAACCAAGTATTGCCCATGCTAAAAAAGCAGCACACCCCCAAACATTTAAAAATATCCTGGACTTGGAATAGACTAACACAGTAACATTGCTACATCAAGAACTTGGGAGCTTGAAGAGTTGGATATCTCTATATCTCTAGATATCTCTATTCAACCTGAATTTGTCCTACCTGTACAGAGGGTATAAATTTTAATAATGGATTTATATGTTGTGGGATAATTAATGAAATAACCAGAAAATATATCTACACTTTTCCACTAAACTTCAGCTGTTTTTCTAGTCAACACGTGCTAGATTCCCCATAAACCCCGCATTTCCCTTTATTCAGACAAAACCATCCACAGCAACTTGCTAAAATGGTCTGTCTTGACTTTGTTGTTTGAAGTGTGGATTCCCAAAACCACCAACCAAGTTGACAGCTTTTCCCAGCTGAGGTGCTGGTGGGGCTGAGGCCAAAGCCAGCCTCCCTCTGGAGGCCCCTCTGTGAGATGGGTGCCTGCAGTGCTGGCAGACCAGCAAAGCATCCAGTGTGACTGGGGTAATTCCAGCTTTACAGAGCAGCCAAACAAGGTTTTTCAGGTCACAGCTTCAGTGGAGATGCTCGAGGATCACCAACAGGTTTTCAGCTCTAGCTGTTGCCTTTGTGGGCATACACAATATTGCAGTTTGCATTTTAAATTATTTATTTATCATAAAAAAAAGAATGCCAAGAACAGAGCTTGGTAAAACGCCTGCTTATCTTGTGGAAAAACTTGTCTGAGCTCTGTGTGATGATGTGTTTGTGTGGCGTGGGTGAACAGGATGAAATACTGCATTTTACTAAGTTTTTTTCAGACATGCAGTAGCTGCTGGTGGATAGTTACTTAAGGCTATGCCACTTAGAAGGCGGCGCTTTTTCTACTAACATGAACTCATGACAGGGCATAATATTTTTATAACATTACATCAGATATTTAGTTTCGAGACGGAACCATTTGAGTTGAACTGGGAGAGTGAAAATACGATCTGCATTGCCATCTACTGGATTTCTAGGGAAGTACAAAATATAATTTCATACTACATTTAATGTAATTTAAAATGTAATTGCTTGGAAGAGACAGAAATCTATATAAAATTTTTATAAAATCTGTGCAGACAGAGCATATATATGCAAATGCACTATTTTGTAGCTTTCTACTCTTCAGCATATATGTTCAAATATTTTAGATAGGTATTTAAAACAGCAAAATAGAATTTAATACATGATTTCAAGACAGCAAAAAAAGCAATGATATTGTGTGTTAAAAATTACAGCCTTGGACTGTAATTTCAATAATTAAAATTATAAAAAATTCAATAAGAATATAAATATACATCTTGGTCCAGCTCCAAAGAACACAACAATATAAATGATAATTTCTCTGTGGCTTGATGTAAAACTTTTTGATTAGTCAATGTTATAAATGGCCTCAATGTTCATTGTTTGTCCTCCTAATTACATCAGTCAGCTGTCTGAAAGGTTCAAGTTATGTAAGGTATTTATCACAAGTGTTCTCCAAGGCTTACAGTTTTTGCAAAATGAGGTATATGAAGATGTGAATAAAACTTTGAAGAGCTGCCTATCAGTAATTTTTTAGTAGTTTACACTTTCAAAGTAAAATAATGAATATGCAAATGTAAGTATGGTATATGTGTGACACAGCTGAACCAGGAGCTTTTGTGAAATACCTTTGAAAAAAAAAGGAGGAGGAAGCCATCATGTTTTCTGGGAGAAAAAAAACAGTAGCAACCTAAACATATACTGAGTTATGTGTATATTGGAAAAGTGAGCGAGTTATATCTTTCCCTGTAGACATGCAAAGTGTGTATTGGTTTTTGTGTACTCTGGGTAGTGATGCTGACCCCTCTTAGGTGCAGTAAAGTCCCAAGCAGCTCAGTCTCTTCCAAGTATTTTAGCAACAGAAGAGTGTGGTTTAGTCATAGGAGATGTGATGTACCCAAAGATTCTCCCACAGTGGGATCTTTTTTTTGCTCATGCATCTGTGGCACACCTGTGAGCGTGAAATAGCAGCACCCTTCCCAGACACGTCAGCTCGTGTGGATGCAGCTTTTTGTTCCGAGTGGTGGGAAGCCTGCACAAGTGAAGCACTGCAATAATGTCTCAGAGTAAGCTAATCCTGCAGGTGCCCTTCACTTCAGTAGCAGAACCAGAGAGATGTTTGGGTGCATGACGAAAAATCACATGGGTATATGCAGATATGCCTCTTACACAGTAGTCTGGTTGCTCTTTCTCTTAGAATTGGTATCTGCTTCAAGGGTCTACCAAGCCATTATACCATATGCTGTTAGGTTTTCAGTCTAACCTTTAGGTGCTTGTCTACATTAAGGAATATTTAATTGATTTAAATTTTCCTTGCATCTGATGAAAAAGCGCTCAATAGCCTGGAAGTTAAGGACCAAATCAAAACCTACCATCTGTATTTTAGTTCTTGCTTAATACTTAATATACTTCTATATATGGCAAAACTATTGAGAGGGATTTGCTGCAACCATTATAGAATAGCCAGAGATACAGAGATCCAGCTTTTTCCTCAAAAAGGCAGGGAAGGTGGTTAAAAAAAGAGCCAATTGAACCAGACCTGCTGTGAGCTGAGTAAGATTCTTTCTGCTCTGTGAAATGTGCAGTCATTTTCTCCAATTCCATTCTTGCTGTAGATAAAATGTCAGCATTTCCTCAGTAGTGCCATGTGTGATATGCAAGATAAAGATTTCAAACCCCTCAAAGTAAAATGTGTCTTACATGGATTCAGAAATTTAAAAATTTATGAACAAGTGATACTTTTTTTAAAAAAACTTTAATCTCATCTCACTTAAATTTTGCCCAGTTTGGAGCAGGTTCATCTACCCCGTGGTGCACACAGAAGGACAAAAACATAATTGTATTAATGCTCTTCCTATGCTTCATTTGAGATAGGAAAAGTTCAAATGTAGATGGTCTAATTGAGAAAGAGCAGGAAAAGGGGCAGTGCTTGCTGTTATCTTCCCTTTCCATGTTAGTGAATAGACAAGGCTTTTGGTTTTACTTTAGTGGAGGAGAACTGAATTTAGTTTCCATGGTTTCATTTTTTAATAGAATATTTGATGTAATAAGAAATTTACCTACAGACCTCTCCATTATTTAATTGCATTATTTAAGCTGGTATTATAAAAATTCCTGAATGTCTTCAGTTGTTTTTACGCATTATAAGTGAGCAGCTGTGTAAGATAAGTTAATTCATATGTGTAATCCAGTTATATGGCCAAAAGTATTAAGTTTCTCCAGTATTTTGCCTAATTCTTTGACCTACTTTTCTCATCTGACTCAATACTGCAAAGGTTTTTTAAGCAGGTTAGTGAAAAAATAAAACAAAACAAACCCCTTTGCTGCTTCTGCCAAGCTTTTTATTTGCATAAAGAATTAAGTATAATGCATCATGTTTGTAGTTAGGGAGAATAGATTATTTAGCTGCTTAGCTTTTGCTGTTGCTGCATTCTCACTAGAATATACCCACGTGAAGTTACTTGTTTTAGTGTGAGAGCCACTTGATTTATGTATTTACAAGCAATAATATTCCTGTCCAACTGAATTATGTGTATTTTACCACAATTTGTGTGAGTTAAGTTGAATTGTCATTTTTTAGCCTTGAATATCATGTTAAAGCAAAAATACCCACTTCACCAAAAAGTATTTCATACAAAGAACACAAATTACTTACATCTTAAAACTCTAGACAAGTTCACCACACACCCATTCACACACACACACACACACACACACACCCCCACGCACACACCCATGCACACAGAAACGTGGAATTCTGACACTAAAAATACACTGGTTAAATGGTGTGAGTCTCAGTGCTAATTGAGGAAGTAGGTAGCTCAAAGCTGAGATAAAGGATATCATCAAGACCTCTATAGACAACACACCTACTGTTTCCATTTATTTAACTCAAGAGTCCTTGTTTCTATCCATAATCTGTGTAGTTGCTCATGATTTTTGTATGTTATCCATGGAGATGTAGATTTGAAGCAACATCTGGAAAAGCCTGAGTTCTACATAGCACAGTGCAAAGACCAAGTTTTGCCCTTCTGGAATCTCCTCCCTAGGCTGTCTCAGGTCTTTTTGAGCTGTGATTAGGTGGAGAGTCTGTTGTGTAGCAGCAGATGGTGGGCATAGGGTCCAGTGTGTCTATTATTTGGAGCAGCTGGAGGAGAAGTGCTGCTTCTTTGAGCACCAGTCTTCATTGTAGGAACCTCTGTATGTGCTACTGCTTCTATGTACTCCTACAGCTGAGCTCTGTAATGAGGGATAGCAAACCTTAAGTAGTCTCTTATATTTAACAAGAGAAAACACAAAATGGTTAATGTATACATTTGAATAAAAAGATGTTCTCATATTCTTGTAAGGTTAGTGTCATCGTAGACCATGTTTTGAAATATTTGTTATGTGTGTTAGTAATCTAGATTTTGAAAGCACTGAAACTGGAGATTGATTTACATATTTTGATTACACCTGATGTATAAACTAAGTTGGTTATAAAGATATAAATTTGATCACACAATTATTTCTTTTCAGTACATGGTAGGCATTTCTGTTTAGTATATGCATTTGGATCAATTTCTGGTCAAGTGAAATGATTTTCTTGTAATCTTTGAAGTAAACATTCAAAAATAAAGATGTGTATAATTTTTTTTCCTTTAGATTGCCTGATACAGTCTTCTGTGTTCAGTGTGTATTTGATATGAGGTACATGTAGTATTGTGAACAGGCCCAGAATATTAGGTAGAGTTTCAAACTGAAAGAAATGCAGAGCAGTAGTCTTTGCTCCTATTCGTGCTATATAAACTTTTTTCTCATCTATGCAGGAGGTTGCATCAACAATTTGAAAGCTATAAAGAGCAAGTAAGAAAGATAGGGGAAGAAGCCCGCCGTTACCAGGGAGAGCACAAGGATGATGCTCCAACATGTGGAATCTGTCATAAAACAAAGTTTGCAGATGGTTGTGGCCATTTGTGCTCTTATTGCCGGACCAAGTTCTGTGCTCGATGTGGAGGTCGTGTCTCTCTGCGATCAAACAATGTAAGTCTTCTGACATGTACTCTTAAGAAAAAGCCTCCTTGACATTGCCATGCTTCAGATTGTTCACCTTAAGTTTGGTATTTCATGCTTCATCTTACTTAAGTGTTTCATTCATTGCTTCATTATGAGGTGGGTATCATACAAGTGAATCAATGTAAAATCATGCAAGTAAAACAAATGTATTTAATGATTACCAAGGTACTTGGGAATCACAGAGTTAATTAAAGCAAAAGAATAATAGTGTCTGGTTCTGTGGAGTGACAGCTTGTTGAAAATATACTTGTTTTTCATAGAATAAAAGAAGAAACCCTTTTGCTCAGGTACAACTCCACATTAATAAATTCTTATTGAAGCCTTATTTAATATTGCAATTTTTTGTATAGAGCTTTTTATAAACATTTATAGATTTATTTTACATTAAATCAGTCAATTTTTTTGTTAAAAACCCCCCACTTTTCTTAGCACAGGGGAAGTGTTACGCCAATTTATTTAAAATTTATTTAAGGAATAAAACTTTAGATTAGTCTGGATTAGGCATCATACTTTCAGGCAGGTGAACTGAATAGTTCTCCCTCTGATAAGTTAGCTGCAGTAGCTTTCCACAAAACCAGATGATATCCAAGAGTACTCTCTGGTCAGTCAATCCCTTCCAAGCCTCTGACTGCTCTCATGTACGTGAGCAGTAGGATCTAAATTTGGAATACTGTCATCCAGTGGTTATTTTTGGCTGGTCATCAAGGACTATGGTGTGCTATAAAACATTTTGCACATCTCTTTTTATTACATGAATAGTTTTGTTTTCTGCCATGAGATGAGGCAAGTTTCTCATATGGCTTTAAGATGCCAAGCTTTTGTAAATTTGTAGGTGCTCTTGGTATCAACACACATTCACTTAAAAGTGAACATAGATTTTATAGCAGATAATAATTTCCACAAGGGAACTAGTTTGTGGTCTTTTCACTTTCTTTAAGATGGACATCAGTTGAATAGGCCTTCTGAAATTCATGTAAACCAAAAATAACCCCTCAAAAAGATGCATTTCATGGTTATTTTAGAAGTTTTCCATAGCCTCAATATACCTGTGAGTCCGTTAAATTAAATTCACATTCTGAAGAAAACTATACGGGTGAATTTAAAGAAAATTTGCATGTATTAATATATTAGTAAAAATAGATGCATGACATTGTATCACCTGTAGGTGGTGTCGTTAGAGCAAGTCTCTGAAAATATAGTTTACTTTGATGTATTACATTATTCTATTAATGAGTGCATGTGATACTGCTTAACTTTATTCAGAAAAAAAGTTGAATATATATTTTAGCCATTTTTCACCCAGTATTTCAAGCCACAAAAATGGAAGTGTGTCATTTCATTTGTAACTTGCATTTTGTTTCTTAAATTGTTTATGCTTCTGTGGGTCAGGATGGGAAAACATGTTTTCAACATATACAGTAATGTAATCTTTTTATTTAAAGCTCTTTTTTTTTTTTAAATTTTGTGTTTTTGTCTATTCATAGAGAGTTATTAGCATTGCACTTCTTTGAAATCTGTCTGTTAATACTTGCCTATTTTATTCTTTATCTCTTCTTTTTTTCTTTTCTCTTTTTATTCTGCTTCCTTGGATGCTTTCCCAAAGGAGGACAAAGTGGTTAGAATCCATGCTTTTTATAATTTATTATTGTAATGTTGTTAGTGAACTGGGATACATATTAATGTGAAAAACTGAACTGAAATTTCATAATCATCCAGAGGGGAGGGGGGAAAACAGGAATCCTGACACCCAGGCCCTACACATCCCTTAGCTGAACATAGGCTTAAAGACACCTCAACAAGGAAACCCAAGACTGTTGTCAAAATTATGACAATAGAAGAACTGAGAATTATTTATTGGCTAAAAAATAAGGGAGCCAATAAAGTGTAATAAAATTTTATTTCATAAATACATCTTTAGTAAACAGTTTTGACTTTTTGCGTGCAAGGTCCTTCCATCAGCTTCAGGAAATCTAATTTAGTCTTTTAATTGTAATTTTACATTGTTTTATATGGTTTGCTGTGTTTCACTTCAGGCTGCAGCAGAAATTCAGGGAATTCTTGTAAAATCAGCTTCTTCATTGACATCTTGAATAACATGTATAGGCAAACAATCTGGACATAAGTGTAGCGAGCAAGGTGGAGTGAATCCTTTTTGAATGCAGTTATGATTTCAAAAATCTGCCAAACTTTAAGGATCAAATAGAGGCATATTTACCAGTATTGCCTGTGCCTTGTCTCAAATAGGTGAGGGTAGTTCCCTCTTCATCTCTGCACTCTGTGCATGGCATCAGGGCTGGCAGTACTTGAGCAGAACAGTGCATGTGCATTTACCACCTCTTCTGGGGCAGTTCTGCGAAAGGTGGTAGTCCAGATTTTTAATTGGAGGATTAAGTGTGGAAATTAGCTAGCTTTTCTGGCACCTCAGCTGAAACAAGTGTAAATGAATTACAATCCAGTGTAGTTTTTGATGTGTTCTTTGTTGAGTTGTTCTTGTGGTGTTATTTAAACACTAGCATACCTGTAACCTGAAATTTAGTAGTTCAATACCCGGAGAAAATTATTTCTATCACATTTGAGTTTTGCAGTAGGTTTTTAATATGTCAGTATTAGTGCTACTCTGAAGATGTATTCTGAAGACATATCTGACTCATTTGAATTGTCCTAAATTCAATTAAATACATCCTTATTATTTGCACTTGTCTTAGTTTAGGTTTTCCTGAAGGTTTAGGTTACTTTAGGTGTTGAATTCCAGGCTTCCACATGCCAAGAAATGCTCTAGTAGTAATGTTTGAAAATAAATTCTATATGGTGTGATAAGGAAGAGCTACAACTCTTTAACAGCTAAAAAGTTAATGGTAGTCAGAGGGAAAGTATCCAATGACTAGTCCTGAATGTGTGAGAAACATACTTCTTTAAAGTACCATTGCTTTAGCAGTGCCTCTCTCTGAAAGTTAATGGAATATATAGAATTAAATAATTTCAAAATATTAATACATACCTAGAAATAACATGTTTTATAACAGAACAATTGGTATAATTAAAATAGAGCAACATGAGAAAAATATTATTTCTTAATTATTTTGAGTGGCTCAACATTCCTGACTAATTACATATGGCAAGTTTCATATCAGTAAAAACTTTTAAAACATATTTATCCCTTAGTGTCCACATGAATTTTTACCACAATAAATTATATTTCTACAAAACATATGCACCAAGTTTCTTCAGGTTAAGGGTGCATCATTTGGAAAGGACAATGAAGTGTGAATTACCTAAGTGTCAACTCAGGAAAAGTCAAGAGTTAACATAGATTCAAGGTGTTTCCTGTAGAGTTGGAGAATTAATTACACCTCACCTGAGATGTTGTTTCCCATGCATTACCCATCTTTGACAAATACAAATTTTGATAGGCACAAAGAAAGTCAGTCAGAGGATGATCCAGGAAATGGAGAGCTGTTCATGTGAGAGAAGGCTAGAGAGATTAAGGGGACAAGAGCTAAAGCAATTATAGTTGATACCTGGAAGTATGGAATTTATATGTAGAAATGCAGAAAATTTAAACCATAAGAATAGAGGACAGTGAATACATGAGATCAAATGTGTATAACTTGGCCCTAAACACTCTTGGCTTGAAAAAATATGTTTACAGGCACTAGAGTAAAGCCTTGAGAATTTATTTCATGTGGCTTATTGGAAAGAAAAAGAGCCCACTAAAACTTTAAAGGCTAAATTTAATGAGGTTAGGAAAGGATTCATGTGATGTGGTTGCTTGTGGCTGTAGGGCAATGTAAAGGTCCCTAAGGTCCCTTGCAGCTCTTGATTGTAGCTAAATATTTTTAAAATGTAATGCTTTGAAGCTGTTCTTGACCTTTTCAATTAAGTGCCAAGTATTTCTTAAGGATTTTTTCAAATATGTATAGCAGAACTTAATATGTTCTCTCCTCATTTAAAATCATAAAGGACATCCCAAATCACCTTGTAGTGAGAGTTAGTAGGCATCCTAGGCTGATCAAGAAATTACTCCGTTACACTTACAAAATTAATTGGCAATAACTGGCATATTCTAGTGGCTAATGAGTTGCATAAGTTTCAATGATTTTTGTTCTAATATGTCAAAATGCATACCCAAATATGTTTCCTTAGTTCTTTCATGTTTTTTGAGTGTTGGTTAGCTCTTTGCACTTCTCAGCTGAGTTTGCTCTCCTTTCATATAGTTGCAGGCAAACCACATTTAATGGGTTTAATTCAATTTTATGTGAGATAACATTTCAGAAGGAAGTTAGGTAGGTTTCTTTCTTTTTTTTTTTTTTTTTTGAAGAGAAAGCTGGCACTTCTATTTTGGCAGAATATTCTAGGTGGTTTTAGTTTCTTATAGAGGGCCTACACTTCTCACTTCGCATCCTTTTAGTTATGTTCCGTACACCAAGATTTAATTGCCAAAATGATAGTGGGTTCAAGTTACTTCCCTCTGTTCCATTCACTCTCCCCTGTGATGTGAAATATTTTGGTTTTTAGGGCAGTGGAAAAGTCAGCAAAATGTCCAACTAGTTGTTATCCATGGTTTGGTAAGGGGTGGGAAGGGTCCAACCTCAGTCCTCCTGGTGGCCTGACTGCCACTCTGTTCTTCCCTGCCATGGTACCACAGCCTTGTAAAGCAGAAAAATGACTGAAAATACAACTTTTTTTTCTTTCCTCATTCCTGTAAAACTTTTTCACAGTATTTGATTAGGTGATGCAAAAATATGTATTTCCTTTGTGATCACCTGATACATGTTTCTTTCTCTTGATAGAAAAGGAGATACATTTTAGGGTGCAAAAATGAATGAACAAATGTAGTTTCTTTGGGTCAAAAGTCAGTTATTTCATGAAGTGGGTGTATTTAACTAAGTGAAATTTGTATGACATTGACAGACTTAGGTGGAAGATCCACATTCCAGATTAAGCCATGTAATTATCCATAGCAATCAGTCTACCATTGTACAGGTTTCATTAGGATTATTATTTTTTATCAAATTTCAAATGAAAAAAAATTGGGAGCAAATGATAAAAGTAAATTTTTTTGTAATTTTCCTGTGTTTTGCAGAATAGAGCAGTTTGTCTTCTCTTTTTTCTATTTACATATGTAAAGGACAACTGGTAGGAAATCTAGATGTAAAATATATTATGAATATATGAGACTTTATTTCACTGAACTTAGTAGTATGTAGTTGCAGAAAATAGTATTGGTTATCAGTGCAGAAGAGAGTTCTATTTCTGATCTGGCTTTCACTGAGATTGTTTTCATTTCAGTATAATGTCAGTGATTTGTACTTGGAAAGAAAGACAAGTTGGAAACATTTCCTTAATTGTATATCAGGTGTTTTTTTCAGGGAGTTTGTCATTTAGTTCCTTTAAATTATTCCTAAAATTTGCTTACATAATGGGTTGCTAATTTAAGCCTTACCAACTTGAGTACATATGCCATGCAATTCAGCTGTATACAAATGCTTTAACAGAAGTTGGTAATATTGTCAGAACAAAATATCTGGATTGTCAGGATTTTTTTTTACATCTCTTGAACAGAACTCTTAGGTCTAATTGCCCATTAAAAGGCTAATTTCTGTATGGTCTGACTAACACAGCTGTAGAGCAAAACAAAAAAGTCCAACAGAGGGATGTAAATTACATAGCAAATTGCAAATTGATAGCAGATACATTTTCTCTCTGTAGCATTCAACGTAATTTGTTTCCCAAAAGATATGGGGTTTATATGCATCATGAAAGAAGCACTGCTTTTCAGTAATGCCTCCCTAGAACTGCTGTTTCTAGGAGAAATAATTAAAAAAAAAAAAAAAGGCCAGCAAGAAACTGAGGAATTCTATTTCAGGTAAGGTGGGGTAACTCTCCTCTGCTTCTGGGAAGTTAGTTTGCTTTCAAACAAGTGTAAGTGTATACAATTTTTAAGGAAATCCCTAAAATTAGCTTGCTCTTCACCAAGTTTGCTGAGGAAACATGTTTGGCTTGAAATACAATTTTTATGGGGTCCAGCTAGCAAAAATGATGGGTTCCTTTTTATAATAAAAAAAAAGAAAAAGAAAAAAAAGAAGAAAAAGAAGAAAGGTAAAAAAAAAAAAATAGGCAGATGATGCTAATGCTCTGAAGTTAACCAGATCAGAGTTTCTTCATTTAATAATGGGACTTTAGAAGAGTCGCTAGACAGCTGGGTTTTTCTTCCACCATAGCCTTAAATCATCACTAAATCAATAACCACTTGATTAAGCTCTGTGGTTTACCCAGGTTTAGTTTACCTGTTTGCCAAACTCTTGAACTGTGACTTGTCATGTGATTCTACACTTCATGACCAATAAAATATATTGCCACTGCAACCTTCTCTCTTAGCCTATGATAAAGGGGTCCTGAATCCTTCACGTCTGTTCTTGCTGTTGTCATGCAAGCTGGGTAACAGCAATCTGTGGATACCTGACATAAAAAATATCAGAAATTCCATGTAGTGTAACAGGGCCTAGAACCCCCAAACTTTTCCTCCATCACAATGTTGTTTCTTGCCATGTTATCCTATTTTTAGTCTTGTATTTTTAGTATTGTTGTTTCAGTTTAACTGATTTGAGGCTATGAGAACTATTTTGAATGCAAAGCAATACCTTTGACTGTAATAATTCCTTCCACTGCAAAAACTTGCATTAAAAAAAATATAGGATTGCAAAGGTCAATTAGGCATTTTGGGAGAAGATTTATTTCACCTCCTCTTGCCTAATGTCATATGTGTGTGTATATGTATATACATAGTATATGTATGTATAAGCATGTATTGTATAGATTTTTCATAAGTGAATATACATGCATATCATATACGTGTATCCTACTGCACAGCCTCATACAGGAAGTACAGGGCTGTCACAGAATGACGCAGAGAGAGAGGGACACTCACACTCAGTGACTCCGAGGAATCAAGCAGGAAAAGAACCACTTTATTTACATTTCATGTCTATTTATAGAATTCCAACAATGACCATGGATTGGACAGTGAGGATAATACCTCCTGACCCCATAGGTCCCATCAAGAGTCCATCAATTCTCTCTTCCTCCAAAGAGAAATGCAAAACATTCATTATTTACGAGAATAGAGTGTGAGAAACTGCAAAAAGAATCTGTCAACAGTCAGAAGGCTGAAACACAAGGGCAACACAGGGCAACCCAATTTTTTGACCTTTGAAATCTGTTAATGATTCAAGGTATTTAAATCACCTGAGGAGTTACTATTTATGCACCCCCTCATCTGGACAAAAAGAGATGTTATGCCATAGCAGTCACAGAATCTCAGAAGGATTGAGGTTGGAGGGAGCCTCTGGAGGTCATCTGATCCAATCCCCCCTGCTCAGGCAGGGCTACCTAAGGGAACTTGGTCCTTACAGCTTGGCATATTCATGTGTCTTTTGACTTGCAGGGTGAGCAGTGAAAAACTCAGAGATATTTAATGTGATTTTTGTTACTTGTTTGCTTATTGTAGCTGTACACATTATAGGCTTACACAAAATCTCCTTAAGTTCAGTTAGGGAATAGTTCTGTGACTTACAGCTGTGGACAAATGAATTTCAGAATTTCATTAATGAATTTCAAAATCCTTTAGAAAGAGCACTAACACTGTGATGGTTTTTTTTCAGCTCAGCATTCAGAGAGAAAGAAAAACCAAAGCTACCAAATCAACTTTAGGCTTTTCATTTCTTTCAGCATAGTATTCTTATCATTTTAACACTCACAATCTCACATTCTGTTTGGTCCAATTTAGTTGATGATATAAAGGTGAGGAGCAAGAGCAGGAGAGCTTTCCAGTGGTTCTCCTAAAAATATTGTGTATCCTACTTGCTCAGTTACTACCTGAGGTGTGGGAGATCGCTGTTGAACTCTATTGTGATAAAAGCTGCTTTTCCAGATGGGATACAGCGCTGTCAGTGCATCTTCCTAGCTGGCTTGGGTCAGGCTCACTACAAAGAAAGAACATAAAATTTTGAAATTATTTTTTTTGTTTTTGGCCAGAAGTATACTTTGAGTTAGTATTTAGATCTTGGCTGAAATGATTTTATTGCACTTTTCTAATTAGTACTGGTTTCAGAAAATACAATATAGAAATATTTTAATTCAGTTTTTGTCAAATATGATTCATCCATGCCCTGAATATCTGTAAGTAAAGAGATGGGTTTCAGGGTCTTGTATAAAGGAAGATAATTTTAGTTAATTACTTTCAACTGCAGATATATGAAAGTAAATGAAGCAAGTTATAACAACTGAAATCTGAGATTTTTTTTAATGCAGTGCACCTTAAGAAGAAAGGGGATAATGAAAGAAAATGCTACTGGTGCAACACAACAGTAAGAAGTCATGGTTTCTAATTGATGTGTTCACATGCCTTAATGTAATCAATACAATCCCATAGACTGTAACTTTATAGTAGATTCTGATTCCTGTCTATCCAGTGAATACAGTGTGGAAAATGACCAAGTATGACATTATAGATTTAATATGATAATGTATGCATATCTGGTGTAAGGTAAAAGGAAAAAAATGAACAGTTTAAACCAGACACAATTATGATCATCTCTAACTAGTCAGAATATGTATACAATTTTATAAAATCAGGAGGGGAAAAAAATCAATCAATTAAAAATTTTCTAAAATTATATCTTTATATACATGAAGTAAATTTTTCTTTCTACATCTTACTGCTTGCAGTTATTAATTCTGATAGATTGGAAATGCATTAATAATATTTGATCACCTTTTGCTTGCAGTTGTGCCATTAATAACATGGATAGCTGTAATAATAGTGATAGGTACAATTAAAATCCTAATTTTGAATGGAGCATTTCTTCTTTAATGAGAGCTTTTTTTGTAAGAGGAACCTTTTATTCTTATGAAAAAATCATTATTGCTGAATCATTACTAACATTTTCATAAATACTAAGTCATATAAATATTTAAGGACTGTACAGTAAATATTTCAGGTTTATATATTTTTCCAGATATTTGGGAATAGGGTTGGCTAGCTACTGGTAGGATGTCTGTTTAGATTGGTCTGTGTAGATGATAATTTTCAAATAATTTTTAAATTGAAAAAAATTTCAAAAATAATAACTCCAGGAATTTGTTTATGAGTCCTTCAGTTCTTCAGTATTTCAACATGTTTCCAGTAATGTTACAATCAGTAGAAAGCAAACTCAGCCTTAAATCCCTGTAAAACCTGTAGATAGCAAGCTGAAGTTTCACCTCTGAGATCACTATACCTATTTGGAACTGTTCTTGCATCCTTTCAGTGTATTAGGCACATTTAATTGTGTTAATTTTCCACAATGTGCTATTTTTTCAAGTAATTTGATTCATTATATGAATTGCTTTGAATTTATTGTTACCTTTTGCTAACAAGTCAAATCCAATCTCAGTACTATTAATACTGGACTATTGACTTTATGGTGTCTTCAAATCCAAAATTCCACTGGCATTTTCATTGCCACATCAAATTTGCTATTGTTATTTCTGAATTCAGTTTGCTCTATTGCATTTCAAATTAAGCCAAAAATTTTATTTGCAAGAGATTGTGTATTTACTGTGTTTCTATTATCTTCATTTCTGTAATGGAATAATTTTTTACTTGTTGGCACTGCAGAAATCATAGAAGAGATTAGAGATCGCTAAACCACTGCATACCACATATAATAAATGTATTATTATTTTTTACTATGGAATACAGAACTAATAAGCAAACACACTATCTTAATAAAGAAGAGATAGAAAAAGTATCTCCATGGTTTTAAAAATTTAAATTTTAAAAATGTAGTGTTCTATAATATTTACCTGCTTAGTTGTGCTACAGACTGTCTTTTTTCAGTTTATAAAGAAGTCATCTTGGAGTATTAAAACGTAAGTTTAGAATAAATGACTAATCCAGAGACTGTGACTGGTATAGGTTAATTTAATTTGTACATGCCTACTAGTTTCTCTGCAGGTATTTATTATATCAACATGTTAGGGAATAAGTTCATTTCTTTGGATAGATTTACAGCTCTTTGAAATGAGTGATCTGCAGGGTTAGTGGAGGACAGTGGGGACAATTTTATTTCTTCTTGGAATTTTTTTTCTTTCAGCTTGAATCATTGTAGCCCTCATTCATGTAAAATTATTCTATGTGATGGGATTTTTAATGTGATATGTGGGGTTAGGACTAAGTATGACTTCTAATATTTAAAGTGTCCATAGCTATTTACACTGCTGAGGCAAAATTGTTTAGTTTTAGTAGTTTACAAAATAACACAGGAATGCTAAATAGAGCTACATTTAATAAACTGAATTCCTGGGCTATTCTGGCACCACAAAAACAGAGGTATTTTTAGCCAAAAAGAGATCTTACTGCAAAGAGAGATTTGATAAGATTTTTGACCTATTATGTACTATGAGAAATCAACAAGTAGCTGAAAAAATTTCAAGAGAACAAAGTAATTATGAAGGCTAAATGTAATCTGTGCTCTCTTGCTGTTTCGCTTTTTATCATAAATAACCTTAATCCTCATCCAGGATTAAAATTCAGTGTATTTTTAGCAATGCAATGTCCTAGATAAAAGATACTTCCATCTATGTTTTTATATATTTTGCATTCTGGAGAATTTTGTTATTTTACTTAAGGGATGGATACTTCTGCCTGTACATCTCCAGTGCTGCCATTAGAGAGGACGTAGGATAGTTTGTCATACATATACCTAAGGTACATTATTTTATTATGCATAATTGAAGTGTATTTCATGCAAGGAAATCTATAGAAAAAGTTTCTGTAATATTTTGTTAGTTTTTTCAGGTTCCTTTAATATAAGGACCCATCTGCAAATCAGCCTTCCTATGGAGATAAATTAAATCTCTCTCCAGAACTGTGATTATAAAATGATATAAAGTATCTGTTACCAGTTGTTTAATGACTGGTCAGAGATTAAGTGAAAATCTGGACAAAATGTAATCTGAATTTCCTTAAAGAGCAGATAAAACCTAATAATTTTTTTAATCCAGATTGAGGTTTCCAAAAAGCTGTGTGTTATTTAGGCTGAAGTTTAATCATGTACTGTGCAATTTCAGTATTCCAGCTAAAACACCTGTCAACTAACTTGCATGCAAACAGGTTTACGGAATCTTTGGAAATAAATGTTAATTTCTCAATAATCTATTATATTTGTTATTAACTTGTCCATAAAAAACAGGCTCCTGTAGCAAAACCCTTTGTAGTGGTGAATTTTGGGAAAGTTATTTGGGATATTGCATTCTAAAAAGTTGAGTATTACTGAGAAGTGCAGATTAATTGTAGAGATGAGCAGATGTTGCTGGGACTCTGTATAAAGAGATGAGCATGGGGATGATGGTTGTGTTGTCGTGACTGGAGGAAATTTTTGTATGTTGCTGGGATTTTAATACTGGCAGTATAACTTTTCTCTGTGACGTGGTAAGTGATCAAAGCTCATACCTGTGCATGCATCAGCAAAGTTAATCTTTCTCTCTACTTTTTGTTCTCTGACCAAATAACTTCTACAGAGAGAGGGCAGTTGAAAGTTCATCAGCAAACTGCTCTTTAAGACTTTTGTCAGCCTGACAGCTTTATCCCTCAGGATTATTTGGATCAGTCCTTTTAGCTGTAAAGAAACCTGCTTTTCAGGGACTCATCTCACTGCATTTGTGGATGGGTCAAGAGACCACAGAGGCAACTTCTTGCCCATGTAAGTTTAATGCAGCAGAAAAAGCAACAAGGGAATTAATCTGAGGAAGATTTAATCTACTTTGGTTTGGTTTTGGTTTTTTTTGTCCCCTAAGCTTTCAGCATGGATATAAACATACGCTTGTAAATGTTCTGAGTTGCAGGTTATACCCCTTCACTCCATGCACCTGATGTTTTCCTAATCAACCAGTGAGTTTTTAGTAGAGCCTATTGCTCATGTTGCTCTTGGTCACTTGTGTAGACTATTAAAGGGGACACTGGTGAAGTGTCCAAAGGAGATTAAGACAATACATTTACCAGCCAGACTGAGCAGGAATCAGTTCCAGATGAGAACCCTTACATTATATGTGAGCTGGGTTTATGCTTTCATCATACTTATGGGGGGACATCTGTGTGCCCCAGAGTGCTTCACCTTGCTCTGAACTAGACTAAATCAGCTCTGAATCTTTCTCAACTGTGGCTCCTATTTAGGTAGAGCCCCAAGTCTTCAAGTGTCCTTTAAGGTACTGCAGTTTTACTGTAGCTCCCAGCAGCTGCCCCAGTAAGAGTGGCTCTCAGGTAACACCCACGTCCTACCTTACAACTCCACACACATATTTTGGAAACGTTAGGGAATTGAAGGTAGAAATGAATGTCAGTGTTGAGGCAGTTGAATCCTGCAATAGATTTTCATCAGCTACAGAAGGAAATCATACAGCAGCAATGGACTGTAGATGCATTTTAGAAACCTATATTTAGTCTCATTTCAAATGAAATTCTACACGCTCAGTCTGAATATTCTGTGCAAACCTACGCATTCTCTCCTCTACAGGCAACCTGACAATTCATGCACCAGATGTTTTTTTTTAGCCTTTTGTCTCCTACATGAATTGACCTCTTTAAAAGAGGGTATATGTATGGTCTTATGCAGTCTGCGATATGTGGAAAGTTGTGAATATATTCCACCAGAGAGAGTTCAATTTGGCTTTTTTTTCCTACATTACAGACAGTCACTGACAAGAAAATGTATGTTAGTGAAAATTGTACTAACCCACATTTAAATTTTCAGTATTTTATTTAGGATATGCCTATTCACTTTGGTAAATTCTTTTCCACTTTTTGAGTATAATTCATAGGCCTGTGAAGTCCAAATTTTTTTTTACCTTTCTGGCCATGCAATGGGACAGTCATAAACTCTTGTTGAAAATTTGCTATACATAGTCTTCAGATAATGAGAGTGGTAGAGTTCAGCTGAGTACTCAGCTTCATAAAGATCAAGTCAGCTAAGGGAATAAAAAGCCTTAATTAAGGATAGAATGTTTTAGCCTTCTTGAGGGTAAGATGGTGACTGGAGAAAAACCAAGTTGGTCCAGTTGACTTAGGAGAAACTGCTTCTTTTTGTAAGAAGAAGGTGACAGGCAGATAATTGGATACAAAAGGCAGGTGCAGTTAGCCATGCAGCCAAGCCAAGGAACAAGCCTAATGCTTCAAGCTACAGAAATTTCAGGCAGGTTTGGCAGGCAGTCTTATGCTAACCTAGTGTGTTTTTCTCAGATACTGTGCTCCTGTTGAAATGCTAGAGACAGATGTATATTATCAAAAGATACTGCAGCAAAAGCTTTATGAAGTCTCAACATCTGTTGCATAATGCTAGGTACAGTTCTCTCCAGACTATGTGCCTAAATTTCCAAGTTAGCCATTGAAAAGAGTTGAAAGCTAGACAGATCTGGCCCTCTATTAGCAAGGCCCAAAGATAAACAGAAATTAATTCTTCAGTGACTGTAAATGCATGAAAAATAATTTGAATTTTAAGTCTCTTAATATGAAAGTTCATGACTAAGTTAAATTTGATTAAGGCTGTTAAATCTATCCAGGCTGCTGCTGAAATGCATCCAGATGATTTTTTTCTCTCATTGAAAACTATGGGGATAAACTGTTAGGATTCCGAGGACTGTAGATGGGCTTTTCAGTCATTTGTAAAAAACTGTTATGCAGTTTTTTTCACAAATACAAGATTTATACATGTCTTCATTTTGTAAGTCTTTTCAGAGAAGCTTCTGTGGTGGATTGATCTTGTCTGGCTGCTAGAGGCTCCAACGGGAAAAGGGGAGAAAATAAGATGGAAAAGCTCATGGACTGACATAAAAACAGGGAGCTGGTTCACCACCTACCACCATGGGTAAAATAGACTCAGCCTGGGGACAGTTAATTTAATTTACTGCCAGATAAAATGGAGCTGGATTGTGAGAAGCAAAGACAAAACCTAAAATACCTCCCCACTCCTCCTTTCTTCCAAATCTCAACTTTACTTCTCCACTCTGGACTCCTCTGCCTTGTCCAGCCACGTGGCACAGGGCATCAGGCATGGGCTGGGACCAGTCCACAATATCTCTCCTCTGTTGCTCCCTCCTCCTGCAGCTTGGAGTCCTCCATGGGCTGCAGTCTTTCAGGAGAAATACTTGCTCCCATGTGGTTTCTCTGGGGGCTGCATCTTCTGTCAGGAAAACCTTCCCCACAAGGTCTTCTCTGCAGGATGTGGGGAATCCCTGCTCAGGGGACTGCAGAACTTCCTCCCTTCTTCCTTCCCTCGCCCTGGGACTGCCAAGGCTCGTTACTTTTTGTAGCCCTGCATATCATGGGATCAGCTTGCCATGTTCTACTTAATCACTTCCTCTTCTTTGGCTGTAAGTACCAGTAGTTACTGCTGTCTGCAGTGAACTGACTGGATTTAATCCTTGGATTTGATGCATGAAACAATAGATTGTTTTCAGGGCAAATTATGCAGATTTTTAAAACTTTACTTTGGAACACTTTCCTTTTTTTTAAATTTTCTTTCTTTTTTTAAAAAGTAGAAGATCCTTTATGCAGTCAATGGCACGTGGGTTGCAATCATCCTTATTCACTTGCTTTCCTTTCTCATTTTTTCTTAACTTCTGTTAATTTTTCTGATTGTGATTAAATTTTGAAACCATATCATGGCAAGTTTTGAGGCAGTGTTACAGGCTTTATTTCCATTACAAGCTAATTTGTAATTAAATATTTAGTAGATAATAATGCTGCACTTAGCATCCCACTGTTACATTATACATTGTGTAATGAATTAGAATCATACAAAAGCAACTTTGTATACACCATGTGGATGAAAATGAGTTAAATGATGATCACAGAGCTAACTGTAGACTAACATCAGCATAAAATGGCTGTCTTTCTGTTTTAGCCCCAGAAGGATGACATTTGGGGTTTAACTATTTTAACATTTGCTTTTAAAAGCCACGCTTCTGGAAGTGCTAAGTTATGACTAGAAGAACTTCCTGATGTACAACACCTTAACAACTTGTAAGTTGGTTGTGTTCTCAAAACTCATCTGACACAGGGTGCTCTGTGCCCTCTCACTGTGTTAAGCCTTGAGTTTGGTAGGAATCTGCATTTTAGTGTTTTCTTAGATGATCATTGCCAATTAAAATCTCTATTTTTTTTGCCATATCTATGTTATAAATGTAGCTACCACAATGTTTCTTGGCTAAGAAAATCACCTTTTCCTCCTTGCTTCTATTTTGGTTTTATTTTTCTGTCCTTTTAAGTATATAACCTCTCCAGCATACATTTTAACAGTAATTACTATTTCTTAGCAGTTTATTCTACTGAATAGCTGAAAGATATGTACTTTCTCAATCTTTTTTCCTTCTTTATTTCAGATAGCTTTCTGGATGGCTGACTTTAGCTGCCCAGTAATTTCCTTTTTCAATTTAAATGTCACATATTATTGTATTAAATGAGTGCAAAGAACTTAGATTCCTGTACTTCAAACAGCAAGGAAAGAGAGCATTGTTCAAGATTATTGTAGTATACAGCAATTCTTAGGCTTCTGTATAATAAACATTTTGGGATAGCTAAGTTTAGCAAATGCCATAAATGTTTCAAAAAGAAAAAGCTCCTTGTGCTTGCACAGCAAGTGGCGTGGCATAGTCTCAGTAACTTTTTCAAACAAAGTGCTTGAATCTTATTATATAGTAGAGAGGAGGAGAAATAAACATATGTAGATTTAAAAATTAAAGAGTCACTTCTGCTTTGATTTAATTTGAAAGACAGCGATTACAATCATACAGAGGACTTGGTACTATAGTCTGACTTTCTCAGAGGACGACATTCAGTGCAGATCTTAAACCTTTCAGTTCTGCCATAGTCTGCAAGCAGCAAATTCTTACAAGGGCAGCAATACTGTCATCACTTGTGCTCAGGGCAAAAAAAAAAGAGGCCTCATCTAGTGGTTGAAGATTAAACTTCAGAATAGGTTGTTTCTTTAAGGGAAAAAGCGAAGGATTTGCAAATAAAAGACTGCAGTGCCACATGATTATTACAAAAGCTGCTGGATGTGCTTTGTTTGCATTTAGAGCTTTAGTGTCTCATAACCAATCTGCTGCTGTTTTCTGCTGTGCTCTGAGAGTCCTGGCAAGCTCATTTGTAGGGTGGTTTGTCAAAGTGCACGTGTGTGAAGGCTTGGTAATGTCTTATGCTAATTATGACTGAAGAGATGTAAAGCTGAGCTAAAATAATTTCTCTTAAAAGAAAAAGACAAACCTGAATCCCCAAATGCCTTCTTTCTTTTCTGAAGAAATAAACCTAAACCCACAGAAAAAAACTTTAAACCAAGGAAAGGAAGTAGAGTTTTGTCTGAAGCAAGTTTTATTTGTCTATGTGTCATCTCTGTTCCAAATGCAGTAACTTTTGCTATGTGACAACAAAACAATCCAATTTTGTTGCTTTTCCAGCACACTAGTTTCCTCATAATCCCTGATGTTTGTCCTTTTTCCCTGTTGTCCATCTCTCAAATTTTTTCCTCAGCTTGTTGCCTCTCTATCTTTTCTTCTTACCCTACTTTGAACCTTTTCGTCTGTTTGTCCACGTTCTCTTGGACATCTGTTCTTCTTGGCCACCTCATCTAACAAGTCTTCCCTTCTTCCCTGTGTTCTTTTGTCTAAAGAACTGAAGTGGTTAAGGGAAAATTATTAAAGACAACAGGGCCAGAAGAGCCTGACCTCCAGTAAACCAGTTGCATTTAAGCTGGGATAAACCGCTGGTTTTAGTATAATCACCTAAAATTTACGGAGACAACCAGAATAAAACAGTACTGACCTTATAAATATGTAGTCTACTGACCCGATTTCAGTGTAAAGTTAAAATTAATTATAAATGAGAGATACAAAGGAATGATTAAACTCAGATTCTAGAAAGAGTAGATACTACTGAAATAAAATATTCTAGAAAACCTCTCCCTGTGACTGTGGATGAGGATGGAATTGTCTGATTTGTCTATTATGTGTGTTTTGGATTTAAATAATTGAAGTTGATTTGTTTGGCTGAGATAATTCTGCTGGCTGTGTTACATAATCTGAATTAAAAAGCTCGAAGATAGAGTCAGAGCATGCAGGGATCAAATCAAAACTGAGAGGAACAGTAGCTGAGTGTAGAGTGTTTATCACATAGCTTGGTCAAAATGATCTTTGCAGTTCACAAAATGGTCACAGTCTTTGAACCCAGCAGAAAGCTGATGTATTTGAAAGTTGTTTTTTGATATACAATGTGATCAGGGGTACTCCTGCTTCCTGCAAAGTCCATGTTTGTGTTTAGTGTTCAGCTACTTCAAATATGGCTGAATATTGAGCAAATACCAGTATGCCGGAAAGGTGATCCAAGTTTGGGTAGCAGTAGATGGACCTCACCAGCTCTGGAAGCTGTTGCTATGGCAAAGCTACTTTCTACCAAGCAGGGAATAAGAAAGTTCTCTCCTTAGTTGCTTACATTATTCTCTTTCTTTTATATTAGGGATCTAGCTGGCCATTAAATTTAACTCCGGACACACACAGAAACCTGCAACACACAAATTCTTTACCTGATGAACAAGATTGCTTGCTTCTGTTGAACAGGCATGTGAGCACAAGTCCAGCTCATGGTCCCTGTATTTGTACCACCACGGAGTAGGCATCCCTCTATTTCAGATAATAAAGAGGCAGAATATCCTTAACTGTTGCCTCTTTCCCAAATAGCCTTAAGTTGTCACTGCACTATCTGCCTTTTATTTGTTTAGGAATTACAAAGCCTCATTAGATATCTGAGAATATACAGGTAAGTGCAGAAGATCAGAATGGTTTTTCTCATCTAGCAAAGTTCTGATCTCAAATTTTAACCTGTTTTTGTAACAGTAGCTTCATCAGATAACAGAATGTCATTACTGTTTGATTTTTCTAAGTGTATTGTTCTACACTGCTTTACATCATCTTACCTTGTTGAAACTTCCCTCTTTCCCTATATGGTCTGCCAGTAGTATTGCAAATTCATAACAGTAGACCTCTGATATTAATGCTGGGTATAGTCTGTAAATTGACTGTCAACAATGTGCTGTTTAGATCAGTTAAAAAATTGCAATATTCTTACACTGGCACAAAAATCCTAGTGCATTTTCCTGCCCCATTTTCCTTTTCCTTATCTTTTGAATCTTCCATATTCAGACCCACCATTGTTTAACCCTTTCTCAGTCTCCCACAGTCTTTGCTCTCCTAAAAATCTACACTTTTTCTTACCAAAAACATTGTTTTCCCCAGTTTTTTTAAAATAAATCTGAAAAATCCACTCAAGTTTGTTGTAGAACACTGATACTCTCTCTTCCCCTTCCTCAAATCTTCCATCCCAGATTTACTGAGATTCCTTTGTGCTCGAGCTTGATAGCACAGATAGCACAGACTTAATCAACTTAGCCTCAGACTCTGCACCTGGAGCGAGAGGTGGGAGAATTAAAAGAAAGGACCATGGACATCTCAGAAGGTAGGATCAACAAAGATGAAATTTTAAAAAACCCAAACAACAAAAAGCAGAAAAACCTGTGTCATCTTTTTGGTAAGGGAGTAACTGCAAATCAGATGTTGAGCCAACTCTTAGAGTCTGTTGTGTTTCCTCAGGATGCTCTGGTCGCTTTTTCATATGAAGAGATCAGGTTGCTGATCTGTGTAAGGTAGAATGTTGTAGAAATAAAGCGTGTGTTTGTTTTAAGCATGTAAGAAATTGCTGTGGTGATACCAGTGGGAAGAATCTGCTTTCTGTAATTATAAGGATTCCATGCATTTAGATAAATAACAAAAATTCAGGCTTAAGTATTTCTAATTATGTGAAGAAAACTATAAACTTAAGGATCAATCTGGGATAGATAGTGAAACCTGAATATATATATATATAAATATAAACATGTATAGGGCATAACCCTATTTGGTGCTTTGCCAAAACCTTTACTAGGTAGTAGTAATTGTTGCAACATACTAGAGGTACCGTATGGTGCTCAACACTCCCCAAGCATGGAAAGTTCTGCCCAGCTAAATTTACACCATGGTGCCTCTTTTATTTTTTTTATTTTTAATTCTGAAAACTAGATATTTCCCAAATATTAATTTGTGAATTTTGCTCTTTCACTGAGTATTTACTTTCTTTCACTGAGAGCTTTTTGTTTTGAGCTTTTTTGTTTTCTTGAGAAAAGTTAAAACATGCAGGATCAATCTGGTGGAGGTTTGTAATGATTTTGTTTAAGCTTACATTTCCAGGTTTATCTGGATTCAGTTCAGTACTGTTATCTGTATGTGATGTAAAAAAAGTATTTGTAACAGATCAGAAACCATTTCACATCTTTGTGCTCAGCCTCAGAAGGACTGTCTCAGACGATGGTGGTAAGCCAGGGCTGTGTGTGGAGCTGCCCAGGCACAGGAGGAAGTGTAAGCTTGGTGCCAGTCTCCTCCCACTGTATCACTCACAAATTAGATGCCTAATTTCACAATCTGGTTGCAAGGCTCTGACAGCCTTATTCTAGGCTTTGTGTGGACTTGGGAGTGTGGGAGCTCTAAGCAAAACTCAGCAGCCAGAACTTCTCAGCATAGGATTTGGTGGGGAACAGAGGAAATTGTGTCTAAGCAGAGCAGAGTTCATGTTCATAAATCGTGATTCTCTGCAAGTGGAAAGATGATCAATCCAAGTGGTCAGAGAAGATTTCTGTCAAGCTGCATGGCAGAGATCACTGCAATGAGATGATCCTGCCATATGTCAAAAGCATGCTTTTTTCTTCTCCCAAAGATTTTGTTCTTCCTAACAGGATTCTGGGCATTTGTTAGAACTGACAAATCCAAATGTGCTGCACATGCTACCTTATGTTCCCTTGGCAGCTTGTTATGTCATCCATAAAAATCTTTGTTTTAACATGATTGTCACTTTGCTGTATATTCAGTCCATTCCCACTAGGAGTATTCCTGAACTGCCAGCAATTCACTGTTGCCTTCTAACCCTATTTACACAGCCTCTTCCTCACAGCCCCTGAGTTTTTGCATTATGTCTTCATAGTGCTCTGTTAGTCTCAGCTCCAGTGTCTCTTCCTATGGGTCCAAGCAGTGTCTGTAAGCTTTGGTTGTTTCCTGTGTCCATTTTTGTTTCCCTGAATTGCCTCTGCAGACACAGATGCCCATAACAGATCTCCTGGTGACCCCATGCTCCTGGTGGCTGTCAAGGCCAGTATGTTCCTCTCATTAACTCAACACTGATAGGCATTGTACAGGTTGGGAACCTCAAATACATGTTTTAGGTAGACAACCTCTCAGACCTGGAGGGGATGCCATCAGCTGTTCACACCTTACTTCAACACAGGATAGAGACCTAATCTCTGGAATCTCTGGAGATGTGTGTATATGTGTATATATATATATATATACATACAGACACATACATTCTATAATTATAAGACAACTTGGTTCTCACTATATCATATTGCAAGTCTTCCAGCACTCAGTCGATCCACCAGCTTTTGGTAGAAGTAATCTTAAGCTCTTGGATAGCTGGGGAAGTAGCTCTGTTCATAGCTATGTTCATACATCATGGTGTATACTCCGGGAAGAAAATGGGTCAACATGCATTGGGCTTTCCACAGTCCCTCATGTGAGCACAGTGCCTCTCCACTCAGATCTTCAGGTTATATGTATGGTTTGCAGAAACCTGTGTAGATAGATAGTGAGACAAAAAAGACCAAACCTTCTAGCAGTAAAGTATGTAACATAGCTGAAGAACAATAAGGCTATTTCTCAGTGCTTTATTCTTTAGTGTTTCACAGAGTTTTTGATGCTTGAACATGCCTCTGGAGATCATCGAGTCCAGATCCTTGCCTAGAGCAGGCCCAAGTAGATCAGGTTGCCAGGACTGTGTTCTTTTGAATGTCTCCAGAGATGTAGAATCCATAACATTATTTTTAATATATTGTTGTATATCTAAGAATAAAAAAATCAAAATTTATTTCATGCCTATCAATTCCCCTATGACCTGCACCAGTTGACCCACTCACTTTCCTTCCCATGAGCTTTTTATAAATAATTATATATATATATATAAAAGATGTATTATAATATATAAAAGAGTATAGAAAGATAAATAATGGTGCTGTAGTTAAAGCTCCCACAGAACTGATGAACACACCCATCCATGATTAAAGACAGTCTGGTTCTGACCATTTCTAAATTTTTACTGCTGTTTGTAAATATATAAATGGATAAACAGAGTTGTGTCTGTTTTATGAATAGCGACTAAAACTTTATGTCAGTCCTGACTGTAAAGCTGTTTCATGCCGTTTACCTTATTTTGTCATATTTCTGTAATGCAAAAGAAGTATTTTGTGTTCTATGTGTATCTGTAACTATGGGAACCATGAAATGATGAAGAGGAGTATAGCTTCTGTGGCTCATCAAGACAGCCAAATGTTCAAATAAATATACAAAACTTTTTAGGGTTTTTTTGTAGAAGGTTAGAAGAATACACAAAAATGATCTGTGAGATAATAATTTCTAGGGTAACTTAATGGTATGTGAAAAATGGAGATTGATGTTACAGAAAATGTGACTAGCAAATATGGCTAACATGGCTACTATGTTATCAGAAGAAATGGAAGGAAATTCAGGCAAGAGAAATAAAGTTGAAAAATAATCTAGTCTGTGAGGAAAGAGACCAAAGCTATAGTCTTGCATTAGAAAATCACAGCTATAACTATGACAATGCAGTTTTCATAGTATTTTTTTAGTACCATGTGTTAACTAATTTCTTCTTTTAGCAGATGTAGAAAAGAACTTGCAGGAGAAGAATATTTGAATTACTGTACATAAATGTGCTGGTGTGAATTTTTAGGCGCAACTATTGCCTTCACCACTAGTGATTTGGCTTTCTTCCTTGAGCTCCAAAGATATTCTCAGAGAAGTACATGTGTCTAGAACATGGCTGTGTGCTGTTTTAGAGATGATATTTCATATTGTTACTTTAGCGTTGCCTAAATGTCTGAGTTCCAGCACTGAGTTTGCTGCAGGATTATTTTAGATAATGTTTGATTTTTGGGTAAGTTGTTGTCGGCAGCTTTCTGAAAGATTGGCAGCAGTAGCTGAGAGATTTTGGCAGAAGGGCATGTGAAGAAAGTCAGGTGTTTTTTCCTTTTTTAATCTTAAAATTACTAGTAGCACTGATGCTAACAGCAGTGGCAACAAAACTAGCATGAAATGCCCTTTTCATGTTAACTCCTTGAATCACTGTTCCACTGCATCTTTCCCCCCTCTTATAGGCAGTTTTTAGCTGTGGATTTAGGAACCTAGGCCAGGAACATGATTAGGACCAGCACATCTATTGCCTAAAAGTAGGCATCCAATGCCATTTTTTATGCCCTGTGTATGTAAGACACATGCATATGGCTGGCACATGGGACCTAACTCTTACGGCAGTGAGGTGGGATATGCTGACTTACTGCTAAAGGCACTAGGCTATCATTAGACATAGGATTCTATTTTATTTCACTGTTTCTACGTGAAAGTGAGTGCACTGTCTTCGGCTGGAGACCTAAATACCTGACATGCCTATTGGCATTTGAGTGTAGACAGAAACAATTCAGGCATCTTGCTCAAATCCTTATTTGTTCACATAGAATCTCATGTGAGAATGTAACATCTCAGTTAACTGAAAGGCAGGCAGAAAAAGAGTAGGAGGTGCAGTCTCTTGTGCAAGTGGAAAATTCTGGTAAGGCAGACTTCTAAACATCCCTCCTGGAAGCTCTCACTCAAGCTTGTAAATGGAACCACAGGCTTTAAGGCAACAGGTAGTTCTGTGAGCAGCCTCATTTGCTATGAACATGTCTTGTGGTTGAATTGCTGTGTCGATTCTGTGACGCCAGAAAAGATTGCACTAATGAAATATTTATAGGGCTTTTATAGAACTGCATGTTTTATGTAACTTTTAAGAATATAATCACCTAACTGGAATATAATCATCCAAACCAGAATAAAAATATCTAGATAAAAACCTAAGTTCTGAAGAAAATCTGATCTGGAAGAAGCAGATTCCACAGGAATGGAAGAACAGAGAGTAATAATTTAAAATGGCTTTGTTGTCACTGTCCTGAAATGGCTGAGCCCTGTATGTCTGATGCCCATCAGCATGGGCAAAGTGGTCATCTTCCCTGACTGGAGAGGTGGGCAGCAGAGAATTGCATGGTCCTGTTGAACCCTTCAGTCTAGAGGAGGGGCTTTAGAAAAATCAGAACCTAGACTCCTCAGCTACTTCTTTACTAAGAAATTAAGCATAATCTGGGACTACTCCTAAATTTTAGAGTATCAGTGTGAGTAAACTCAGTATGAGACACAGGGATACTTGGCACACCCTTGATCTTCTGCCTTTAGCATTTTCTTATCAACTTTTCCTGAGAGATGAGGAGTTGGACTGTTCTGTGGTGCACCTCCTGGAAGAAACTTGTTTGGAGTCACCTTGCTTTGAAGTAGAGCAGAGATCCTAGCAAGGATACTGATTATTTTGTGTCATTTGGCTTCAGTGCCCAAAAATGTTTCTATGCAAGTCTAGTGTGCCAGTATTGGTGTCATTTCAAGATGTAATTTGATGGGAGATGCTGGGACAGTGCTGTAGGCATAACATACCCTTATCTTCATTTGCCTTTGTTTCTGGTCGCATGATTTTACTACTCATCATTCCCTCCATGAAAAACATAGATATGACAGAGAATGAAACCAGTTTAAGAAAATGCAGGTAAATTTCTGTTATGTTTTTAAATACAAGTGGGCCCTGGGAGAACCTAACCATCAAGGAACTGTATGCAAGTGAGTATGTGGCACAGGGAACCTTCCTGTGAGCAAGAAAGGGAGAGAACAAACCCAGATGGGAAGAAAGGAGAAAAAGAGGAGGGACTTGGAAGAAGCCCTTCCCTTTTGCTGAGCAGGAGCTATTGGATGCACCCAGTTGTCTGTACATTTTGAAAAATATATTTAATGGAAACTTGGACTTGTAAGCACACTTTCATTAGAAAGGCAGAGTTGTTTATTTATTAAGATTTTGGACTGATGTAAGTATTCAAGTAGATTTTCAACTTTATTTATTTACATTTTAATGGAGCGAAGTGATTTATTATAGAAATAATTTTGATATAGCAGAAGAGATAAACGCAATGCTGTATAATAATTTCACGGTTTGCTGCATGTTTTTATGTTACCTCAGAAAGGTTAAGTGATGTATAATCTAACTTAATTTTGTGAATGAAAATTTTGTAATGTAAGAGCTAATTGTCATTTCTTCTCCTTGACTTTCAAGAGATGACTTGTAGGGTGGTAGCTGAAGTTAATGGTGCCTCAGGCACCTATTAGATCTGTCTGAAATAACTAATGTCTTCCAAAAGTGCGTAGAAGGAATGTAAATTAAACCAACAACCTGAAAAAATGTTGTGTGTTCACCCTTCAGAAGGGAAATAATTAATTAGTAAATGATTAGTGTGAAGGTTCAGTAAGGAATAGCTTGTGGCCTGCTCTGTTAGCACACTGGTTACCTAATTTGCTGCATAGGGATGAAGCAGGATGCACAGGAGTCATCCTAACTGTGGGATTTCAGCTTGTAAACTCAAGAAGTATAAAGGAGTGTGCTCCTTATGGACCCTCCTCAGAATCCGGGCTTGGGTGAAGGATTTGGGGAACTTGCTTTGACCTCAAGTCTGAGTTTTGCCTGGCATGTGTCACATACATTTGGTATAACTTTTGTGCCCCGCCACAATGTGACTTTAGCCTCCCAGTGCATGTTTGGAAGTTTCCAAATTTGAATTTGATAAAAAGCCTTTTTTCTACATTCTAAAATGCAGGTTTGAAATATGCAGTTATGTAGAATTGTTCTTATTTTTGTAACTGAAAATGCTTTTACTGTGTGTTTAGTTATATATATATTACTTACTATGGGCTCTTTCAAGTTGGAATTTCATGTTGTGTTAGTACAGGAATACTGTTCCTCCTCATGGTGGATCACATTCAGCAGTACCTGTAAGAGTAAGTTTGAGGAATATTTTTTCTGTGAATGAAATACTCTATATTCCACATGAAGGCAAGCATGGGATCCTTCTAGCATGTTTTCACGCAGCCTGTAAAGTTTCCACATGAATCTGTGTGGGAACTGTTGACCCACCTGTGCTGAGTCCTGTGTGTGCCACTGGTCTTTTTTGTTATGTAGCAGTAAAGCCCAGAACCCTTTGCTATGCTGCGAAAATGCACCTTTTTCCAGAGCCATGCATATGAATCCTTTGAATGAAGAACACCCTTTTACTGGTCCTCTTTAATAGCTTCATGTGTGAGATTGCATTGACATGTGCAAGGATGCAATAAACCAGAAACAAACCCAGAACCAAAAAACAGACTCTGGATGTCTTGAACGACTTAATGTAGCACTTCATCAGAGCTCACTGTCTAGAGGGAGTAAACAGAAACTATTTTTGAAGTGACAGGCCAGAGTAAAATTGTCTAACACTCTTCATTTTACTGATGCATCGGATAGAGGTCCAGAAGCCACATTAGAGAACTGTAATCCTTCATCAGAGCATTTGTTTGGTTGCCTAACATCTGTGGATTGTTAAGATAAGTTATTGCACAGACCTGCTTTAGTTTAGATTAGTTTGGACCACATCCCAGTATATTCAATCAGGGTATAATTCCTGCATGCTGCTAAATTGCTTGCTCCACATACTTCTCTAAAAATGTTTTTCAATATACAATTTTGTCACTAAAACTCTTCTGTCACCTCCATTTTTGATTTTTTTTTCCTCTTAAAGAAGTGCTTTTATTATTTTTCCTTTTGGACCGAATAGATCTCAAGGCAACTGTAGCATTTTTTAATTCCTGAAGAGATTCCTAAACAGGGATGGTAGTATAGCTTCTGTGTGAGTATAATACAGATTTCCTATGTGTGTAATCTGTGGTGATTAGTATGTATTGTGTCCAAGATGAAGAGTTTAAAAATAGCTGTAAGAAAATGGGTTTGTATTTACTTGTCTAGTATTTCTTCTTTCAGTATTCTGTATTTTTCAGAGTCTCTTTGTGCATTAGCTATTTTTATTCGTTTGTATCTCATAATATTTTGCATAAAATTAATTACAGTATCAAAGGTGATTATGTAAATTATTAGTATTTTTTTGAAGTTTATTACATAATTTATACATATTTAAAATTATTGAGTACATTAAGTTGTAAAGGAAGTATGTTACTGGGCTTGCATTCATATGCATGTATGCAATTTAATTAGGATAATTTACTTTTACTTTAGTATTCCTTATCCTTTAAACAAACTCTAGTTGATTAATATTTTTAATAACACTTTTTTCAATCTTTCTTAGAAACTGATAAAATACAGGTAATGACGTATTTTGTTACTGACTGGTTTATAGCATTGGCATAGATTTTATACACAGACACATTTGCATGCACACTCTTGCTGTCTAATGGGCTAACAGATATGGCAGATCCTATAAAAGCATTTTAAAATTTGTTTTTTTTTCTTTTAGCCTTGCTGGGTTTTTTTTAATACCTGTAATAATAATCTGATAGACTGAAAGTCTGTTCTACTTAGAACAGATAGTCTAATAAACTGAATTGCTGGTTTTCAAGGTGTACTAGATGGAATAAATTAGACGTTTTGGAATCAAGGGCTTTTTTTTGTTTTTTTTTTTAAAGGTCTAGCATTTATCCTTGTCAAAGTTGCTGTTTCTATTATCCTACTGAGTGTTACTTGTTTTCATGATGATATATGTTTACGCCCCTGTTGGAATAACTGTAGCTTTTGATTAAGATTGGGTCTTTTTTAATTAATGTGTTTGTAAATACTTTATTATCCTTCTTAAATAGAAGAAATACAACAGTCATCTTTTGATAAGTGTACAATCCTGACAGAGGGTAAAGAGTTGGATGTCTTCTCTGTGTGGTTTGCTCAAACAATACGGAGATGCACTTGGAAGTTCTGATGTAGTTTTCAGACCTAAAAGGACAGTCTATTCTATTAATTATTTTAAATGTGCAAAATGCCTAAAGTTTTCATCATGCCTTGTAAGCCATGCATGACCTCCACCGGCCAGAGAGGAAAAGAGCTCAGTAACAGAACTTTGTCCTGTTTCAGTTTCTTCCATGAAATGTTTTTTTCCTCTTCTTTTTAATTTTAAGCGTGGTATACTTTTGTGACTGTTGCATCATTCCTGTGTTTACACAAAATAATTCAAGCATATTTTTCCTTTCAACTTTTGTTATCCTTCTTAGCCTCATTGCAATTTTACCCATTCCTATATACTTTCCATGTTAAATTAAGAGATTTTCTTTACCATTTTCCTTAATAATAATCAGCTTTGTTTCCTCTCATCTCTGTTTTTACTTCTGACAAAAATCCTCTCTCTTCTGTATCCTTCATGCATTTTGCCTATTTTTTCTTCTTTCTGAAAACTGCTTTTATCTCTGTCTCTTATTTTTTCTTTAATTTTCGCATACTTTAGTCTTGATTAACCAGTTTTTTTTTCCTCTGGTGAGTTGCTCCTGTACATAAGACTGTCTCTACAGTGTGCAGGCTGGAAACATAGAGTCTTGCTTTAATGTATGTGCTCCTGTTTATCTGTGTGTAAGGAATTAACCCCCCCAATTAAAAAAAAAATCCTAGGCACCACAGTCTATGCACACAGCTTAATTGTGATTTACAGGAACACGTTTGTTAATTCATTATTTGCAGCTATAACCAAAGAGATAATAATGATAATTTGCAAATAGTACAAAATATGCTACTTTTGCATTCTTTTCATTGGTGTGTTTAGTTTTCTGTTAGTAGATTTCTTAAGGTTTTACTTTACACCTCTAGGTAGTTGCAGTAGGTGTACCTAAAATCATTCACAGTACATGATGAATTTATTTGAATAAATTATATGAATTCATTTATATGAATTTATATATTTATATGAATTTATTTGCAGGATAATGTGGAGTTATTTAATGTAAGAAAGCTTAATCACAAGAAAATACTGTGTCAATTTTCTGTGACCACAGAAAGGAAGTTGGGAGTTAGCTGGGCAGGACACTGCCCCCTGAGGTACAAATTCTGTTTACAGTCTGGAGGGCTTGTCTGTCTTGACAGCGATCCACACCAGTGGAAAAAACCCAACCCACCCCCCCTGCATCAACCCCCCCAACAAGCACTGGTCCTGTTGTCGGTGTCTGTTCAGAGGAGAACTAGGGCTGGGCTCAGGGAGGATTGCCACAGGTAGGACTGATGTATATTGACAACACATTTTGGAGAAGCTCGCATAGCATGTGCCTGTAGGATGCTTGGCTCTAGCCAGTGGAGCAGCATGTTCTGGGTCCTGTCATGAGCACCAGCCTCCCTAGTTCAGAGAGCCGAGGTCGTACCTGCTCTGCTGTAATGAAGCATGCATTCCAGGCTCTGGCAGGCAGCTGCACTGACTCTTCTTGTTGTCTTCAACTAGGTTATGTGGGTATGCAATTTATGTCGAAAGCAACAAGAAATCCTAACGAAATCTGGAGCGTGGTTTTTTGGAAGTGGACCGCAGCCCTCACCCAGTCAGGACGGAACGCTGAGTGATACGGCGACCGGCGCGAGCTCGGATGCACCGAGAGAAAAGAAAGCAAGACTTCAGGAGAGATCGAGGTCACAGACTCCTTTAAGTACAGCAGCTGCCTCAGTACAGGAAATCTCTTCTTCCAGTGTGCAGCCTGACCGTAGGAAAGGAGCAGAAGTGTCACAGCCGGCTATGGGCCCAGACCAAAAGCAAGCTTCAAGGTCTAGAAGTGAACCTCCAAAAGAGAGGTAATGCTTTCTGTCTAGATAGAGCCTACAATTATAAATGCCAGCTCAGCTGGGCCTGTGGTATGTTTGCTACTGTGCTAAAACAAAGGGTAAATTGATGTACTGACCAAGGAAGGATACACTTTTACTAGCAAATACAGTCTATTTTGGTCTGTGCAACAAAAATGAGGGGGGAAAAAAGTATTTTGTGGATATTTCCATATACTTAAATCCATTTTGTTGTACACTTTTAATATAGAATTAAAATTGGATTACTTTTAAATTTTAAATTTGACTGGTATTTTAAAGTTATTGAACAAAGAACAAGTCTTTAGCTTTACTCGAATTTTTAAAGNTATTATAGAAATAATTTTGATATAGCAGAAGAGATAAACGCAATGCTGTATAATAATTTCACGGTTTGCTGCATGTTTTTATGTTACCTCAGAAAGGTTAAGTGATGTATAATCTAACTTAATTTTGTGAATGAAAATTTTGTAATGTAAGAGCTAATTGTCATTTCTTCTCCTTGACTTTCAAGAGATGACTTGTAGGGTGGTAGCTGAAGTTAATGGTGCCTCAGGCACCTATTAGATCTGTCTGAAATAACTAATGTCTTCCAAAAGTGCGTAGAAGGAATGTAAATTAAACCAACAACCTGAAAAAATGTTGTGTGTTCACCCTTCAGAAGGGAAATAATTAATTAGTAAATGATTAGTGTGAAGGTTCAGTAAGGAATAGCTTGTGGCCTGCTCTGTTAGCACACTGGTTACCTAATTTGCTGCATAGGGATGAAGCAGGATGCACAGGAGTCATCCTAACTGTGGGATTTCAGCTTGTAAACTCAAGAAGTATAAAGGAGTGTGCTCCTTATGGACCCTCCTCAGAATCCGGGCTTGGGTGAAGGATTTGGGGAACTTGCTTTGACCTCAAGTCTGAGTTTTGCCTGGCATGTGTCACATACATTTGGTATAACTTTTGTGCCCCGCCACAATGTGACTTTAGCCTCCCAGTGCATGTTTGGAAGTTTCCAAATTTGAATTTGATAAAAAGCCTTTTTTCTACATTCTAAAATGCAGGTTTGAAATATGCAGTTATGTAGAATTGTTCTTATTTTTGTAACTGAAAATGCTTTTACTGTGTGTTTAGTTATATATATATTACTTACTATGGGCTCTTTCAAGTTGGAATTTCATGTTGTGTTAGTACAGGAATACTGTTCCTCCTCATGGTGGATCACATTCAGCAGTACCTGTAAGAGTAAGTTTGAGGAATATTTTTTCTGTGAATGAAATACTCTATATTCCACATGAAGGCAAGCATGGGATCCTTCTAGCATGTTTTCACGCAGCCTGTAAAGTTTCCACATGAATCTGTGTGGGAACTGTTGACCCACCTGTGCTGAGTCCTGTGTGTGCCACTGGTCTTTTTTGTTATGTAGCAGTAAAGCCCAGAACCCTTTGCTATGCTGCGAAAATGCACCTTTTTCCAGAGCCATGCATATGAATCCTTTGAATGAAGAACACCCTTTTACTGGTCCTCTTTAATAGCTTCATGTGTGAGATTGCATTGACATGTGCAAGGATGCAATAAACCAGAAACAAACCCAGAACCAAAAAACAGACTCTGGATGTCTTGAACGACTTAATGTAGCACTTCATCAGAGCTCACTGTCTAGAGGGAGTAAACAGAAACTATTTTTGAAGTGACAGGCCAGAGTAAAATTGTCTAACACTCTTCATTTTACTGATGCATCGGATAGAGGTCCAGAAGCCACATTAGAGAACTGTAATCCTTCATCAGAGCATTTGTTTGGTTGCCTAACATCTGTGGATTGTTAAGATAAGTTATTGCACAGACCTGCTTTAGTTTAGATTAGTTTGGACCACATCCCAGTATATTCAATCAGGGTATAATTCCTGCATGCTGCTAAATTGCTTGCTCCACATACTTCTCTAAAAATGTTTTTCAATATACAATTTTGTCACTAAAACTCTTCTGTCACCTCCATTTTTGATTTTTTTTTCCTCTTAAAGAAGTGCTTTTATTATTTTTCCTTTTGGACCGAATAGATCTCAAGGCAACTGTAGCATTTTTTAATTCCTGAAGAGATTCCTAAACAGGGATGGTAGTATAGCTTCTGTGTGAGTATAATACAGATTTCCTATGTGTGTAATCTGTGGTGATTAGTATGTATTGTGTCCAAGATGAAGAGTTTAAAAATAGCTGTAAGAAAATGGGTTTGTATTTACTTGTCTAGTATTTCTTCTTTCAGTATTCTGTATTTTTCAGAGTCTCTTTGTGCATTAGCTATTTTTATTCGTTTGTATCTCATAATATTTTGCATAAAATTAATTACAGTATCAAAGGTGATTATGTAAATTATTAGTATTTTTTTGAAGTTTATTACATAATTTATACATATTTAAAATTATTGAGTACATTAAGTTGTAAAGGAAGTATGTTACTGGGCTTGCATTCATATGCATGTATGCAATTTAATTAGGATAATTTACTTTTACTTTAGTATTCCTTATCCTTTAAACAAACTCTAGTTGATTAATATTTTTAATAACACTTTTTTCAATCTTTCTTAGAAACTGATAAAATACAGGTAATGACGTATTTTGTTACTGACTGGTTTATAGCATTGGCATAGATTTTATACACAGACACATTTGCATGCACACTCTTGCTGTCTAATGGGCTAACAGATATGGCAGATCCTATAAAAGCATTTTAAAATTTGTTTTTTTTTCTTTTAGCCTTGCTGGGTTTTTTTTAATACCTGTAATAATAATCTGATAGACTGAAAGTCTGTTCTACTTAGAACAGATAGTCTAATAAACTGAATTGCTGGTTTTCAAGGTGTACTAGATGGAATAAATTAGACGTTTTGGAATCAAGGGCTTTTTTTTGTTTTTTTTTTTAAAGGTCTAGCATTTATCCTTGTCAAAGTTGCTGTTTCTATTATCCTACTGAGTGTTACTTGTTTTCATGATGATATATGTTTACGCCCCTGTTGGAATAACTGTAGCTTTTGATTAAGATTGGGTCTTTTTTAATTAATGTGTTTGTAAATACTTTATTATCCTTCTTAAATAGAAGAAATACAACAGTCATCTTTTGATAAGTGTACAATCCTGACAGAGGGTAAAGAGTTGGATGTCTTCTCTGTGTGGTTTGCTCAAACAATACGGAGATGCACTTGGAAGTTCTGATGTAGTTTTCAGACCTAAAAGGACAGTCTATTCTATTAATTATTTTAAATGTGCAAAATGCCTAAAGTTTTCATCATGCCTTGTAAGCCATGCATGACCTCCACCGGCCAGAGAGGAAAAGAGCTCAGTAACAGAACTTTGTCCTGTTTCAGTTTCTTCCATGAAATGTTTTTTTCCTCTTCTTTTTAATTTTAAGCGCGGTATACTTTTGTGACTGTTGCATCATTCCTGTGTTTACACAAAATAATTCAAGCATATTTTTCCTTTCAACTTTTGTTATCCTTCTTAGCCTCATTGCAATTTTACCCATTCCTATATACTTTCCATGTTAAATTAAGAGATTTTCTTTACCATTTTCCTTAATAATAATCAGCTTTGTTTCCTCTCATCTCTGTTTTTACTTCTGACAAAAATCCTCTCTCTTCTGTATCCTTCATGCATTTTGCCTATTTTTTCTTCTTTCTGAAAACTGCTTTTATCTCTGTCTCTTATTTTTTCTTTAATTTTCGCATACTTTAGTCTTGATTAACCAGTTTTTTTTTCCTCTGGTGAGTTGCTCCTGTACATAAGACTGTCTCTACAGTGTGCAGGCTGGAAACATAGAGTCTTGCTTTAATGTATGTGCTCCTGTTTATCTGTGTGTAAGGAATTAACCCCCCCAATTAAAAAAAAAATCCTAGGCACCACAGTCTATGCACACAGCTTAATTGTGATTTACAGGAACACGTTTGTTAATTCATTATTTGCAGCTATAACCAAAGAGATAATAATGATAATTTGCAAATAGTACAAAATATGCTACTTTTGCATTCTTTTCATTGGTGTGTTTAGTTTTCTGTTAGTAGATTTCTTAAGGTTTTACTTTACACCTCTAGGTAGTTGCAGTAGGTGTACCTAAAATCATTCACAGTACATGATGAATTTATTTGAATAAATTATATGAATTCATTTATATGAATTTATATATTTATATGAATTTATTTGCAGGATAATGTGGAGTTATTTAATGTAAGAAAGCTTAATCACAAGAAAATACTGTGTCAATTTTCTGTGACCACAGAAAGGAAGTTGGGAGTTAGCTGGGCAGGACACTGCCCCCTGAGGTACAAATTCTGTTTACAGTCTGGAGGGCTTGTCTGTCTTGACAGCGATCCACACCAGTGGAAAAAACCCAACCCACCCCCCCTGCATCAACCCCCCCAACAAGCACTGGTCCTGTTGTCGGTGTCTGTTCAGAGGAGAACTAGGGCTGGGCTCAGGGAGGATTGCCACAGGTAGGACTGATGTATATTGACAACACATTTTGGAGAAGCTCGCATAGCATGTGCCTGTAGGATGCTTGGCTCTAGCCAGTGGAGCAGCATGTTCTGGGTCCTGTCATGAGCACCAGCCTCCCTAGTTCAGAGAGCCGAGGTCGTACCTGCTCTGCTGTAATGAAGCATGCATTCCAGGCTCTGGCAGGCAGCTGCACTGACTCTTCTTGTTGTCTTCAACTAGGTTATGTGGGTATGCAATTTATGTCGAAAGCAACAAGAAATCCTAACGAAATCTGGAGCGTGGTTTTTTGGAAGTGGACCGCAGCCCTCACCCAGTCAGGACGGAACGCTGAGTGATACGGCGACCGGCGCGAGCTCGGATGCACCGAGAGAAAAGAAAGCAAGACTTCAGGAGAGATCGAGGTCACAGACTCCTTTAAGTACAGCAGCTGCCTCAGTACAGGAAATCTCTTCTTCCAGTGTGCAGCCTGACCGTAGGAAAGGAGCAGAAGTGTCACAGCCGGCTATGGGCCCAGACCAAAAGCAAGCTTCAAGGTCTAGAAGTGAACCTCCAAAAGAGAGGTAATGCTTTCTGTCTAGATAGAGCCTACAATTATAAATGCCAGCTCAGCTGGGCCTGTGGTATGTTTGCTACTGTGCTAAAACAAAGGGTAAATTGATGTACTGACCAAGGAAGGATACACTTTTACTTGCAAATACAGTCTGTTTTGGTCTGTGCAACAAAAATGAGGGGGGAAAAAAGTATTTTGTGGATATTTCCATATACTTAAATCCATTTTGTTGTACACTTTTAATATAGAATTAAAATTGGATTACTTTTAAATTTTAAATTTGACTGGTATTTTAAAGTTATTGAACAAAGAACAAGTCTTTAGCTTTACTCGAATTTTTAAAGCAACACTCTCCTAAAAAATCTGCACCTAAGCAATCAGAAAGCACACCGTGTAGAATTCTTTCAGATAAACTTATATCTTATATCAGATAAACTTGTCTTTATCAGTGATATTTCCAATTTTATTGTTAAAAATAATACAGTTAAAAGACCTCATTTACATGTGTGAAGTTAACATTCATGTAGAACAACAATAGTACTACGTTGAATTCAGAGCAAGTTGTTTGCAAGATTAAAGCAACCAGAAGAAAACTGTGTTAAGTGAGTAAATGAGGTGATTCCTGAGCTGCATTCCATGTGATGAATGGGTTGAGGAGTTGATCAAATCAAGAGAGGCTAATGCGATGAAACAGTTGCTGTTCTTTTGGCTGCTGCCTGGCAGATGGCAGAGATGTTGAGGAGGGAGCCTGTGACAACAAAACAGGAATCTGCCATAGAAAATTCTCCAGATACCGGCCAGAATGGTTGATGATTTTTTCCCCTAGCTATTGGAGCTGAAAGTGGGTGATGAGCAGTGGCTAGTAACTTACTGTGTGGGTGAGATCTGTCTGGGTTTAACTTTACCAAATTCAGGTTAGTGTTAGGTATATGTATTGTGTAAATGAACACATGATGCCCTCCCTTAATTCTCTTGACTTTTGTCCCCCAACACAGGGAAGGCCGCCAGAGCAGTTCTAGTTTTAGGGCAGCAAAACACTTCATATTTCTGCTTTGCTGCCCAAAAGTGAGATGTTCATATTAGTTATACAAAATTAGTGTTCTTACTTGTCACTGAGAGTTTCAAATGAATTCCAAGCATTCTAATTGAAGACCATCCATAGTAAGCTCAGCTCCCGTTAATTGCCAAAAACTCAGGAGGAGCAGGAGATGGGGGAAAAAAAAAAAGAGAAGGGAACTTAATGTGGATGATGTCCAACTTCGTTCTTTGTGAGGGTCTTTGATATATAACCCAAAGACGTGTCAGTTGTGGAAGGGAAGATTCAGTGCCACAAAACAAAGTCCTAGTGACTTTGTTCTGGTGTGCATTCTTTTCAAATATACTGTACATCTGTGTTCATCCTTCTTCAAAATCAATGGATTCATATGTGAACTGCTAAATGAAGGGGCAACTGGAATGATGAGAGAAATAAAAATAACCAGTGTAAGGGAATTTTATGATTATTCGGCTTGCTTATTTTCCCAAAGCAGAATATGAAAGAGAAAAAAAAAATTTCATGCAGCCTCATTTATTGTTTTGTACTTATGTCTGCATAGAGAAATAAACTTCTTATCCTCTTTTATTACTGGAGAGAGGAATGCCATTAATTTATCTCAAGGAATTGTCTTGCTTTCCTTCACATGCTTATGAAATGGACACTTCTTTTTAGAGTTTCAATAAGATAAATCAAACTAGTTTAAATATTATTTCCAGATATATTATCTTTTCATTTTTTTATATCTATATTACTTCTTTTTGTAGTATTATGGTGGTAGAAACTCCATTTGGTGGTGTTTATATCTATGCTGTCAGGGCACTTGAAGTGATTTGTGTGGTTAGTCTGTAACTCTCATGACTGCTGCCAGAAAAATGGAGAACCTACGCCAGTACTCTGTCATAATGCTGCAGTTACTAGGAAGACAACTCCAGGTCTTCTTATTGTGTGGGAAAATTATCTCTATCCATGTCAATATTTTTTTTTTTATTTTACTCACTAATTGGACCATTCATAATTTATGTTTTTGTGGACTCTGGAAGTTGTTTGCTACTGGAAAATCAAATTAAGATGGAGGGATTAATAGATTTAATTTGTGTTAATGGATTCGGTATTTTCTGTTTTGCCGTAGCTTATCCTGGTTTTGAATTTGCTTTCTATAACTGTATGCAAGTATTTCTATTTTCCATTCAATTCTTCATGTTACTGTACTCCTTTTCATTGTAGGAAGAAGGCAGTATTGGTTTCTGACCAGAATGGCAAAGGTGTAAAGAGTGAGCGTAAGCGTGTGCCAAAATCCTCACTTCAAAAAGATGGACCAGCAGATGACAGGGAGCGTAAAGAGCGGCATGAAGGTAGAAGGCTGGAGAAAGGCAAGTCACAGGATTACCCAGACTTGCCAGAGAAACTTGAGGAAGGCAAAGTGCCTGATGATGAAAAACAAAGGAAGGAAGATGAATATCATACCCGTTACAGGAGTGACCCCAATCTGGCAAGATACCCTGTAAAACCACACCCTGAAGAGCAGCAGATGCGCATGCACGCCAAAGTTTCTAAAGCACGACACGAGAGAAGACACAGTGATGTAGCTTTGCCACACACAGAAATGGAGGAAGCGGAGGTACCTGAGAATAAATTAGGAAAACGCTCACAATTACAGGGAACTCAGGACAGAAAATCTCTTGTGGAAACTCAGAGGTCGTACTCTATAGACAGAACAGGTGATGTAAGAATTTCTGTTTCTAAACAATTAACTAATCATAGCCCACCAACTCCCAGGCATAGTCCAGTTCCTATAGAACACGTAGAATACAAGAACCACGATTCCTTTATAAAACAGAGCCGCCTTGATCCTAGCTCTGCTATTCTCATGCGAAAAGCAAAGCGGGAGAAAATGGAGACCATGCTAAGGAATGATTCCCTTAGCTCTGACCAGTCGGAATCAGTGCGGCCATCCCCTCCAAAGCCTCATAGAGCAAAAAGAGGCGGAAAGAAAAGGCAGATGTCAGTTAGTAGCTCAGAGGAAGAAGGGGCATCAACACCAGAATATACTAGCTGTGAAGATGTGGAGATAGAAAGTGAAAGTGTCAGTGAAAAAGGTAAGGACTTTTCTGTATATTATGCACATGGCCATGATTTGGGGAAAAAAAAATCTGTATTTTTCTCTCTCTTTTCCTCTTTTTAATCATACACTTTTCCCCCTTGCCTTTCTTTTTTTTGCCAACTGAGAAGTGTCTTATACCTGATTACATTTGCTTTACAATGTTTCCTTTTGCATTCTTAGATGAGGTGGTTACAGGTAGCATCAGCTGATGAGTTTCCTTTTCATTCTCTTCTCTCTTTCACTTGGAAGTGACAGAATTCAAGGGTTCTAGTCTACTCTCTTGATGATATCTGTATTCCTTTGACCATTACTTCATTCTTTTGTCTGTATGTAGAACAATTTTCTGAGGATGGATTGAAATTAAAAGTGAGTTCTGTAACAATCAGAGGAGATCATTATAAAACATCATAAGATATGCAAATTTTTACTACATGTAATAAAATGTAGCAAAGTTCATGTAGCCAGAGTTCATGGTTACTAAGGACAAGTAGATATGGGGCAAAGGGAGTGTTATGTAGAAAAGAAATGAGAATTGACAAAGTTGTCTAGATGAATTTTCTCTTGAGCTAAGAAGTGTGTTTAAAATCTGTTATTTCAGTTTGTCTTCATCTGTTGATGGTAACACTCAGCAGCGAGGAGTAAATTGTAGCAGACTGTGTGCTTTTAAACAAAGCCTTGCTTCTGGCTGAAGAAGTTAATCAAATTTAGGGACAATGAACAGATAAAATAAGCATTGTCAGAAAAGACTGTGGCAGAACTTAGCAACAGTTTTACAATCCTAATTTGTCTTTAGGTGACAGTACAGTGAGCTGAAAGCTTTTTGTGTCTTTGGAAGTAGCTTTTAGCTCCTTAGTTTAACTGTGTTTGTACTTTGAAAGTTTCTTGCTCGTGTTCATACTGAAAATGCCAAAGGCTTGTCTGCGTTGCCTTTTAGTTCCTGACATGTCTGTGATTCATATATGCTAACCTGTCTGTCTGTCTTTATCTGATGTTGTGGTCTCCTAGCATTACCTAAAGCTCCAGGAATACATAGCAAAGATAGCAATCTGAATAACTGCTTGTTTTAACTTTCTAAGCATGAACTTTTCCATTAAAAATATTTCTGCTCATTTTAAAGGAAGAATGCTGATCATACTCTGAAATTTTATTCCAGATTCCACTCAAACATAAAAAAATCTCGCTTATTTGACTGAATTTTGTCAAATACTGGAATGTATCACACAGAGATTTGTAAAGTCTCCATCCTTGCTTAAAACCCAAACGGAGAAGGCCCTGACCAATCTGCTCTGCTGACACAACTTTTGAGGAAGGGTGTTTGAACTGGGGACTTGCAGATGTCCCTTCCAGTCTCAACTATTCTGTTTTTCTATGACAACACATCTCTTTCCCTTATTTAGTGGCAAAGTTTTAAGCTGACATTTGGATTTGTGTAATTTTCCCTGACTCCATCGGTTGGTAGTAGAAGTCAGTAATATAGCATTTCTTTTCCATCTTTGTGTTTTGCTTTCATTATGTTTATCAGTTTGAGGTTGCTTATGAAGTAAACAGAATTTCTCATAACCAGTGTAGGTTATTCTTATAAACTGAAAGGTTGCTGTTATGTAAGTCAAGTCCAGGCTGAAAGTTACTGATATAATTGTGTTGATATAGTTTGTGTTATAATAGTCTTTCATAAATAAAATCTTGCAGTAGCTGCTTTCAGGCTCATGACACTGGTCTCAGCTTTTGACCAATTTCCCAGTGTACTGTTAAAATATTAAGGCTTGGATTTCTTTTCCTTTAGTGTTATGAATTCCAGAGAATTTCAAATGTTGCTAAAGGCTTATGTTCTCAATGACTGAATCAAGTTCTTGTTTACCTCTGAGACACATGTTTAGGGTCTGCCTTTACAGAGTGGAGGCCTTGATTTGTATCAGATCAGAGTGAATAAAAATTGTTGAAAGGAGTATGTTGGGGACCTGTCTGACCACTGACCTCCACATACGTGATGTACATTGTTGAGCATTCCTTGGGACTTTATATCTAATTGTCAGCATAAATTTATGTGTGTGTGTGTATGGAGGGGTATTCAATGCATTAATTACAGAGGTATATTTATTAATTTAATAGCTATTATATTTAGACATTATTTTTTTTTGGCCTGATTTTTGATATGACTTTTCCATAACAAGGATTGTAAATAGAAAGTCTTTGAAGATGGGAGTGTATAGCCCATAAAAAAGAGATAGGAAATGTAAATACAAATAAGAAAGCAGAAGCGTTTTTGATAGTAAAGTATCCAATTATTTTTACAGTTACATTTTTATCAGTACTTGAAATACTCTGGTATATTTCATAAAAATAGATGGAAAGGCAGGATATTTTATTACCTAACAAAATATTTTAGAAATCCTCCAGTACTCTAAAAGAATATATGCTACAGTAAAAAGGATTTCGTTTTAAAGAAATATATATATATAAATAATTTTAAAATGCTGCTATTATAACCCTGGTCATAATCACATTCTTTGCAATTTAACAGCATTGTTATAAGCAGAATTTCACCAGAATTTCTTCAGTTCTTTGTTTGTAACTTGGGAGAGATAGTGCACAGGGTCAAAGTTACAGTGCTTTACTTTGTAAGCCCAGGAGGGTCTGGAATCCATCCTCTCTTATCTAAATGTCAGGTCAGTCAGAAACCTGGTGCCAAAGTAATATAGATGGAGCTAGAAACTTTGAATAGCCCTATAAAAAAACCCCAAGATCTTAAAATTAATGTTTGCATTTGGTGAGTGCCAATATGAAATGATCTGCAATTAAGTAATAAAGATGTACTATTTTCAGTTCTATGTTGAACAAATAAAACAGAAGTTTCTGTGAGAAACAGCTTACAGAGATGTTTAAAAGCAAATGATGCCCCAGAGAAAGATACAGTACAGGTAGAGCAGATAAGGCTGTATTGAAAATCAATAGCCCAAAAGGTCATATAAAGCAGATACCGTGCAAGTATTTGTGTTTCCTAGAAACAGATTAGTATTGCATTACCCTATCTTCTGAGCCCAAAAAACCTTCGAAAAGAATCAACCTAATTTAGCTAGTACGTCCCCAGCTATTTACTGTAGCCATTTAATATGTATTTCTTCAAAAACATTCAAATAATTATGCACAAAGACTGGGAGATACTTTCCAAAAAATAAATGTCTTTTGCAATCCACTGGCATTTCACTCCTTTGGTGGAGGATCCAAAGATTTATGTCAAATTGTTTCCATGTTGGAGTAAATCTAGAGAAAGAGGTCTTTGCAGTGTCCAAAAAAAAATTGATGAGTGTAATCTCAAATTCTTATTAAATTATCTACACCCTTTACAGGACGCTACAGATTGCTGATAATACTTTTCCTTCTATTATTAATAGAGTCTGTAGAACTCCTTTTTTTGAAATCTCTAATAGTTTAACAATAGGTGGACTGAGTTTCCAGTGAAGTCCTGGCAAGGTGAAAGGAATCCTTGTAGAAGGCATAAATTGCATTCATACTTGCTTCAAAGACAAGCTAGAGTAGCATAAACCAGACTATTAAAAATTAAATCCAGACCTCATTTTAAAGGTAATAGTTTCTGTCTACTGCCATCCAGGGAAGAATACAAATCATATTTTGCACAAGTTTGAGAAAAAGTATTTTCTTTGAAGTTAAAAAATAAGAATTTGTGTAGAACTAATAGATTTGTGTCCAGATGAGGTTGCCTAAAAGTTGTTATATCCATTGATGGATACAAGAGATACTCCAGAATTTGTCATGCAACCTTTGAAACTGGAAGATAAAGTATTGTTGGAAATTGGAGCAGTGTTGAGGAGGTACTGCTCCAGTACTTTTATGTAAATAAATGTACCCATGATTTTACATTTTGCATACTTACTGTTCATATTTGCCTAAATGTGTATTTTGTTCAAGCACTTCAGGCATGAAATCAGGACTAATACTCACGAACTGGTAGTAAAATGTTGAAAACCTAAGTAAAACTCACTCTGTATACTTGCTAATGGATTTGCTTGGGAGTGAGAAGAGCATGATAGAATTGGCACCTTCTTTGAAAAACAAACTCCTGAAATGGCTTTCTGTTTCCTTTCAGTGATGTGATCTTTTCATTCATGCCTTTCTCACGGTACTGTGAGGAACAGGGCAACCCAATTTTAATTTATTTTCATTCTTATGATGTTAGTTTCTGGTTAGAAAATGCTATGGCAGGGATCTTGCTGTTTCCTTGGTTTATTCTCAGGTGTGAGGCAGGGGGTTGTGAGCAGAAGGAGAGGATGTGGAGGTCAGGAGCAGAAAGGGATGCTGTGTTTTGCTGACAAATGTGTCAGTGCTGGCTCAGCTCTAGGAGGAAAGGACCTGGCCCCTTCCTCCATCATTCTTTTTTGGTGTTTCAAGAGTCCCTTTGGGTACTCGTGCTTGGGGGTGCTCCCAGGGGAAGGAGAGAATAAATTACATCCTTGCCCCAACGATTTGTTCCAAGCTCTGTAAACACTGTTGACACAGAAGATAGCTTGGGGACTGAGTGAGAAACCACACACGTGCAGTAGGACCTATAAAGGAACCAAAGGAATGCATTGGGAAAGGGCTGTAGAGAAGAGGAGGCTGGTTTGAAATGTTTTTAGTTAAACTTTTTGACTGAGGTATTTTCAGTCTGGAGTGTAGGCACGTCAAATTGTACTGTAACATCTCCTAGCATATTTTAACATCTGTTTTATTGGAGAGTTGGGCATGGAGTTTTAAAACTGGAGCAGAATTTGTTTAAAAGGTGGCTGAGATTTAACTTAGTGTAAAATAAAATACCCTTCCTAGGATGATTGCTGGTTTTTAGACATTAGTTCAAATCTTCTAGTCCTTGTGCAGTAATTTAGACCTACATCTGAGTCAGATTTTAATGGAAATATAATTTAAAATTACTCTAGTTTCAGAGTTTTGTTCATTGCTAACATTATTCACTGCTATCAGTATTCAGTGCTTTTGAGCAGCTGAAATTATTTACAGTGCTTGTGGAGCTGTAAATAAGTGCTTGTTAAATTAGACTTGGGCAGTAAAAAAATCTGATTTGTGTGTATGAAAGTATTTAAAGTACATGCATATACAAACGAGATGAGCTGAACATGAATGGGGAAAAGAGTCAAATTGTTTCCAAGATATCCTGCATTTCAGAGAAATATGTAACCATATAAATGAGGATGTCATGGAAGATATGTGGCTGAATTTTCCTTTAAAATCCTAATACAGCCCTTTTTCTAGTTTACCTTAAGAAGGTTGTGAGCATGATGGAAGGAGTTCAGAGGAAACAGTAAAATATCACCAAGGTCTATAAAACATGATAAATCAGGAAAGGTGGGATGGATTGTGCTTGAATAGTTTAGGAAAGAAGCAGGAGCGGAAAAAGGAAACAGAAAGAAGTGGCTGGAGGGAGAGAGGTTGAGTGAGTGCTCCCCTCTTCCCCTGGAAGGCTGAGTTACTGCTAGGAAGATTGAAGCTTGCTGCCAGAAACTTTGAGGACAGATATGCAAAGTTAAGGAAAATTGTAATCATAATTTGTTATTCAGCTGAAATGGAGGATTCCTGAAAATAAAAATCAGTTTCTTCAGAAACTGAGAGTGCTGTATGCTAGAAATGTTGCTGCTGTTCCTGTGGCAGGATCTGAACTAAGTTGGGAACATCTGGGGCTAAATTCACAGTACCCCTATGTGTACCATATTCTTTTTTGTCAGCCTGTAAGCCATTTCCAGTACAAATTTACCTAATAATATGATTTTTGAAAAGGAAACAAGAAATGCACCTTTTGACTTACCAAGGTGATGTCACAAACTGTTAAGTTGTGATTTCTTTCGTATCTATCACATTTGGCAAGACCTTATGTTTCATTACTATTAATATGCCACATCTTATGGGTTGATTGATTGAAAAACAAGTTCATGGTTTTATTAGTTGTTTGTTCTTTGTCGCTTACCTTTCTTCTGTACATCTAATTAACAAAAAAGCAACAAATTTGTCCTAATAGTAATTTTCCAGTAGTAAGATGATTATTTTAATTACAGAAGGGCAGATACTGAACCATGGATATCCATCCATGCTTCAGTATCTGCCCTTCTGTAATCAAAATAATCATCTTACAACTGGAAAGTTTCTGTTTAAAATCACTTAATGTTTGACATCAGGGTACCTTTACTTTCAGGAGCTATGAGAGTGTTTGAACTTGTAGAGAAGCCCAGGAGTTCTATAGGCTTCCCCATGAAAGATCAATTCTCAAGAACATTCAGCAGTCAGTTTTTTTCCATACAGAAACCATTGCAGGTAGCAGGCATGAGAATGTGAGTGTGAGCTCTGGGTCATGGAGCACTTTTTAAGGGTCTAAGAGGGAGATTGAAAAGCTTTTGAAAAGCTTGCCCTAATTTTAGCTGCTGAGCAGTACTTTTCAAAGTACTGCTATGAAGTTAACTGGACTTTAAACTCAGTAACTTGATATATGGCATGGTGTTATAGCCAGAGGTTGATTCTTTATTACACTTCTGCTATTCAGTACTTTTTATATGCATGCATTTTTTGTATACCATAAAAGTTATGTGAACTGCTAGTCAGCATTTACTGTTACTTTTTTGATCTGAGACCTTAGAGAAAAAGAGGAGCTGTGAAGGATGAACCAAACTACTTTTGGTAAATTTGCATAATTGGATAGTCTGTGCAGTATATTGAAGGATGAGTTTAGGTCTTGGAGCTGAAATCCAAACTTTTGTATTTTTCTACCTCTATGGAAAGTCTGTCCCACTTCGGGTGAAAAATGAAAGCCTATGAAAGAAAAAGGTAAATTAATTATTGGCTTCTAGAATAATACATGCAATGTTATTGATTTTAATTTTAGTTATAGAGTTAACTAGGAACAATTCCAGTTTCCTTCTTTAAGCATTACTTTGAGTAGATAGACTGGTCTATATGAGTTTTCTAAAATCAGTATACTGATAAACAGCTCTAGGAAAAATTTGATTGTGTCAGAAAGAAAGTTAATAATTATGAGATGCCTGTGTTTCCTTTGAATAAATATGCATGATTTCATCCTGTTCCTGTCCATTTTGAATGTCCCTCTGAAAATTGTTTTCCCATATTTGCTCATGTATTTTTGTATTCTTCTGGTGATTTCTTTGTTCCTTCTTTCTCCTGTACAACATGTGGGCTTCAAAATCAGGGACTCCCCATCTACACTTTATAATCTCTTAAGCTGATTCTTATCTCCATTTCTCCTGTGATGCCAAGCACAACAAGTGTTATGGTTTCAAATATGCCCATCCCACTGGTGATATTTACTGGCTAGTAAATGGAAGGGCCATTCTTTGACTTTTTTGGCCAAGTAATGAATTGAGGCACATTTTTTTAACTCCTCAAGAGAAGGGTGCATGGAAGCTGTCTGTTAGGGTTTATTCTTGGCCTTTGTCCTGCCTAGTAGTAAACAGAGAGTGCTAGCTGGACGGGGGTACAACTGTTCCAGGGATTACTCTAAAGGCACAGGGTGTGAATGACAACCAATTTGGCACTGGCTGGCACAATGGTATAAGTTGTAGTCACTTGTTCCTTATTTATTTGTCTGCTGTTTTATTGCCTTGCATTTAAATTGCAAGTTCAGTGGAGTCCAGGTTTTCTTTTAATAATTGTACATTGCCTAATTTTGTGAGATTTTAGGACATGACTGAGACTCCAACTTGCCTTGATGATAATAAATTAGAATGCTTATTTAGTGCAAGGATGTATTATTGCTAAGTATATTTTTGGTCCATTTATCAGCATCCAGCAGAATTTCAGGTTATGTTCTAGTGTCCTCCGAGGTGCTTGCATTCTCTTGTAGATAGCTGCAGGTTGCCTCCATGAGCCTAGATGCCTGTTTTCACTACATACTAATTTGCTGCTAATCAGTTAAATTACCCTTTTATTTGCCTGTTTGGTTTTCATATCAGGTATCAAAGTGATTCACGCATGTATGCTATGTATATTACTATGCTTATAAATATTGTAAAACTCTTTCTTTTGTTATTTCAGACTTTTTAGCCTTTTTCCTCCTTTGGGTTGGTGTCTTTTCAGTTTGTTTTTGGTTACTTTGTTTTTGTGGGCTTTTTTCAAAAGGCATTATGGGGTACTTTATTAATTTGTTTTACTGATGGAGCCACTGCTAAAAGATACAACAATGTGATGTTTGTGTGCTTTGGACCTTTCTGCTCTTTTCATTTTTTACCCTCCCCCCTCCATTTTTAAGACCTTACTATAATTATTCTGATAACTGATCAGGTTTGTTTTCTGGTCCAAGTAAAAGACTCTTCTAAGGTTTTAGTTCAAAGGAGACAGGGGCTTTGTTTTGCCATTCGGATTGAAAGTATATAAGGACAGTATATAATTTACAGTTCTATTTTCAGTTTGATAAGTGTTTCTGTCTTTCCTGCGAAAGTTTGCTGTGAGAATAGTCTGCAAGCACAACATGCAAAGTGCAACATGTAACTGATTATTGATTGGCTGGGGCACATAGTAGACAGCCAGGACCTACATGCTGCTGGTCCAACGTGCTATCAGTTCACCACTCTCTCTGTAGATACCCAGCTGCTCTAGATGTTGAGAGCTGAATTTGTTACTTTTTTTCGGTATTCCAGCACTTCAACTCTCTGCATTTGTACATGTCTAACACCTTAAAAATACCTCTCTCTTATGCATGAGTTCCTTATCACATACCCTTGACTGACTGTATATGAAGAACTTTCTAATTGCTAAACAACTTTTTTTGTTAAGAGTGGAAGTCTTGGAAATACTGCAATGCTATGCAGTAAATGCATGGTCACATCAGTATTGTTTTAGACCCTCAATATTAAATATTTTATTACATATTCTTTTAAGCCATGAGGGAACTTCTAATAAAACATTTTATTTAGAACAATTTCTTTTTACATTTTCTTCCTCTCTGTAAACATGATCTTTTCTATTTTAAAAAAGAAAATACCAGCATTCTTTACTTTGTGATCTGTAAAGGTCTTTGCTGTACTTTATGTGCAAATTGGACCAAGTCCAACTTGCTCCACTGAGCAAATTGAGAAATGTGTGTTGTATGGTTAATTTGGGCCATAAATAGCATGGGATTATTTTGCAATTTTCAATGCAGATCATTTAAGGATGTATTTAAATTCCGTTACACAGAAGTTCTGATTGCATATCGGGTCCTAGTTTAATACATATGATATTAGTTTGGGAACTACATGTGGTAAAGGAATAAGTAAAATGGTTCTATTCATAGAATGACTTCTTGGGTTGGAAGGGACCTTAAAGATCATCTGACATGGGATCCAGTGGGATCCACCCACTAGACCAGGTTGCTCAATATCCCATCCAACCTGCCCTTGAACACCTCAAGGGTTAGGGCATCCACAGCTTCTCTGAGCAACCTGTTCCTCACTACTCCCTGAGTAAAGAATTTCTTTTTAACATCTAATCTAAATCTCTTCTCTTCTAGTTGGAAACTATTCCTCCTTGTCCTACCATTATCTGCCTGTGTAAAAAGTCACTCTCCCTCTATTTTACATTCCTTGACTACCTCTCAGGCATGCGTAATGCAACACAATGTTTTTAGACATGTAGCAACACGTACACATTAATTTCTAGAATTTAAAGTTCCATTATTTTTAACCTAGCCCTCAATTTTGTAATTCTTTCCTCTGCAATATGAGCTCCAATTCTAGTTAGCTATTCTCAAAATGATTGTTGGAAAAAAAGTTCTATTTAAAGCAACTTGTCATGTTATTTTACCAGTTTTCTAAGGAACCCAAGTTCTCAGTATATTTTAGAATTTTCATGGAATAAATTTGTGTAGACTTTAGGGCACAGACTTCTTTTTTCCTCTAAAATTCTGTGGGTGCTCTAGATCTACTTAAGAGTTGTCAGTTGCAGAGTAGGAGTCACTTACTGAATCAGATGTGAGCTTTGAAATTTACTTCTTGTAGCAACAAGTCAGTGTATATGTTTTAATGGTTGGCTTGTTATTAATTTTGTTGTTTTAGTGAAAACATAGGTGCCTTTTCACTGAAAATGTAAACTCAAATATAAATGTAACTTGCTATAAATTCAAAAGAACAATTTGTAAAACTTTGCTGGCTTCAGTGAAGTTTATTAACTAAATAGCATAAATCCGCTAATAGAAATAATCTAAAAATATAAAATAACATTAAAGTTTAATATAGTTACATTCTAAAAGTAGGTAAATATTTCTACATTTTTATGCTATGCTATTAAAATAATTAGGTTCTAAGAATTTATTTTCCCCTGTTGCTCAGAGAAAAAACCTCCAGACATGGCTGTTTTGAAACCATAAGGGCAAGTGTTCTTAAACCATTAAAATTGTGCTTAATGAGCCGCTAGATGGAGCAGTCAAATCTCACTTTTTTTATCAGCCTCTGTGCAAAACAGTTTCTCTCAGCACGGAGAGAATTGGGAAATGCAGGCACAATTTACTACTTGAACCAGGAATCTAAAAAACCTTTTTCAGATCTTATCTGCATATGCATTTTTTTCCATAGGCAGATTTACATTGTCCTTTACTGTTACAAGTGATATGTGGGACATATTCTGCATATGGAAATTCTACTGACACAAATGGCTCTATGGAAGTAGTTACTCATTTCTTGAATAGAGTCCTGTTCCCAGGGAAAAACACCACAAAACACAAGAAGGAAAAGGGACTCTTGTTTGAGGATCACGAGCTAGATTTTCAAAATTTGGGAAGTTCATAGTTATGCATTTACACATGACTATGTTTGTGCTTAGGAAATCTTGGTGTAGCTGCGTATTCTCTTCCTACTTTCCCAAATTATCCTTCCAACCTAATTTTTTCATGCATAAGAAACATTTGTTTAATGAGACTGCATTATCTGCTTCAGGAATGCTGCAGTCAAGTGAATTCAGGAACAAAAATAAAATATACAATAACATATAAGAAAGAATATTCTCATATTCTTTGTTTTACTGTTGTTTCATAGCACTAAGATAAGATTTGTCTAGGAGGTGTACAAGTTTCTGAATATAAATGTTTGTATAAAGTAGAATGTATGTGTGCTATTAAAAGGCACTTCAGTAATCATGATATGTAGTTAACAGGGCATTATCTCAGAGGCAGGGAATAGAGCTATGCTTGAATAAAAAAATCCTGTTATTTTTGTTTTATTATTTGCCTTGGTCTTGTCTTCGAAAGTCAGAATGTTCTGCATTAAAGATCGTCAGCAGGTGTCACAAGAGAGGAAATGTCATTCTGAAGCAGCTGGATACAGTCCTTGGAGTTCCTCAGCCCTGCTCCCACTTCTGGGGTGGGAATTTCAGATCCTGGCACTGGTGTCCTGTCATTTCTGGGAGTGACACACAGCTTTGCAGAGCAGGAAGCTCATGCTGTGCAAAGCAGTGCTCCCCAGGTGACTCTCTTTAACCCACATGCTCTTTATACAGTTCTCTGCTGAATTGGAGCTGAGCAAAGACTTCTGCTCTGGCAGTGAATGCTAACCAGTGCCATGAGCTGATAGCCACATTTCTTTCAACTCTGCAAAGCCCTGGGTCATTCAAAAGTGTAATGCCAGCTCTTGCCTGTCGTGCTCCAGAGCTTTACCACAGCAAATTAGAGTAAATTTATATCAAAACACATAGTATGCCAAGGAATTTTGTATTCTCTACAGGCTCAGATTTTACTTAAAATATAGTATAAAAGTGACTTGCACTTACAGTTAAAATAGGACCTTACAAAGGAACTCAGAAATCCAGTTTTAAGTAGATGCAGGTTCTCAAAACTTTCTGATGTTTGCCATTTCTGCCAATTTTTGTGTAACATGCTGAACCTTATCAATGTACCCACGCAGGTTCAGTTATCTCCCATGGGAGAAGCATTATGGAGCTGCCAGCTGGGGAGTTGTCGCTTTCCTTAAGCAGACAATGTCTGTGGAAGAGCAAAACACTCCCCTATGAATGGAACTGAATGTTTAGGAATAAATCCAGTTATCCAGCTGCTGGCTCTTTTCCACAGAAAGGTTGCTCTGAAATCAGTTATAAAACAAGTTGGTTAAACTGTTCCTGTTACCAATTTTTAAATATCACTACTAAGGAAGTATTGGGGAATGGCTATTCCTACAAGCCACTGAAACACTTAGGAAAACAATTTTTCCAGTGAGCAGTTGTTTTTTTGTTAAACAAATGTACCACTTACATTTTGACTTCTCTTCAAATATATCCTTAAAAATTACAATATATCAGCATTGTTTCCCTTAAAAATTAAGCTGCAGTAACAAATATTGATATTAATTTTAGGCATGTTGCCATCATAACATCAGTTATCTGTGCTATTGCGGATATAATCTTACTTTGCCCTACAAAATTTCTATAAGAATTGGGAATAAGTCTTCTGACAATGCTTAAACAGCATGGTCACCATTAAACCCTGCATTTAGATGTGTGATTTTAGTAATTATTTTGTCTGGATGCTATAAAACATTTTAAAGTAATAGAAAGTGCTGCTTAATAGAGGCTCCTTTTGGGATGGTCAGTACATATAGTACTGCAGCTTTAACTTCTAGGTTTATGTTGCAGCAGACCTCTCATTAGGGGTAGAAATAAGCCAAGACATAGACTCTCATTCAACAACATGAGAAGGGTCCCAGATTATTCTTCTTTACAGCTTTGCCATCCTGACTGACTACAGCAAGCTCCTACTGCAGGGTCCAGCTGTAGACTCTGCTGGCCATTTCCTGCTGGACTATGACTGCAAGTATTGGTTTGCAGACTCTAAACAGAGGCTTTCACCCAGCTCAGCCATGACTGCAGGCTCCAACAGCAGCCTCTGACTCCATCAGATCCAGACTGACCTCATAGCAGATCTTTTACTGCAGCAACTCTCTTCCTTGTTTCATTCTTCTTTGTGTCTCTTTAGATTTTTTTTTTTTTTTAATTCTTCTTGTCTCTCAGGATCACTCCTTCTTCCTCAATGCTCCTCTACCTCCAAGTTTACTCCTGAGTACCCAACCCACCCCTTTTATCACACTTACCTTTATTAGTCACAGCTGCAACCTGTTAAGGGCAAGGCTGTTCCTCTTCTTTGGGAATTAAGACAGCTGTGATGTATCAGGGGCAAGGTCACCTGTAATCTCTTCTTCTACACCTACAGGTTTAAACCTGACATTTTTTAGAACTAATAGGAGGAATCTGAATTGTAGAATGATTCAGAAATTAAATCATGTCTACATCCATTTAGGTAGTAGGGAAAAGGAAAATATGTGAGTTAAATGGTCAAAATTATCCTGAAATACAGAAATAGAGTAAAATAGTAACACACAAATGTCTATCACCCATGGCTGTATGACCTTTCAATCACAGCCTATACAGAAATTAGTTGAGAACATGTGTAGTCTTTTGGTTTTTACTTTGCAATGAGGATGGAGAGTATTTGAAGGGGGAAAAACAGTTGATTTAAGGAATTTTGGTAAGGTTATGTGGCTGAATTAAATAAGCTGTAATGACATTGTGGCCTTAGGTTGATTCTCCTTACTTTGATGTAGTCTGGGTTTGAATGGAATGCATTTTGCTTGACTTCTCTTTTGGCAGGAAAACTCAAGCACAGGTGGATGCCTGCAGCCTCTTCCTCCAGGCTGAATGGATTGCAGCAGTTTGGTTCTGTCAGTTTAAGCCTGTACTTGAGCATGGCTAAGAAAAGTGGTGCTGGCATACCAACCCTTCAACCCAGCTCATCCTGCGTCAGGCATGGAAGGGACTTTGAATATGGGTCTTCCACATACATTATGCTGTGGGGTGTGGGAGTTGGGGGAAATCTGGCTCTGTGGAGGCAGTAACATAATATCTAGAAACAGTAGTTAGAGTTGGGGACAAAAATAGTATTTTGATGCCATTGATTAGTAAATTGAAAAGTCAGTGCCTGCAGATTGGTCACCATTTAACTGAAAATATCTGGTTTTGGTTATCATTTGGATAACTGAGCAAATTGCTTGAATTAGGGTTTGTTTGAGATGACCTTTGGGTCTAAAAAAAAAGTTATCCAGCAGATTTTTTATAGATATTAGAAGTTACTTACTGCCCTTATTATGAAAAAAAAACACTCCACAAAATCTTCTTACACACAGAGGTTAATTCATCATCCTATGATGCCAGGGGAAGTTCAGAAATCTGTAAATCTGACAGTGGCTGCACTGTTAGATTTGCACTGATGTTTTCTCTTGATGGTCAGTAGATCCTCCTCGCTCAAGGCCAGTTATCAAAATGATCTATCTGAAGAGTTGTTGACTTTTTTAGTAGATAAGGTAACTAAGATAAATGCATTGCAAAGTTACTGAATCATGAAGGTTGGATAGCAAACATCTCATCCACTTCCCCTATGGGGTTGAAGGCCCAACCTAGGTTTTCTAGGGTGAGTGTTCATTTTGTCTCTTTCCAGTTTCACTGTCACAATCATCTTCCTCAGAGGAGTCAAGAACATTTGAGTCAATCACGGGTGGAGGAAGGGGAAAGGAAACATCAATGGCAGCACAGTACTAAACAATTGACAATGGAACTTGGAATGCTGGTTACGAAACCAGTAAATAGCAGGGTGTTTCTTTGCTGGCTCTTTCAGACCAGTGCTTGAAGGAGTTCCTATCACTTAGTTGTGCAGAAATGCTCTTCTGTCTTCCAGTCTCCTGCAAAATGATGGGTCATGTTCTGTAAAACTCCCCTAGGACCTTTAGAAACAATGTGGTCAAGCCCTTATTCTGGGATGCCAGTGGGAGGCACACGGCAGCCTGCTCCCAATGTGTGCTTTTACACGGTGTTATTAAACCAGATGCCAAGTTACTTCACTTTCACTTTGAACTGATTAGCTTGGATCAAGGTTTGAATTGAAAGCTGTGGAGCAACAACAGCATGACATAAAAGACCAAACTTATTAGCTTCAGCATATTATTCTGTTGATGTGACAACCTAATTTCTGCTTTAGTGTTTTTTAAATATTTTGTTACCTGGCTAGGAATATAAACAGAATATGCTCATGCCTGAAAGGAAAGGAACTTTGATGAGCTCTAACAAGTTTGATGTGTGTTTAAGGAATGTTTAATTTAATGTTAAGACATTCTTTTAAGGAGCTATATGTCTTTTTCACCAGAGGTTCTTAACCGCTTGGTTTTTTCGGTGTTTGTGAAATCACAGTTGGTGCTATAATCAATCTGTTACCCCTTCTTCAGAAGTGTGTGAATGTATGTATTTGTGTATTTATGTATAGACATCTTTCTCTGGTAAATGGTCAAACATTATCTTGGCAAATTGTAACTATTTTGCCAAAGAATCCGAAAAAGACACTGAAAAACATTCCATCTCTTCACTGGGCAATCCCTTACTGAAGAGAAGATGTACTTATGCTGCCAGAGTTTTAATTAGCCCAGTCTTAGCTAACCACTGCACTTAAGCCTATCAGAAGCAAGTATGTTTTTTCTAATGAGTTTAATTCTGGATGCAAAGCCAAAGACTACTTCAAGTTTTCTATGATCTCATTAGAGCTTTTTGTGGTCTGGAGTGCTTCTAGCAGAGCAAAGGAAAGCCCCATTTCTTCCCCATGCATCTTTGTTCTAGTCCTTTTTAATGTGTCTAATGTTTTACCACCAGTCAAACTCCAGTCCTTTGTCCATCACTTGAGTCAAACAGGTCAGTTTTCCACCCACTTCACAGTTCACCAGCCAATCCATAGCTCTCTGGCTTGGCTGGAAGGATATTATGAGAGACTTGGTTGGACGCTGGGCTACACTTACATTAAACAATATCTGCTGCTATCTCCTTGGCTACAGATCCAGCAGCCATACTGGACAGGCAAGATTTGCCCTAGGTAAAGCCATGCAGGTGGTTCCCAGCCACCTTCTTGCCCTTCATGTGCTCAGGACTGCACTCTAGAAGGATTTGTTCCCTAACCATCTCAGTATGTAGTTTCCCAGGTTCTTTTCTTGCCCTGCTCTTAGAGGTGTGGTATGTGGCTTGTCTAGTCACTGTTCATCTCCCACAATAGCCAGGACCTTTTGAAGCAGATCAGACAGGGCTACAGTGCAAAATGTCATGTACAATACCTAATATTGTATCTAAGACTCCTGCAATTGTATTAGAATATCTTCCCCACTGTAACTTGGCTTTGAGGACTGGAGACTGTAACACAGATCTTTTTTGTTGTTTCTATGATTTTCTTATTCAAATTCCAACTTTAGGCACAGAGGTTTCTTTACTTGAATTTCTCTTTTTGTGCTACAGAATTAAGCTTGGGACCATTCTCTGACTTTCCTCTTTCCAAAAAGTGTTGTAAAACTTTTGGTTTAGAGGACAGTTGCATTTCCACCCAGGCATAAAACTGAACAGTATGTTTAATGCTTGGAATTTGTTCTCTTAAAACTTGAATGATGGTAGAGTTGTGTGAGATTGACCAACCTCATGCTTCTCTAATGGTCTTAAAAATTTTTGTAACAGATTAAGATCTAGACCAACTATTAGCAGGAAGATTAAGAAGCGTTAAAATATAGTGGTCAATCTAACTATCAGATGCATAGGGTAACATGCCTCAGAAGATAGTGGCAGTAAAATCATTTGCAGGGGTAAAAACCTACAGAGATTACAAAGGTAATGCTATCTTATGCAAAATTTGAAAGTATGTTATAACTTAATTACATATTTTTACTAGGAAAATGGAATGATGTCCAGTTTTACAGTTAGTTTCCAAGTGCTTTGATACTATTAATGGATGTAAAAGTAAATGGACCGACTATTAGCACTTTATTCTTAAGCTGTCAGATGAGCCCTTGGGGCAGCCAGAAAGGCTCAATGAGTCTGGAGCTGGGAGGAATAAAATCCATCCTTAGGGATGAGCAATGGATGCTGGAGTTGGTGGTACTGTTCTTGTCTGCAAAACTCCCTTTCTGACCTCAGAACATTCTTCTGTTGCTCCTCTCTCCCCTTATTTTCAGCAAATACTTGCAGACGCCTCTGCCATTTGAAGCTGTTAGGCTGGGCTTCTTAGGCAGAACTTGGGCAGAACTCGTGGCTGGGGATAGCAGTAAAAAGGGCATTGGGAACTGCCTGCTGGAGGAGAGGGAGGAGTTATCATGTAGGGAAGTGGGAGACAGTGAGAGCTTTAACAACACCGTGAGGCTGAGGTTTAACAAACAACCTTTCTAAATGTGTTTGGGAAAACTGTTCATTGTTTTTTCCACAGACACATGTATGCTATGGGAATGACAGGAATGCTTGAAATAAGTCAGAAAACAAGCCCTTTATAGTACAGTCTCGTTTACAAATTCTGAGGTTCTAGCAAGCAAGAATTTTCCGTCTGTTGATTTGCATTGTGACAAAATCCCCTGCCTTGTTTAGTTTGTGCAGTCAGGTGAGGTGAGGTGTGTGTTCAGGACCCAGGTGTGATGCTCTAAAAGTAATGCAAAGCCCTCAGTGCCTGCCCTGGCACAAGAGAGGTCATCCATCCTTCAAAGGGTAATGGAGAACGCTCAGTGGATGTGCTGTGGAAGCATCAGGCATTTGGCATACTCGGTCCTTTGTTTCTTTTACAAGAAATGTCTCTGGCTTTAGAAGAAAGCTGGGTATATGTTTCTCAGTCAGTAGTAGATGATAACTGTCTCTTGAAATATATAAAGACTGGACACTGTCCTCCTCCAAAAAACCATCTCCTAACAAGGGCGTGTCTGTGAATAAAGCAGAGTTAGACAGTTGTATGTTTCTCATGCTGACACGGTGCTACTGGGGACGCTTAGTCAGCAGTGGCCAGGGATCTTCTGTGGCTTTTGCTGTTGACTGACATCTGGGAGTGTGAAAGAGAGCATTCAGTACCTTGGGTTTGATCCAGAATTAGAGGGAAACAACTTCATTCAAAGTGTATTTTCATTATTACTAATAGACCCATATCTTGTTAAGTAAGAAAGTAAGTAAGGAAGGCTATCTCTGCCACAGAAATAGTTTTATTGTTGTATCATTTGGATACCATTACAGTAGATGAAATTCTTCAGTAAATTCTATTAGCTATGATTCTCTAATCATCTGGCTTTTGCAAATACAAGTTCCGCCTTTCTGTTTTATCCTGAACATGTAATTTGGAAGACAAAATGTTATTTCCTGGGAGTTTTTATTTGGAGTACATTTTTCTTACATAAAATGATGTTTCCATGCACACATCTGTTACATTTTAAAATAATTAAATTATCCTATTAATTTTTAAAAAGTGGTAAGTTTTTCTCAAGGGCTATTAGTGTTTTCAATGTGCTGGAAGTAAATCTGCAGCTTAGGATGTTTTATATAAATTTAAAAAGCCACATTTCCTAAACACAACTGCTTCATCTATGCAGTTGATTAAACTTGTTCAGTGCACCACTGCTGAATATAAATAATAACTGCAGCAGTAGTATTGATTACTTAGGTGCCTGAGNCCCCCAATCTTGTTTCCTGAGGATGGCTGATTCTGGATTCCTAAAATCATTAACTCTTTCTAAAGGCTGAAACTCCCTGTCATTGCAGTGACCGTGTAGGAAGTAAGGCAGTAATCGATGCTTGCACTACACTGCAGAGATCTGTTCTGGTGACAAGAGCTCTCGTTAGCCCTGCCTGGTGTCACCGGTGCTCAGTGTTTGACACTGCAGAATAATTTGGCTTAGGATCAGGACGCAAGGACCTCATGACTTCTTTTCTATCCTCTCCTTCGCACTGAAGTGGATTTTTGCTGGCATTACGGTTTTGCTACAGTTGCAGGCTGGATTCAGCAACCTACTAGATGCCAGTTGTGCTTTAAACATTCTCTCGCTGGAGCTGCTATGTTTGCTGGGTTTCTTCAGTTTCTGCTCCATACGTTGCATTCGGGGACAGGTAAATAAGGAGCTATATAGTGCTGAGGTTTTAATTGTATTTTTTTATTTCTTATTTTTAAGCAAAATTATATCCTTTTATGAACAGATTTGTTTAACTGTGCAGTTTTAGTGGAGATGTTGTATCTTCTGAATGTTAAAATGTTAATTGTAGCATATATTGAGCTTAAAGAGGAAATGAACCATTTTGCCTTTAAGTCTGTGTTTCAGTTACGTTTATATTTTGAAAGCTCATGTGTTAAATATAATTTGATAGTAGTGATGCTATATGGAATGAGCTTTTAAACAAAAATCTGTATTTTGAAAGTGCACCTCAAAATAGAATTGTGTTTCTGAAAAGTAATAATAATACTCCTATTGCATTATAACTTCTGCATTTTGGAGAAGTCAAGGATAAAGAATTTAGAAATTTACTTCATCATCAAACTCATGTACATAGAATAAAAATATGTTTGTTTAGCATAAGATGAAGTTATGGTTATAATAATATATGGGTAATAATAAATGTACAGTTCTGATTATTTTGTACACTATTTCTGCCTGATCATATTGATGCATTGCACTTTCTGCTCAGGGAAGGACATCAGCTTTCCCCTTTTGTATTTGAAATAAGGTACTCAGCTAAATCACTGAAGGATCACAGGGGAAAGTGAGAGGAATAATTCACCATTGCAAGTTCCTTGGGGATTATGCAGTGTGTTGAGAATAACAAATACCTTTAAAATCCTGTATCTAGGTAGCTGATAACACTGTCTACAAAAATTGATTTTGAAAAGTAGTTTTTTCATTAGAAGAATTAATCCTAAAGATGTATGATAAAATAAGTAATGAAAGAGGTTTTATGCTCTTGAAAATAATGCTTTAGATACTACATTTTAAGACATATATATAAGAAATCTTTTCAATTTCAACAGAGTTTAGAGGAGAATTGGAGTTTCTGAGGACAGAATATTGAGGGATGCATTGGAGAAAGTGTGATTTAATAGCAGTCAAAACAGAGATGGAACAGAAACACCAGCAGGAATATCAGGAAGACAAAATGCTGAGGTTGGGAGAGATAATGGTCAGCCTTTGCTTTGCATGGAGTTTAAAGGATAAGACTGGAGAACGCCTTTGGCTGAGGTCAAATCCTTGCACTCTTTCATGCTTAATAAGTTGTTTATAGGTTACATAAAGAAGCTAAATCCCTTTTTCTTCTTCAAGCTATTCACTGTGTAGATGGCTGTAAACTGCATTCCAGAGGTCTCTTGCACATATTGGCAAAAGTAGAGGAAGAAAGTGAAATTTGGGGTTGAGAAATACAGAGCAGTGCCACCCTGCGTTGCGGTGATTCAAGGCTGTGCTGTGGGCAGTGGACAAGCAGCAGCATGTCTCCAGCCTTTGGACTAGCATGGACCTGGGACATCTAAAAGATGCTTTAAAATCATACTGAGCCCCACACCCCCTGACTATAGAGATATAATGGACTATTAAACCAGGCTATCTATAGCTCTCTCTCCATTAAACTTATATCATCTCTCCCCCATAATGACACATCAGTATCCTAAATATTCCTTTCTGAAAACTGAACTGTGTGCTTCAAGGACAGAACCTGAGAGCATGAGCTCTCATCAAGGTCAGCTCTTATGTCAGGGTATTGGTTAAGTGCAAGGCTGCCCAAAAGACAAACCACGATGGACAATAAAACAAAACAAAGTGCCCGAAACTAACGACAAAATCTGAAGTTCCTCACCTGTCTGACCTTTGGAGGTATTTTTGTAGCAAAAGTAGGAAAGGCACTGGAGTCTTGGTCTCTGGCCAACCCTGTAACTCGCAAAGGGCAAGGATATAGGCAGGCTTGTATGCCATCCTCTCCTGTTACCATTGAGATCAGTTATATCCACCTCATCATCTTCTGCACTGCTAGTTCTCAACTGGTGGATTCCTCCCTGTTCCTACACTTGTTTATCCTAGGCTGAGTGTGGAGCCATTTCCTTGTCTACTCTGAGCCTGATCCTCTATTTCCAATTTTCTAGTTTGTCAGGATAGCTTTGAAGTCTGGGTCTGGCCTCCTATAAAAAGCCACTCCTTTGTCCTGGGGGTCAAGTCACTCACAAGTCAAATATGTTTCTGTTTTATTACATGGAACAGTAGTATGAGTGTTCACTATTACTATGTTCCAGATAAACACTACAGAACCAGGTTAATTAATACTTGGGGGATATTTGTTACCATTTTTAGCCTACTATGGTTAGAATATATTTAGAATATTATTTTCTAAATAGGTTTTCACCTTATGCTAGACACTTTTTCTGCTGTGGCTCTTAACGTGGCATGCTCATAAACAAAACTCCTGCTCAAATGAATGTATTTTAAATCTCCTGATAGAACCAAATAGTATTAGATTCTTTACATAGTATTCTAGATTGGCAACTACTTGCTACTAGATACTAAGTGGTAGGGATTAAACAGTTGCAGAATTATCTCAGTTGTTTTTGCATACATTGCTGTTTGCATTATATTTTGTGTTTCTAATTTTGTCTTGTGTGCTTCCTGGTACTTGATCACTGTAAGTTACACACTCAAAGGGAACTTTCCATTGATTCTTCCAGAAAATGAAACATTTATGGTTTAGTTGGTCAGCCTTTGACTGTATTTCTCCCTTTTCTGGATTGGCCTGGTTGTGCTTCTAATGTTGGTATTATTTCTTAAATGCTTCCATGATTGCTAGACTCCTTTTGCTGTTGTGGCTGCTTCCTTGTTTTCTCTAAGTTTGGAGTGTTTTGCTTTGGTTAGTTGGCAATGGGATTTTTTTTTTTTTTGGTTTTTTTTTTTTGGTTTTTTTTGGGTTTTTTGTAGGAAGGTTTTTGACTTTTTTTCTGCTCGACTTCATTCCCTTTTTGAAGATCGTGAAGTTTATTCGTGTTCACATTCTTAACTATTTCCTCTCTACTAGTGGGAAGCAAAGCTCCAAAGATCCTTTGCTCATTGTTTTATTAGTGTCAGTGATCTCTCAGAGTGTACTCCAAAGATTCTCCCTGCAGTATTCCTCTCTGAACAAAATCTCTCATTATCTTCTAATGCAGCATCATTGGGGATATTAATGAATGATAATTAAAAAACCCAAAACAAACAGAAACAATAAAAACAACAACAAAAAAAACACACAAAAAAGACCAAATCAACAAAAAACTAAACCAAAAAAACCCCAAAAAAACAACAAATCCTCACGAGACTTAGTTGTTCTAATTTGACCAGAATTTGTCCTTAATTGTCGGAAATATGACCCCATCATGTAACTGCTGAAGTGCTTTACTCTTTAATTAGAGAGTTTCATCTGCTGTGTTTCCTTCTACATCCTGAAGCTCAGAACAACCAATAGCCTTTTTTTTCCCCATTCTCGGACATTATTTTTCATTCGATTATTAATTATCTCCCCCAGTTTTCATGGAGATGAAATTACGAATAACAAGATTATGAAATGTAATATAGTCATTTCTCAAGTGTCTTGTGCAGGTTTGCATGGTGGATTCCGTGTGTGTACATTGGACAAAGGTCACTGTCTTTCTCCCTTTCCCTGGTGCTGTGGATGATGAGAAGCTTTGCTTTCATTTGCTGTTGTTTCTATCAGCATGCCTATAAACACTGTGTGTTTTCTTCTGTATCTGAGCAAAAATGCCTTTCTTCTTTCCACACAGTGGTAGAAAATGTGTGTTCAAGTAAGTTTCTCTGGGCATTGCCTGTTTTTGTACTTTATTTGCAGTGTGTGCTACCAGGACACTGATGCCTCCCTGGGCATTGTATCCATGAGACTTCTAATGTGTGAGCTGCTGCTTTACAGCCTTTCAGACATTTTCTTTTCTGTTTTCTTCATCCTTGTTAAAACTTCTAGCTATTGGCAGTATAGAAACAGCCTAGGGTTTGAGGAGAGTTTATTTTCAGCTTTGATTTTTGATGACAAATTGTTAATAAATCAGTTTTTAACAAATACTAAAATAAAAAAACTTAAGGTTTTAAAAACTCTGAGGAAAAATGCCAAAGAAGACCAAAATGAAAATATTACCTTTTTTTGCAGTCAGCACCTACTCAATTGTTTTAATGTGCACAGGAGATGGGGAAAAACATCTAAGCCAACCCATAGGGAAAAAAAAGTTATGCCGAAGAACAGCGTGCTGTATTTGAAGTGCTGGGAATTCTTTCAGAACAGCAGAAAAAATATTAAGAACTTGTCAGGCCTTTAGTGTACTAAAGCTATGTGTAGCTATGTGTACATATGTATCTAAAATTATGGGACGATGTGACTTTTTGTGATAACTTGCTATACATTTTTCAAATTTCATTATATGCTGAACAAAAATATTATCAAGAAATCATGTCAAAACTAAAAGTGTTAATTATATGAAAAAGGAACTCAGTGAAACTGTTGACACAAGATAGTGTCAATATTGAATTGGAATCAAATAGAAATAATAAATTTATTCAGAGAAGCTCTAAATTTCCAGAAGGACATCTCCTTCCATTCATCTACAAAATTAGATTCCACTCAAGAGAGTGAGCTCAGTCAGCAAAATCAGAGACAACAATTAGACAGCAAAATTTTCCTTAAATCTTTAAATGCCACAGTATCAAAATCAAAATGTTTGCCTGTTGATTTTAAGTTCCTGATGCTAACCATTTTTCTGGTACTTTCAAGAAAATATTTATAATGAACCTTGTAAAATAACTTTCAGATTAATGGAAGTTCATGCATCTTGCTTAATATTTTACATCTCTAAGTCTGTCACACATTGTCATGACCCTACAGAATATGCTTTTGAGCACCATCCCTCTGTGAATCATACACATGCTTGGACTCACATGCTTGCAATAAGACTTTTAAGACATCCTCAGAATAGCAGTTTAAGTGGTCTCTGAGATAAAAATAAGAATCTAGCTGGAAAGGGGTTGATGAACTTTTGAAGATGCTGGGTATTTGAGTGAAGTTACTAAATGTTGGCTCAGGGAGTTCATGAGAAGATTGCCTAGACATTCAGGAAACAGCTTTCTTGTCCTTGTGTCCATGTTAAGAATTTTAGAAACATTCAAAATCCTCAATTTGTTTACTAGATAGCTTGTGACTTTTGACTTTAAGCTTCCGTTGGCAAGATTGGTAACCCTTGCTTTCAGTAATTTATAAAGCCTTAAAACAACACTGAAATAATTCAGACAGGAAGTCCAGTTTGTGAAACATAGAAATGAGCCAGGTTATTTTTGTGTTGGAGGGTCTTTTCCAAATCTAACTTTTGAGCAGCCTTCATTCATCAATGAACACAAGTGCAGTACTTTGTTATAAAAAAGTGTATGTCTAACCTGTACACCTAGTTAAAATCAAATCACAGTCTATGACATAAAAATTCTTTGTTAAATAAACATCTGGATAAGAAACTCATACTATATTTTAAACAGATTACAGAAAATTGTCCTTGTGGCTTGATTAAAAAAAAAAGAATACATTTAAAAACTTTTTCATAATCAGCGACAGACAAATCTTTCCTTTACAAAATAAAAAAATAATTATGAAATTGCAAACTCTTGTAAAGGAACAACATTGCCATGGTAACTAGGGGAGAAGTCAAATGGATTTTCCTTTTCACTAGATTTTAGCTTAATATTAGTGCCCTTAACTATCTACATAATATTTCATAAATTCACTACTTCCTTGCCTAATTATTTCTGTATTTCTTGTTTGCAAATATCAATCAGCATCACTTCGTTCACAATATAACTACCACTTCAAAGAAGATTTTTAAACTAAGGGGTTTGTTTCAAAATAAAAAAGTGTTAATTTGTATGAGAAAGAGTATGAAATGTCCTTACCTTCTAAATGCAAAAGCAAGGAATAACCATTTGTTTTCAGTTTGTATTGAATAAGTCCAGGTTGTCAGTTATCTAAATCTGAAAGTCTAGTCTTGATAAACCTGTGTAGACCCTTTTCCAATGATTTTTTGATTACTCAGAAATTTAATTAAGATAACGAGAAGTAATTTTATATCTCATCATTAAATGAAAAAACCTAAATAAATACTGAATTGAGGGAGCAATTTAAGAGGCTAGTTCTAGTTTTGGGAGCTATGTGCCACATCTGTATCTGAAATAGGAGTATTATATATATAAATTGCCACTTCTAAGGTGTACGAGTCTTTATTTTGGAATCTTACAGCATGTTAATATTCAGTAGAAATAGGACATTTGCCAGCAGGGAACTAAAGGCCAGTGCAATTATGTATTTTCACTACAAAAAAAAATCCTAAATTTCACAGCCTTGTGGTACATTCTTCCCACAAACAGCATGAGGCAGCCTGTCCTTGAACTGTAGATGGTAAAACACAGATCTTGTCCTGCAAGGATTAAGTTCTTAACTGCAGACATGTGAAGTGAGTTGTTTTGAGACTAAGAGATAATTAGCATTTTTTGTGAAGCTTTCTGTATAAATAGGCAAAAGGTAGCTTTTGAATTCTCTGCTTGCCACATTAATGTGAAGGCTGTTTGCCAAGGCAGGGTGCTCACATATTCTCTTTATGTGGTTAGTTAGCACCTTGAACTAGAATGATTTTAGCATATGTTGTTTATACACTGAATTATTTTTCTGATAAAATGATATAATGTTTTTTCCTGGATGTAGAGGTGCTTTCCTGCTTAACAGTAGGATGTACCACATCTGTAACAGCAGCTCACCAGAGTGATTGCCCAAGCAGCCAGGAATCAGGTTAGGAAAACTAAAGCCCTGATAGAATTAAATCTGACTGGGGACATCAAGGGCAACAAGGAAAGTGGCTATAGGTGTGTCAGTTATAAAAGGAAGACTAGAGAAAATGTGGACTCTCTCCAGAAACAGGAGGCCTTGACTACCTTGGATATGGAGAAGACAGGTACTGAATTACTTTTTCCCTCAGTCTTCACTGAAAAGTGCTCCAGCCACACTGCCCAGCCTGCCACAGGCAAAGGCAGGAACTGGGAGATGGAGGAAGTGCCCACTGCAGCAGATCAGGTTTGAGACCATCTAAGGAGCGTGGAGGTGAACAAGTCCATGGGGACTGATGAGAGGAGTCTGCCACTCCTGAAGAAACTGGTACATGAAGTAGTTAAGCTACTGTCCATCATATTTGTGAAGTTATGCCAGTCCCACTGCCTGGAAAAGTGGAAACATAATCCTGATTTTTAAAAAGAGAAAATAGGAAGATATTGGGAACTACAGTCAGTCTGCCCTTTGTGCCCAGCAAGATCATAGAGCAGATCATCCTGGAAACTGTGCTAAGGAAACTGGAAAATACGGAGGTCATTGGTGACAGTCAACAGGGCTTCACTAAAGACAAATAACATGTGACCAATTTAGTTGCCTTCTACAATGAGGTTACAGCATAAAGGAAGAGTGACATCAGCTACTTGATGTGCAAGGAATTTGACACTGGCATCCTTGCCTCTAAACTGGAGAAAAATGGATTTGATCAACAGACCCCAAGTAAAGACTGTGTGAAGAATGAATTGAGAGCAGCCCTGAGGAGAAGGATCTGGGAGGTGTTGGTGGATGAAAAGCTCAATGTGAGCTGGCAGCTTGTAGCCTGGAAAGCCAAATGCATCCTGGGGCTGCCTCAAAAGCAGCTTGGCCAGCAGGTTGAGGGAGGTGATTCTGTCCCTCTGCTCCACTGTGGTGAGATTTCACATGGAGTGCTGCATCCAGCTCTTGGCTCCCAGCATATGAAGGACATGGACCTGCTGGAGTGAGTCCAGAGAAGGCTATGAAGATGGTCAGAGGATGGAAGCATCTCTCCTGTGTAGACAGACTGAGAGAGTTGGGGTCATTTATTGTAAAGAAGAAGCAGCTCTGGCAAGACCTTCTAGTAGCTCTTCACTACCTAAAGGAGGACTACAAAAAGCCTGCAGAAGGGCTTTTTACAAGTGATTGTAGTGATGGGAAACAGGAGAATGGTTTCAAACTGAAAAAGAGTGTATTTAGATAAGATCTTGGCTGTGAATATGGTGAAGTGCTGGAACAGGTTGCCCAGAGAGGTTTCAGATGCCCCATCCCTGGCAGTGTTCAAAGCCAGGTTGGATGTGGTAAATGATCTTGAAGGTCCTTTCCAACCCAAGACATTCTGTGATTCTGTGGGTTAATTAGAGAGATGTAGTCTGACTACTCAGTTTGCAGAGTAATTTTAGATGTAGCCTCTGAAAAATATTTGTCTAAGTTTCATAGTTATCTGATAGAACTGATGTATTAATTAGCAGCTACATGCTGCTAATTGTCAATTAAGTGCCTAACATGGGCTGACTGACTCTTATCATTAGATTCTGCTTCTTAAGTAACTTCTGCAAATCCAGTGCATATGGATTTGAGTGAATTGTTGAAGCACAGTCTTTGCTGAATATCAGTAGTCTCTGAATATGGTCTGGATGGATTTGGGAAAACATCTTGGGGTATTTTATCCCCAGTATTCAAGGCTCTTTGGAAATCAGAATGACTGTTCATACACAATAACAGACCCTCTCATATTCTGTTCTTGTTTTTGCTTTGCAAGAGGGTCAAGACTGTTTTTTCCAGAACTTCTCAGCTTTTCAGGATCTTACTTGAACTCACAGTACACCAGCATTAGTTTTTGGTATGGATAGTGCAAAAAGACAAATGGAAGACATTTTTTTTTCAAGAAAATGGATTTTTGGTGGTATGACTTAGCTTTCCCTTTAGTTTGAAAGCACACATAGTGCAGATATAAAACAATGAGAATTTATTATGACTTTTACTCCCCATCTTGAATTTTGATAGCAGGCGACAAAAGACTTATGGAAAAAGCTCAGCACATTTGTGTCTTGCAAATTATTATTGTACCCATGTGCAAAAGTAATTGAGCAGCAGCATTTTAATAGGAAAAACATTTCCTTGCTGTTAGGATACAACTTTTGACTTTTTCCCTTAGGAAATAAGGCTTTACAAATATATACTCTGTTTTACTCAGTTGATCTTAAGGAAAACATACATTAAAACTGCAAATACATTTTTAATAACACGTTTTAGAAATACATCAGTAATGTACAAAAAATAATGATACAGTATATGTGTATTTTCATGGGGACTTACTATTTTTAAGTTGTTCATGTTTTTAAAGTGGTTTAAAAAGCATTTAAAAGCAATTTAGGCTTATAAAGGTATTATTTCTCATTATGAAAATAGTTTTTTCCTCTCTATAATGTCTTAAATTTTTCTTATTTTACTAGATATTTTGAATGACTGTTACCAATGTAAGAGTGTTCTCTGTAGAGGGATTTTTGTTTTCAGTTTTGGTGGGTGTTTTTTCGAGAAAATCTGAAATTTTGAAGCTATGCTCTTAGTAAGTTTTTGCATGTTATTTACCTATTCTCAGATCTCTATAATGCTGCTCCAGTGAAGTTATTTTGTGCAATTAAGCAAAGAGTGAGTTCTGGAATATGGCAGTGTGAGAATGGCATAAATAGGCATTAGGCAAAGAAGCAGCAATGGCATAGGATGACCAAGGAGAAACTATTTTTAAAGTAATAGACTACAGAAGTCACTAGTATCAGTGTTGCTGGCACAAAATATTTTTAATGCCCATTTGGGGAGTTTTTTCATTTGTATCTTAACTTTTATGTTCTATTTGATGAGTGCTTATGAATAGATTAACTGAAATTTTCCATTGTATAATCTTTTTTATAGTTGTAAATTCCCCCAGAGTTACTGTTTGTGTGCCAGTGGTCTGTATCAGACTGAGTTTTAATGGAAATTTTAAAATTAAGTAATTTTTAAAGAATGTGTACTTTTCTCTCCCCAGTTCACATATTTTTGCAGCTTTTAAAGTATTCACCAGATGGTAGACTTACTACTTTCAGTGACCTTCAGTCAAGATGTTTGATTTGATAGCTACCTTTATAGCTTCTGAGCGTATTATTCGTGTTCCAGCTCAGTAGAGCTGCATTTGAAGTGCAGTTCCTGCTCTCAGCTTTTGAGAGCATAGGGTGAGAGAATTGGTGTCATGGCCAGCTGCTCTGGATGTAGCTGATGGAATGTAGGCTTGGAATTTAGCAAAGCATGAGAAAGACAGAAGGGGGGAAAGGGACAGACACCTAAAGGTTTAGATGTGGGAAGGAGGGTGCAGGAATCTAGCTTAGCATCAAAGGGTTTGAGGTTAAAGAGGGATTAAAATACAGAACTTTAAGAAAGGACACCAAATCCAGAAGCAGAAGCAGACGGATGACAGAAAAAAATGAGCAGGGAAGAAAAGGCAGAAAAGGGTAGGTAGATGGTGAGAATAGGAAAATCTGCAAGACAGAAGATTTATGAGAGAATCTTGCTAGAGCAGGGAGTTGGTGGAGAAGGATGCTAGGTGAATTAATTAAATGGTCATGGATCTGCAGTGACCAGGAGGAAGACCATCAAGGAAACTAGGAGCAAGAAGCTGAATCTAGGAAGGAAGACAGGAAAAGAAGGCAGGGAACAATGGGGATGAGCAGAAATATTTTTGAGGACTTGGGTACATTCATCTGTATGCTGGAGCTGACATTTATTCACTCCTGAACATTTCTCTGTTGCTGAGCAAATAACTCTTTTGTGTTTGGCCTGCGGCAGGCCAGCCCACACAGGAGATAGTTGATTTTTGGTGTTACTGTTGAGTCCATTTCTGAAATTTGGAGAGCTCTCTACCATAGTTTTGAGCTTACTGCCAGCACTGCAGGTGTCAGTGTAATTTGTGGGTTTGCTGTTGTTCTTGTTGTAATTTTGAAGTTTATAAAGGCATGAGGAAGGATCCTAAAAATAAAACTGAAAGATCTTTAATGTGATTTAATGTGTTTTCCAAACCTGCAGGACTGCAGTAGCTAATGAAACCGCAAACTGCCTCATGTGGTTATGCATATGATAGTAATATGCTGTTTAAAAATAAACTTGGGCATATGATCATGTAGATGGTAAGCTATTAAAGATTTTATGAGTTATAAAGAATATTACAACTTATATTTCATAATCAGCGTCTAAGCATTTGTAGAGAAAGAATTTTAAAAAATCTCTGCATGTAAAGGTATCTTCTCCCTTGCATGCTTTGTTTGGGCTTCTATTAGATCCCTACTCTTACTAGGACACAGGCATCTAGCAGTAGTATTATAGAGATCTGTTTTATAAAGTAAGATATTGAAGGCATATTGCCAGAAGTGCCCTCCTTGTCCCAATAGGCTGATGGCTTCCAGACCACTGTAACTCATGGTCTTTTTCTTGATGTACAGAGCATGTAAGTTTGTCCCAAGTGAAAGAGGGGATTGCAGCCTTGTAGCTGCTGTTGGTACTATTTGCTGTATTTGTGTTCTCTCTGGTACTCTGTGACCAGCTCCTGTGCCTCTCTCTCTGTATGGTACCTGTTGTCACAGCATTGATCTTTGCAGATTTTAGGGTGTGGTTGACTGTTCTGTCCTTAACTATAGCTAAGTGCCTATTTTGTGGAATATTCCCTCTTGTGTCGTCATTAGCTGTAGTCCTGTGTGTTTATTATGGAGATGGTGGGGAGGAGGAGGGCTGTGAATGTGTTGCTTTGGGGTCCATTCTTGAACTGAGAAAAGGTAAAAATAAACAGTGTGCACAACCAATTCTAAGGTGCAATTAATGAAAAAGCAGAGGTCCAAATAAATGCATTATTTTATATTAATACACTATATTGTTTTCAAATTAATATATTGATTTGAATCATAATAAAGTTTTTGTACTTGCTTCATCAAACTATTGCACTTTAAAATTCATGCATGCAGAAGTAATCATTCATACATCTTTCTCTGTTTGAGAGATTACACATTTCTTTCTATTCATATTCTTCCAGGTGACTTGGATTATTACTGGCTGGATCCTGCCACGTGGCACAGCAGGGAGACGTCCCCTATTAGTTCGGTAAGAAATAGAAAAATTGGGGGTCATATGTATGAGTTAAAATATTTGCTAATTATTTCAGTTCAGCATAGGTATTTGGCTGTAAAAAAATATTCTATGCAAATCATATAAAAATTTGTTTTAGAGGACCATGGAAATGAAAATCAGAAAGAAAGTTTAATCAAAATGCATATTTGTAAAATTGCCTGAATTTTTACTTGAATTTAATTCCTTTATAGACATGGCAGTTTCACTATGAACCACAAAAAAAAAGCTGTTTTGAGTGTGATGCTGCTCTGGAAAAGATTAGTGGGTTTTTTTTAACACTTGGAGTTGAAAAGCATCATTTTGATTTTATTATATAATGAACCCTCATATGGTATACCTGCATAACATAAATTAATCTAAAGAACAGAATTTCTGAATGTGCTTTTCAGAGTAATGTAATTTAAAAGTAAATATTTAATTTTATTATCTAAGATGTGTCTAAAATATTTAATTGTATTGAAGTTTGAAGTTTGAACTGGATTATAGTTCTATCTGTAGACTTAATGCAGAGATGTTTTTACAACAGGAATAAATGTTACATGTAGCCAGGGTCCACCAGATATAAGCATAGAAAACTCAGGTGCAATATGTAACACATCTGAAGGATGTTTGTGTCTACTGTGACATGATGATACAGTAATTTTATTGGTTTATACATGTGCATCTAAATATTGGAGGATGGTCACACTTCTTTAATTCCACTGTCTGTTTTTTAACAGCATCCTGTAACGTGGCAGCCTTCCAAAGAGGGAGATCGCTTAATTGGGCGTGTTATTCTTAACAAGAGAACAACCATGCCTAAAGAATCAGGTGCATTACTGGGGCTAAAAGTAAGTATCACATGATTTATGTGCTAAATGAAAGGAAGTTCCATTGACCTTAGACATAGAGGTGTAACACATTAAATCAGAGGACTCTCCTATCATGTGGCCTTCTGACAAAAAATGTATTCCTCTCTTTTACTAAATTTTGAAAGTTATGCAGATAAATTATGACTATAAATACATTTACTCCTTCTATACAGTCTTCAGTTGTCCATGCCAGAGGGGCTGAACCATTTTGATTAAAAAGGATATGTTTATTCAGCTTCCTGTCTGCAAGAGATATACTGCACATGGCAATGCACTAATGGAGTCCTGCCTTTTCTAGCTCTGCTGCCTGTAATTTAGTCAAGTAATTCATTTTATAATCCACATACATAAATGTCATCTGGATGCAAATACTTATAAGGTCATTGTTTAAAAGCCACACAGCCATTTGAAAACAGAAATTTTGTAGAAAGAAACCAAATTTTTACACAAAAATTTGCAAAAAATCCTCTTAAATCATAGTAGAGATTATATTAAATGTATAAACTTAAACTAGCACCCCAAAATTGAGATATTGGCAACACTGTCCAATTGATTTAAATCCCTACATTTTTAGCAGACTTTTAGGTTCATGTGTCTCAATTTCCAGAACACTTGAGAGTGCTGTTTCTGAAACTAGTGGGGAATACAGTGTACCAGTTCAAGCATTTCTCTCCCCATGTATATTTTTAAATCTATGGAGCAACAAAGATGACTGGTAGAATTTAATATGGATGTCCTTCCCTCTCTGGTGACAACAACAGAAAGAGTGCAAGATCTGAAATATTCCTATCTTGAAGTGAGATAGTTTGGCATGGTAATACAGAAGATGAAAACAGCTTACCTCAATATTGTTGGCAATATTCTTGGCAGATAAGCTTCTGGATCTTTTTTTGGTATTAAAGTTCCTGCTACGTATTGTGATTGCAACATGGGGAACTAATACCTAATGAACCATCATTCTACTGTTTCATTTTATTATAAAATGCCTCTGGGATATTTCTGACAAAAAAGAAACCCCAAACCCCTCACCTGACTGGAGAGAGTAAGAGAGTGAAAGAGATAGAAAGTCAGCAAGACTATATTTTCTTTGTATTTTGTTTGAAATCTGGCCTCTTGAGGGCAGTTTTTTTTCTGATGTTCCTGATATCTGTATCCTGTACTCATCTTCAAAAACAGATCTCTTCAGTTTCTGTTTCTCTTCTGTTCAACAAAAGCCAGAAGTTGCTGGTTTGTCCTGTCATGTTCTTGGATAAGCAGTATCAACATTCTTGTGAACTCGTTGCCCATATTTAATAGTAGTGTATTTGCAAAGTTTTCAATTGATGTACCAACTGCGTTTTAGGATTTCATACATTTGAAAAGATTCACACTTGCAATTTAAATTTGAGTACATGACAGACAATTACTTGTAAAAAGTGCATTTGTCTGGTTATTTATTAAGAAGCGTTCTTTCTGCAACAAATGCAGATACTTAGCAAACTTCATAAAATTGATTATTCAAACACAGTAAAAGGAATATAAATTTTATTCTTTCTGTGTTGACTTTACTTCTTTTTGTCTTTAAGCCTCTCTAAAACCCAAATTGACAATAGGTTTGCCTATGAACATTTCAGGTGTAATTTTAAAAATAATGTGAAAACTGATTAATCTATATATTTGTGCTTTATGTGACGTCTGTGGCTTGGAGACTTACAAATTTGTGATTAACTAGGTTGTTGGAGGAAAAATGACGGAATTAGGACGACTCGGTGCCTTCATTACCAAAGTGAAGAAAGGTAGCTTGGCTGATGTGGTGGGGCATCTCAGAGCAGGTAAATCAATCAGTTGCCTATAAAATGTACTGTCCTTTAGTAATGACCTATTGAATGCAACCTTTAGTTTGTACTAACATTTGTCATGTGTTATGGTAATGTCTTTTAAATACAGAACAATAATGTTATTATGAAATGCCATGATTGCCTACATTTCTCATTTATTATGAACACTAATTGCTTTAGATGTATGAGCTAAACAAAAGACACTCCTGAGGAATGCTGGTAAAAGGACTGAGTGACACTGGTAAATTTTTGTTTGCTAGCTCATGAGCTGCTTATTACACTCCACAGAAGCAATGCAAGCATTTTTTTAAAACTGATTGTGGCGAGCAAAATTCACATCACTGAAGGACGACACACTGCGTACACAGTGGATTTTATTAGTGTTCCTTTCAGTGTTAACTGTTGCAAATGAAAATGGAAAACAAGCCAAAAAGAATAGTGCTAAAATATTTCATTTCTATTAGATGTATATATTACACTTACAAATAAATGGCTGTGCTAATGGCACTTTTCAAGCTTCTAAATGAAATGAGAGTTATGCAGAGCATTTGGTTTTCAGTCACTTCTTAATGGTTTATATTTTTACTATAGCTCTAAGCAACTACTTTCAAAGTGTTGTCTTAGCAAACCAAAGTGCCAATGTAGTACTTTAAGAACCCAGAAGATCCAATGCCAATGTGTATGGCTTTAGGATAATTGTGTGAAGCAGATAGTAATAAAGAACTAGAAAGGATGATGAGTCTGTAACAATATTCTTTTTTTGGCATTTAAAATTTTTTCTTTCTTACCAAATCAATATACATGAGGTTAATAGCACCAACTATTATAGCTGTTGATAGATTTTAAATGCAGATTATAATTACAGAAAATAAATTTGTCTCCATTAATCTTAAACCATTTGGGTTGAAATCCTGATTTTCTATTTCCAGTCTATGTTTTTTTGGAGTTTTTTAGTGAAAGCTATTTTTAATTTCTTAAAGTAGTTTTAGAGCCAAAATTATTTCCCAGAAAAAATACATTGTTTTGCACGTTTCCAATGAGTGAAAGTCTGTTCATCCTATTGCATGGGACTAGAGCACACAAAAAAAATCATGAATGAGTCCTTGCAGTTAGCAAAAAGATTTTTGTCCTTAAAAAAACGCCTGAAATTTTGGTGGTTGATAAAACTTTGAGTAATTGTACAAACTTCATAAATTTTAATAATTTCAAATATTAAGTCTTGCATGAGGAACAGATCATCCTTATGCAAGAGTAAGCACTGGGAACCAACTAGCTAAAAAGCACCTTGGCAGGAAAGTGTCTGAAGGTTTCAGTACAGCTCTTTCATGATTTTAAATTATGTTACTTGAAAATATAAATTTCATTCTTTGTAAAAGAGTATGAAAGTGAGATAAACTTCTCTTTAAATTCAAGGGGATGAAGTTCTAGAATGGAATGGTAAACCCTTGCCTGGAGCTACAAATGAAGAAGTTTACAACATTATTTTAGAATCAAAATCAGAACCTCAAGTTGAAATCATTGTTTCAAGGCCTATTGGGTAAGGCTAAAGTCTTGCTCCTTAAGCATAGTTACTGCTTCTGTTAATAGGAATCTTAAAGGGGTTATTTGTGAGTTAATTATTTTTTATTGCTTAATAATGGGATACAATTCTCTTTTTATATAGTCTGTTTTCTTCACTGCCGTTTACACTCTGGTGCCTTTGCAGTGCCATACAAGCATAAATGTTGTTTTCTGTGTGGTCAAAGCACCATAAAGGCTTTTGCCAAGTGGCAAAGAAAAATTGGTGGATTAGGTACACGTGTGCATGACAAACTCCTGCTCTTCAGGCTTTTAGCCTACTAGATCAGAATAACTTATAAAGGTCTTCACAAGTGGAGGAAAGCATTGCAGGATTCTAATAAGCCAATACTAGTAGGATTTTAAACAGGCCTTCTATAAAGAGCTAAAAAAGGAAACACAAAACTCGTAATTGAAAAGACTGTATTTACCCTTAAATTATTGTTACTGAAGTCAAACCTGGAAGCAAAAGCTTCAATCAACAATTAACATTAATGTGATATGTTTATAATCTCTATTTTTTTTATTATTAACCCAGGTTCAGAGTTTTGTGACAACAATTCTTATATTATCAATTTCCTAAATAAACCTTAGAAAGAAAATAAAATCTCTTCAAATTGATAAAATTAGGGGGATTGGCCCTGCATTAGTGGTAGTCATTTTAGTGATATCAGGAATATTATAATATTTTGAGCTAAGTCTTACAAAACTGAATATGAATCATTTATTGTAAATGCACATTGACCTTGTGAAACAGAGTCACATGATTTACAGTAAGTAGTGAGTCTTTTGAATTTGCTATTTTCGTCTTAATTATAATTTTTGCTTGTCTCAAAAATACTTTTTCAGTTTTAGAAACAAAAAACTATTCATTTTCTTTTTGACTAAAATACTCTTCTTTTACATTTTGATTATTGATTTTGTCTTTGCTATGTAAGTATAGCTATATTTTGCAAAAAAAATTTGCCATTTTAATGGCAATCTCTATTAAAAGTACTTAAATAAAATTGATATTAATAGGTAATTCCACCTATCAGTTTGACCTTCTAATGGAAAATGAAAGTGTGATGTAATAATAGTGACTGTTAAATGCTAAAATTGCCATCTGGATGAAGACTGTGGTGGAGTAGAAGCTTTATTTTGCATTTTTTGAGTCAGATAAATTAGGAGATATTCTTAAAAGGAAATTGAAAATTCAGTTGTATACATCTTTGTTATTAAAAATAGCACGCCTTATTAAAAAAGGAGATTTTTGGAAGTCTAGCTTTTATATTTAAATCAGCAAAAATGACATATGTTGATACTAGACATGACTTGAATTCCACATCTCAGTTGAAGAACACATGGAAATGGATTTGTGCAACTGTACAAGTAGTGTAAAATGAAAGTGCTAGATTAGCATTTTAAACAATGGACTTTAGATATATTTATTGCTGTCAATATTGCAAATGTTATGTGCCCTTAAACTTCTAAGATAACTTCAGTATTAAAGCAAATATATTCTTTTAGTTTGCAAATTAGATAAATCTATTAGTTTAGAAAAATTAAGTACAAGGTGACTGCGTTCCAGTGCCACATTCCTGAAGAAAAACTGAAAAAATACCACCCTTTTAAAAAGTTTGTTCAAAATCAAAGAATGTTCCTGAATCTGAACAGTGGATTTTACACTAGGATAGTGCACCTGGAAATAGTACCAATAAAATGTAAAGTTTTTCTTTGGATGACCCATGCATATTTTTTAAATACGTAGTCAAAAATAGACCACAGCAGATTTTGCTTTTATTTTGAGATAAATGGAGTCTTGGCATGGAGGTTTTTGCATAATGGAAAAACATTTTTCTTGTAGAGTTATGTCTCAATAGATTTTTAAATTTTTTTTCTTTTGCTTGAGGGTCAGGTTATTTTTTGGGGTTTTTATGACAAAAAATAAATATTCCTAGAGCCTAGAAATTTGAAATTTAAAGATAGATCCCTTCTCTCCTGCAGTAATGAGTCGAAGTCCAGTTGTTTTATGTCAGACTGGGATTTACGTGTCTGTCATCTGAAAATAACCAAAAATTTCAGACATTGTACAGCAGAGAAAATCCTAATAGTAGTTATCAAAAGAAAGAGCATGCTGCACAGGATTTTCTTTTTCCCTTTTTTTATTTTTTTCTTAATAATTATGATCTATGTACATTGTGTTGCACAATGGAAAATGGTTTGCTTGCATTAACAGTTTACTTTTATTTTGTTCCTAACTCCACTTTGTCTTGTTTTCTGAACTGTGTGATGGTTTCAGATTCGTGATAGGGAATTTTTTTTCATCCCATCCAACACATCTAGTATGTCAAAGTTTGGTCTGTACTTTTAGGTGCTGACTAAGCAAAATCGAAGTTGCTTGATACAGCATTAAGTGATAATCCATTACAGCTAAAATTTCTATGAGGGAATAAGTTCCCGAAAGGCCTGAAAATGGTATTTCATCTACATAATTTAAGTGTTTTCATCTCTCAGTATTAATAATGCAGATAATGTACCAGCACTTTTAATGGTCTTGATTTAAAAATTCCTAGCATATTAGGTCTAAAAAGCCCAAATATGACACAGTTTGCCTTAAGTGAATAATGGAAGGACTGTAAATCCACAAATTAGACTGCCCACAAATTAGACTGCCAGTTACAAAATTGCGGTCTAAATAATTTGTTCAGTCTTGTAAATTTGGATTTCTGTGTCTGCCAGCAAATGTAATTTTAAGTAATGGATAATTGTAGGATGTTTATTAGAGAAAAAGGTGAAGCACATAACCTTATTAGCAGCTAAAGGCATAACAACAATAAACAGTATAACCGCAATAGTACTGTGGAAACTCCATAGAAACTAATTGACACTAATTCTAATGGCTGCAATACAAGGTAGATAAGAAACCTATAAAAAGTAGAATTAATGGGTTGGCTGTCTCAATATGAGGGGAAGAATTACCTATGAATATGCATGCAATGTGAGAGGTGGTTAACATAGGAGAGCACAGAAAATTCTCTGGCAGTATACTTTTTGGAGAAGAAGCGTGGCATGGTAACTAACTCACCATCTCTTGTGTGCTCTATGGGATAGTGCAGGTAAAACAAATGGTTTTTTCATTTATCTCTGTTTTCTTTGTCAGATGCTGGCTATCTTTGCTTAGATTTCCACAGATAATGCTGCCAAAACTGTTGCTTCTCTGATATGGTTCAGTTCCTCTGTGAAGGATCGGTTACTGTGGTCTAGGTCCTGGCAAGGTGGTTGAACCTCCATCATAAACCAGGCACCAATGAGCTCCAGAGAGCTGCTCAAGTAATTAGTGCTAACTGCAGATTGATCTACGGGTTCTGATTGGAAGGAGTGGTTTTGGAAATAGCAGGATGAGCACTGGGGAGAGGTACTCAGCAACTTTTTAGAAACTCTTCGGGGTGTAGAATACGATACATCTGATACACAACCTAAAAAGTGTGGGTTACAACCACATTTGAATTTGGTTTGTCTTCAGTGATCAGCCTCTTGACAATATCCCTCTAAGAAATTATAGCTGTTCCTGTGCAAAATAGTGATTCTCACAAACCATATATCTGCACAGAGTAGATACAGTTTGGTTTAATTTATTTAGTCTTTGATTGAAAGGTTCAGACATAAGATAATACTATGTAATACCACGTAAAACGCCAAAGTACCTTTGTCTTCCAAGGTAGAGATAGAAATATGAAGTTTGAAGTTGGCAGCTCTTTACTGGTGGTGTGTCTGACACTACTTTTCTCAAGTTCATATTGCTCCAAAAGGGGAGTACAATTTTGTTACTGTGTTAGATAAGCAGTTGTGTAACTTTTCACTTCGTTTTTCTTTGACTAGTCTAGTTTTGAATATTTTAAGTCATGAGCAACTATTTCTTCTTCAGAATATTTTCTGCAGTGCAAAATTAAAAACAGACTAGATAAGACTAGTTTTCTTATATGAAAAGTTTTAGATTATAGTTTCCTTTTAGAATGTTCATTCTCTAATTAAAATGCCAGCATTTAATCCTCTTGTAAACTGTGTGGATCTGTTTCTCATGTTGATTTATTGTTAAATTTTTCTGTGTTGGTTGTAACAGTGTGACGTGCCTTAGCATAAATCTAAACCAGTTATTAAGTGCTTATATGTGTAGTTAATATTTGAAGTTTAGTTTTAGCCTTTTTTTTTCCTACTGTGTTGAGAATACAAGAAAAAAAAATCCAAAGAGAATTAGTTTTAGTGTCTTTCTTTAACCATGCCAGGACTGGAGAACTTGATACTGTGGGCAGCACTTTCCATGTTGAAGTGCTATACTGCAGATGAGAGTGTTCATATTCTAGCACAAGAAAATAGTGCTTATAACAAACTTAACATTGTATTGAACAGAAAAATCTGTTTGAATGTGGTGAGTAAATACTTCAGACTGATGAGAAATGCCCTGAAAAGTCTGACCTGAAAAAGAGAAAATTTTAAAAGGGAGAAGACTGCACAGCAGCCCTGCTGTGCAGCAGGTTGTTAATCTGTTCATATGTTTGTAGAGTAGTAATGTGTGATGTCAAGAATGACTAATTCAGCTGTAATTCCTTGGGTTTGAGGAAACCACTTTATTCTTGACTCATGAAGTCAAGATAAGGAGAAGCACATTCTTGTTTAGTGATGTGAGGTTTAAGCTGATTTGAGACATTAACACGGAGCTGAAATAATCTCTTTTAAAACACAGGCACCAGAAGTTTAAGTTGCAGGACACAAAAAGTGACTTTAAGGCTCAGTGGTTGGGCACTGTTGCGTTCTTTTTCTGATACAAGTGTCTGTTTCTTTTTCATAAGTGACTTTTATATGCCCAGGAATATTAGTTTGATTGACTTCCAAGTCAGAAACATTTCTGTGTTTCACTGAGCAGACTGTCTGAATACCTTTAAAATTCTCAACTATAGACTTAAAATCTTGTAAATGTTCTTCAGAAATGTTATTGCAGTTCTAGTTTTGGGTTAGTCTGTGTGCATGAAAATACATCCAAGTAATTCACTGAAGAGTTTTGTTTCCATTTCCCTGCTCTGCTGCTTTGTTAAGATTTGTGCAATACTAGATGATTTTTGCTTGTGTAATGTATTTTCAACGATGGCTGAGAATAGAAAGAGCCAGCAACTAGCATCATCCAGATTTTGATGGAAGAGTAAATTCGTTGACGGGAAAATGCTGATGGATGTCTGTGGACTTAATCACTTTATTTTGCTTATATCTGTGTATGTGCTGGATATGTGTGTTTTGAAAAATGTCCATACCAAATTGTAATATGGTTTCATTTTCTTTTATCCTTTGGGGAAATGCATTATTCACTTGTTCATTTAACATTGCTAATGTTCTTTATTTTCCTTTTTTATCCTTGTAAGACATTTTCATCAGTTTCATTCTCTGAACTCCTTGAGACGTTTATATAAAAATTACTAGTGAGTTAATCTTTGTCTTAATTTTTTGATTTTTGTTCTTCCAAAAAATAATTGAACAACCATAGCTGTACTTCCTTTTGGCAAAGGAAGTACAGCTATGTACTATATACTTTTCTCTTTCTAAAAGTTTTCCTTCTTTATTGTTCTAGTTGTAAAAGTATCCTGTAATCCATCCACAATATTAACATTATAGTGCTCATATTTTTATATCTGCTTGTTCCTTAACCTGGATGTAGTTTGCATTAGTGCGATTTTCATGAATGGTAGTGGAAAGTATGTCCTTAAATATTTCCTCTTTCTTTCCTTGTAACCTCTTAGAACAGAAATGTATCCATGTTTCTAAAAAACTGACCCAGTAATGTTTTTGTCACAGCCAAAGGTCATCTCTGTTGTTTCTAATTACTGTATATTCACATTTTAGTGATATTCCACGGATTCCTGAGACTTCCCACCCCCCATTAGAGTCTAGTGAGTACACACTTGTTCCTTTCTTTAAGCATGATCTTGTACCCAGCAAAATTATTTCAGCTCTGAAATTTCTGAAACATGATTTCTGGAAATTGCATTGGCTCTCAGGTTTTAGTGTGACAAAATTCAATGGGTTTTGGTCTTGTGTATTAAATTTGAAGCAATATGGATTTTATTAGACATACACAGATTTCAAATGTTAGAAGAATTCTATTTTTTCATTCTATAATTTGTGTTGTTAGTACCAGAATAATAATTTACTTCCCCTAACATAAGAGAGAAGACAGATATAAGGGGCTGCCAAAGGTACAAATGGTGTCAGGATATCACCTCCTGCACCATGCAGAGTAAGTCCGGAGTTCTTGTTTCTCTTTTTTTTTTTTTCAAGAAAACTTTGGTTAGGTGAATTTTTTGTGCATACTTCGAAAAACTGGTATTCTTTTAAACTGTGCTATTTGAATGTTTTTGGCCAGAGTATTTGAGGGCCATGGCTCCCAGTCCTTTCCCATCTGAGCCTTTTCTGAGATGCAACCAGAAGCCTTCTCTGGGACAGGGAAGGTGTGTTCACTTGTCACAAGCTCATATCATTAGTGAGGGGTCTGTTTCACTAGGGGAGAACTGATGATGTCCAGCAGTTGCTGAAATATCCTCCATGCCAGATGCATGTCCTGCATGTCTTCCTAAATTCCTAAATTTAAAATTTCAGAGGCTACTGGGAGTATAATCCATACAACAGCTGTGGTTTATTAATCAAAGATTTAGGATCATAGAGTACTTTGTGTGGGAAGGGAGATGTGTAATTCAGTAAGAGAACAGTATTTTATTTAAAACACCTGCTATGGTTTGTCAATGATGTATGAGGAACACTTTTTTTATTTGTTATTTCAAATATACCAAAAAATGACAAGTTTAAAGGGGTAAACAGGCAGTCTTTTCGCTGTGTTTTCTACATCACCTTTATACAATTCAAAGAAAAAGCCGTTCACAAATTATCCGAATTTTGGATGGTAAGTCCATGTGTTTCTCATGTGGTTTTAGGTTCAAGTTCTTTTGAATCTCAGAAGATGGAAAGGCCTTCTATTTCTGTTATATCTCCGACTAGCCCTGGAGCCCTCCGGGATGCACCTCAGGTCCTACCGGGGCAGCTTTCTGTGAGCATATTTTGTTTTTCTTGAGGTTTTAATGGAAATCTGTGAAGTGGTGGTCCCTCAGCCCTGCACGTTCCCAAAGCCTATTGGGAAGCCAAGAGAAATGTTCAGTGTTGGTAAAGATTAACATCTTCAAAAGTTTTTGACTCCCTCCATATGCACTAACAAGCCATCACTGTAATCATGGCAGACATAAGAAATTGTTGTCTTCATACACCAAAGAGTGCAGGAATTTATGTTGAGAAGAGCCCATAAACTCATAATTTCCTAGCTTTTGCATTGAAATAGTGACTTTGCTGTGCACGTCCAGTAATCTGCAGATAACAAGCATAGTACCACTCACTATTTTCTTTATGGGAGCATATAAAAGGCTCTCTATTTGTTAAGCATTACACTATTCAGTAATGCATTTTAATTTAGATACATCTTGGAACTTTCTTGTAATACCAATTGAAGTTCTACTTATTAAATATACTGCCAGTACTTAGACTTTGTTTTCTACATTCTTTTATTTTTTTTATATTGATCATATTAATTCATGAGTATACAGCAGGCTTAAAAATTTCCTAACATTATGATTTTCTTAAGAAATTAGGTAGCTCTATAGTATTATTTCCTTAAACACTTTTGAAAGGGTCACAAATCTGAGTAGATAAATTTCAACTATGCCTTGAGATCAGATGCAGGTAGAGCTTCCTATTTAATGTAGCTTTTAAGGTGCAGAGCTAAGACCTGCTGGTTTAGGTGCACTTACAGATCCAAGATTATACAGTGAGTACAGTAAACAATGTAAGTATAATCAGGCACCACAATTTTATTCAGCTGTGATAAATATAACAGTCTTTAGTATATACCATCATCTTTTCCATCTAACCTAATTAAATATTAAGGGATTTCAAATGCAATGTATCTCTTTGGCTCCAGGGAAAAAAACAACAGTTACTTTTACATTGTGGTTATTTCTGATGCAATCTGAAAATTCTGTTTCTTCTCCATTTTCAGTAATGTTTTCTGGTAACTTGATTCCTGTAGGTTAAACTCTGGTATGACAAAGTGGGACATCAGTTAATAGTAAATGTTCTACAGGCAACAGATTTGCCACCAAGAGTAGATGGACGCCCCAGAAATCCCTATGTAAAAATGTATTTTCTTCCAGACAGAAGGTAACAGTATTCCACTTTAGAAAATTATGCTTTAATTTACCATGTATTGAATCAAGTTTTAATGAATGCAAATGAAGAACTCTTTTTTAATACAATTTTTTACAGCTAGATTAATTATAACAAAAAAATTGCATTTGAATCATGCAAGTCAGTATCAATTTAACTTTGTGGTCTTTTGTAAGAAGGTGATCCACTGTGTAGAAAATACTTTCTTCATTTAGGCATTATGGCCTAAGAGAAAATGAAAACAGTTACATGCTGATGAGTACATGGTATTTTCTGATTTATATCTATGAATAATTTACAAAAAAATATTTATGTTTCAGTGATAAAAGTAAAAGAAGGACCAAAACAGTAAAGAAAAGTCTAGAGCCAAAATGGAATCAAACTTTTCTCTACTCACATGTACATCGTAGAGATTTTAGAGAACGAATGCTTGAAATTACTGTATGGGATCAGCCAAGAGTGCAAGAAGAAGAGAGTGAATTTCTTGGAGAGGTGATGCATGCAATCACATTTCTTCTGAGTTCATTGTTTGGTTTTGAGTACACATGCATATGTATTTTGTATATGTGTTTGTCTGTGTACCTGCAAATCAAAATTGAAACCTGATGATTTTTCTGCTAGATTCTTATAGAGCTGGAGACAGCACTTTTAGATGATGAGCCACATTGGTATAAGCTACAGACACATGATGAATCTTCACTACCTCTGCCTCAGCCATCACCATTCATGCCAAGAAGACATGTTCATGGTGGAGAAAGCACTAGCAAAAAATTACAAAGTAGGTCCATATTCCATTAAAGTCTCTTAAATTTTAAATTAGAAGTGCTGGGTATGGTGTAATGATACTTAAATTCCAAATAAAATAAAAAAATATACTTTTTCATAGTCTTTAAGAGTGATGAAAATGTGTGGCAGAAAGGCAGTTTAAATTATGACATTATGACATGTCAACCTTACAATTGTGATGTATAACTTTCAAGTGTGTGTAACCTGCTGGAACTGATTTCGCTTTCAATAGCAAAACAAAATTGTTCAAAGATTTTCTTTTCATAAAATGCTTTTTAAATAGAAAAATGAAGTTTATAATTATTGGATACTTTAAAAAAATTAAAAGCCTTTTATTTTATACAAAGAAGTCCTTAAAGACTTACAAGGCTTAAAAACGCTTTTCATCATAAAGTTAGTCTCAGCCTCCAATATGTTTATTAAAGTGTACTTTTGCAGAAAGGAGAAATTTTATTCATGTATTTGGAACGTACAGTTGTTTTCATGAGTCTGATTTCAGGTTTGTATGAGGCATTAAAAAGGTTTAAAGAAGGAGATATTTCAACATTGTAGTTTCTCTGTTCCTTTAAATTAAGATTTACTTAGAAATATGAAAGATGTAGGGGACTATTTAAAAAGTATATGTCCAAGCTATTTTTCTGATTTTTCTAAAACATGGAAGTCATTCACTTCAGCCAATGCATAGGAAATTGGTGCACATTCAGGAATGAGCTATAAGTATGTGTTACTGCTGTAATCGCTGCATAGATGCCCAACGGAGGATATGTATAGAGAGAGCAAATTACAGGTTAGTTTTTGTGAGATATTTGAGCTTTTCTAGAAGCTGGCAGTGCTGTTTCCTCTTCCTCTCTCTCACTATATGCTGCCTCATCTCCTTTCCTGTTCAGCAAGCTGATTCAGCATATTCACTGAAGTAGCACAAAAGTGGTTTCTTCCTTTAGTTTTGCTTTTGGAGGCTTAGTGAGAAAAACCATCCTAGTAGAGGATTACTGAGGACTTGAGGGGAAGAGAAAGGGAAAGGAGGCTGCAGCACCGTAAGATGTTCAGTTGTCTCAGCTGTTTTGTGAAACATCAGTCACTGAAGTTGAGTTCTCCTTCTCTATTGTTTCAACTTTAAATCATCTTTTTGGTTTCATTATTATGTTAAATGAACATATTCTTAGATGTTATAACATGACCAGATGTTCAGGTATTTGTTTACCTTACTGTTGTGCAGGATCTCGGCCAATCAGTGATAGTGACATCTCAGATTTTGATGTTGATGATGGTATTGGAGTTGTTCCTCCAGGTGCGTGGATGAACAGCATGGTCCTGCTTTCTTTTTCTTCTTCTTTTTGCTTGTTTGGATTTTATTTTTTCTTTATAGTATTTTGGAATATTGAGGATACTGGTTTTGGAGAGTGCATTGTGGAAAAAACAGTTTTCCTGATTATTCCATGGTACCTGTCCTGGTAATTTAATTTACCTGGTAATTTAATTTTAATTTACCTGGTAAATTAAAAGATTTTACTATTCATTCATTTTTATTTATTTTGCGTATCACTCTTCATATGGGACCCACTGGTTGGTTCAAATTGGTTCATTTTTTACTGTGTAATGCTCCATGCATTATTTAAAATGCAAATTAAATTTAAAAGACCCCCACATTTTAAAATAGTTAAGATTTCAGTTTTACTTGAAAACATTTTTTTATTATTTTGCTTTTCGCTTGAAACTTAACTTTAATGCAGTCTCCCATGGACTTTATTGATAATGCATGGCTATTGATCAGGATGCATGTAGCATGGCTATATCTTTTACAGTTTTCATAAGCTTTCATGAACTATCATTACCCTAAATGTTCATTAATATTTACTTGTAGAGACTGTCATGGTTTGACTTTTAGTTCAGCATTCCTACATACCGAAAATCTTGAGGATTATCTTGGATGCCACATTCTTCTAGTTCTTGTTCACCGTTGCCACAAATCAGATAAATATGTTTCCCAATTGTCCCAAGCTAACTGAAGAGTCACTATGTCATTTGCAGCACTAAATCAGTTTTTCTGTGGATCTTCCTGATGAAAACTACTGAAGTAAATCATGATGGGATATGGAAAGCTTTCTATCTTCATGATCGGTGTTTAAAATAATCTCACAGTTTATTTATTCACTATATAACTGTACAAATAAATCACATATCTTACTAATGCTCTATCATCTTGATGTTAACTGAGACAAATTCTCCTTCCTTTGATGATGATTGTGCTCTTTTCTTATTTTATATACTTTGCACCTCAGTCGCTAAGAGAGAAATTCATTCATGTGTGCCTAGTTATGATATTTGATATTTTCGCATTAGCAGAGAGAGTGAGCATTTAAAATTAAATATAAATGATAGGCTCTAAATATCTTTCCTGGCTTTTTTTTTTTTTGTTTGTTTGTTTTTGGTAGGGTTTTTTGTTGAAAATGTAGATACTGGTATATCTTTGTAGGCTTACTTATGTTTAAAGTTTCAGTATATTCTATTAAGAACTGGGGCCTTTTTTCAGCTGCCAGTCCTTCCATGTATTCGTTTGAAATAAATAATTTTCTATCTGACATGAAGCATTCAAAATGGTTCAGCTGTATGTATTGGACTTTGTTCACTGGGCCAGCATTTGAGTAACTGATTCTTATTAACATTTCTTTGCTCTTCATGCTAAGATGTGCCTTTGATGAATGCACAGATCCAAACTTTCTCAGAGATCACTGTAGAAAATAGCAGGATTTAATTTTTAGAACTGGATTTGCAACAATCTGAGAGTCTCCAAGTTAAAAATTGAAGGGCATAATGAGGAAACTCCTTCTGAAGTCCAGATAATCAGAAACATTCTGCTAGTTCATTCGACCAAGCACAAATTTGTCAATTTTAAGTTCAATCGATGCATTTGTTTAGCAATTCTAAGTGGAGTTCATCTGTTTGTGATTCCTATGTGATGTGAATATGCATATAAGTGTATGGGGTTTGTTTGCATATGCAACCTGAATTCTTGAAAGGCAATTAGACTTTAGGCACAGGGACAAAGAAAATTTGAGTCATCAGCCACAAATCTATGAAAGCCTAGACAGTGTATGGAAACGTGTTTTGCAATAAGACCTGGAAAAGGTTTCCAGTCCCATTGTCTGTCAAATTGTTTGACAGCATTAGGAACAGATTCACAAATGTGACTGGAGATCAAGTTCATATACATGCATTTCTACCCACCTGTCTAACCTTCTTAACTTGGCTCATGGCTAAATTGTTAAGCCTTTGGACTCCTCCCTTCAACTGCACTGAATGAAAAGTGCAGTATCTTCTCCATAAAACAGGCTCCTTTGTTAAAACCAAGTTCCATGCAAGTTGTAGTTTTGCAGAGCCTTTGACCCCTGCCCTCCTCCTGCTCTTCAGTACCATGGTTCTCACCAGAGTGCACCCCAGCTCTTGTCTGGTTTAGATTTCTCACAGCTTGTCTTGCACAGTGTGCATGTGGGAAGGAACAGAAAATACCCATATTTCCCTTTAATGTAGTATGGTGATGCACCATTTTGGAATAAAAGCCTTTATTGGCTTCAACCAGATTAGTCTAGTTTTAAGATATTAATTCTAAAGAGAAGTAAGAATATCAAAATTGAGTTTACAACATTTGATGCATAAGAAAATACTTCCCTTTAAAGAGCTGTCCAAGCTGTAGGCTGCCAGCTTCTCCAGGAGAATCCTGGGGAAACTGTGTACAAGATTTTAATAATTTAAAGTAGACAACATCCACAGCCTTTCCCTCATCCACTAAGAGAGTGACCTTGTCATAGAAGATGAGGTTAGTCAGGCGTAATCTTCCTGAAAGTTATTAATTTTCTCTTTTTCCTGAAGTATGGAGAAAAAAGTTATTTAGCCCCCTTAATGTCTCAAGATTTTTGCAAAGGTAATTGCTCGTTTTCTAATAAATAAACACATAACTAAAAAAAATAAAAGCACAAAATTTCACTTCATCTCCATGCAAGCTAAAAACATGAAGGAAAATAGTTTTGCTAATTTAACTAACGTTGAATATCCTTAAAACTGTAGCTTCAAAATTTTTACCAAATGTTAAGGCAAATGCAGTATTAGAATTTAGTAATAACAAAGAAAAATATTTTCATAGAAGTTTCAGCAGCTGCAAAGAATAACTTCTTGTCAGTGGGAGTAAAGATTGTTGCATCAAAAATAGTGGTACTTCAATAAATTACAAAATATTTTAAGAAAAGTTTTTTCCCTTGTCGTATCACTATTTAATGAATCTTATCTTTCATGTAATTATACCATCCTCATTTATTAGTAGTACCTTGCAGTGATATACATATCTTTTTTATAATCAGCTCTTATATATGTTCATAGAAGTTTATATCAACAGCTGAAAGTAACTTTAATTTGAAACTCAGATTTAACAAAAATTATTTTGACAGGCTTTTTGTGGTCTGCTGACATCTATTCACACGAAGAAAATATTCTTTTTAAGTCTCTCAACCTCTGAGAGATGCTCAAGTCTCTTAAGTAAATTTGTGATCCTGAGCTGTTCTTAAACTAGTCACTCCCTGTCAGTATTGTACTGGGCAGCCCAGTACTCCATAAGGGTCAGTGGAGGTTTTAATAAAATCTGAACGTGTTTTGAGACCAGTCTGTTTAACCAAAGCTTCAGTAACTTCCTTAATTAAAAACAAAGCAAAAAAAAGCTGATATAAAGTTGGCAATATCCCCAGTGCTATTTTTAACAAGGTGCATTACTTATGCTATGGGTAACTCTTCAGAGCAGTTTCTTTTTCTGTCACATGTAACCTGTATAAGTGTATTTGCCTTCCTTGTGTAGCAGGAGGGTGACATCAATACCTTGTCCTTGTCTGTATTGTCTTTAAGGAAAAATAATATAATTTTGGTATCAAATGTTTGCTACAACCATTTTCATCATTCATCCTGCATTCATTTCCTGTCACACCTGACAGTTTCCCATGAGCAACTGAGAAACTTCTGCATAAATTACCATCAGCTTGGTTGCTGCTATCATGCTGGTCCATGCAAAATTTTTCTCTGCTCACCCTGAAGAGCACAGAGCCTTTGTCTTTGAGGATATGAGGAAATGTTACTGTTGCTGTCACTGTCATGGTCACTGTGAAAGTATGGGTGTGATTTGACCAGTTTGACAATTCTTGAATTAATACTTGGGATAAGTATGAATTACTGTCTCTCTTCTGTAAGCTTTGTGTACACACACTGCATAAGATTCAGATATTGTTCCCCAGATAGCTTGGCTATGCAAAATATATAACGTAAAGTAATGTTTCTATACACGACTTCTATGTGCAGTTTTCCAGGGAGACCAGAAATACTCTAGAAATATATTTTAGATTTAAATTAGTATTTCATTTTTTAAACTTCAATTGTGTGTATTTTAGTGCAATTGCCTAAAGATTGGAGAGAAGTTTAGGATTTCTTTGGTTTAAGTGTTTAATATATGTAAACTTCTCTTCCTTCTGATAGAGATGACAGGATTTTTATAACACAAGCTTATTTGGAAAATGAAATATCTTTTTGCAAATACAGCTTAGATTTAATTATCCTGGGAAAGGGAATACATCCAGCTTTTGTATTATATTTTCTTTCTCTAACAAAAGACCTAGACATTTTCTGCAGCAATCCTGGTTCGTTAATCTCCATTGAAATCCTGAGGGAGTCCCCTTTTGCTTCAAAATTTTTACCCAGTCCTTGTCCTGAGATCAGGGAGATCCTCCTGTTTCTTTATAATTTTATTACAGAACTCTGACACACTTTTTTGGTGGGTAAGGTACTCCAGCATCACAACATATCAAAACCTGCAGAACATTGGAGTCCTACTTTGTTAAAAGGTTGATAAACCCCAGTAGATAGTTTCATGCATGTTGTCAGCTTTTAGAGGCCGTTGGGGTACATTGGTAAACTCTTATACATTTTGGGAAAAAAACGTGAATGCTTCTTAGATGTTTGTGGTCAGGGTTCAAACTTGCAGCTAAAGAGGTTTTTGAATGTCACTGAATACATGATCAAGCCTAATGCTGACTGTATACAGGGGACACTTTTAAAAGAGGGACTGTTTGTAATTTGGTAGGAGACCAGAAAGAACTATAAGAATTATACAAATTATATAAAATATGAAAAAAACCCAAAGTTAAAATCCTGTAGTGAGATCCACAAGAAGTGCGATTTATTTAATTTATTAAATTACTCCAATTGACAATTGAGTGACAAAATCATAGTCTTTTCCTGCATGAAAAGATTTCTGATATAGCCTGTTTTTTTAGCTGAACAAAATCACACATTACAGTAACTTTAATGCTAGACAAATTCAGAGAAGAAGAAAAATTATTATTTTAATACCTAAGCAACATTTTGTGAAGTGATTAAAGGATGATTTAAGGGATGACTTTCTATATAATTAAGGGATTTTCTGTCAAGGGATTCTTTTAATTTCATTTGAATGTCTAGAAATGAGCAAGTGAAGTCTGAGCTGATCTCCTTAGGCTCTTCTGGGAAGGTAACAGGTACCTTTTGAAAGCTGTTATCTTACTGACCTTCATTGTTTTAGCATGGAAGTCTAAATATATGACAAGGCAAAGAGTGTGCTACATAGAAAAAGGCACAACAATTTTGAAATATTGAAAATGTGCTAACATTCTACTGATTTTTTTTTTTGATCCTGTTTAAAAGTACTGAGAGAAATTTTGCCTCTTAGTCATAGTATTTGGAAAAAATATTCTGCAAGTTATGCAACACACAATATTCAGTGCAATATACTCTAAATCCTAGTAGTTTTTTAAGTAGGTGGCTTTGGCCAAGTTCAGTAGGAGAACATCTTTGTGTTTAACTGAAACAAGAGTCAGAAAGATGCTTTACATATGAGCAGCACTGTGTGTGTCTGTGCTGTTGTATGCAAGCATGGTCTCTCTATTTTTTAGGTGAGGTAAATCTGCACTGTTTACATTCCTTTCAAATATTTTTTAATATACACAAAATACCCAGAATATTCCCCAAGTAAGAAAACTTCTCCACATCTTCCAGTACATCAAGAAGTCTCGTTTTTTCAGTCTCTGTACATGTAGACATTTAAAGGTAATGCTAGTAGTTTATTCTGCATGATACATCGGGGTGTACCACAGCTGAGTGATGACCTGATAGTTGTGTAATCGTTTGGATACATGCTCCTGGAAGACTAGCCATCTGAATTCTTTCTAAACCCAGACCTTTATTCTCTAATTGCCTTTTGTTACCCTCTTGCCAGTAGGTTATAGGTCTAGTACTAGAGAAAGTAAATCCACAACGCTAACTGTGCCAGAACAGCAAAGAACAACAACACATCATCGTTCACGTTCTGTGTCTCCTCACCGTGGTGACGATCAGGGCAGGCCCCGTTCACGTTTACCAAATGTGCCATTACAGAGGTAGGCATCACAAGTGAAAGTCAATGTGCTTTCATGTTTCTATAGTGTGTCATTATTAACTTTTCTCTTGTTCAGGAATTTTTCACTATTTTAAAGCTTGGTTTTTGTATCTGGATTTATTAGTGCAGTATTTGAACTTGATATATGCTTTTATTAGTCATTCAAGAGCACTCATGGGATGAATCATAACTTTCTCAGACTTACCTCTTTTTACTCATATTTTCTCTGTGATTCATTGTCTGTGTACCATAACTAATACATAGGTTTAGAATTTTTTTTTTTTCAATCTGTGGCCAAATCTATGAAGCCACTTAAGTATATTTGTAGGATAATACTGGCATGTATAAATTGCATAATTTTTAAGGGCATTCTTTCAGAAATCATGTATTAATAATTTATGATTAAAAAACTTCCTTTAACCAACTTGTACTGTGATACATTGTTATTCATGAGAAAACAAGATTATCATACATATTTCTGCTTTTCAGGAGTTTAGATGAAATTCATCAAATGAGAAGATCACGTTCTCCAACTAGACACCATGATGCCTCCAGAACTCCAGTTGATTACAGATCCAGAGAGATGGATAGTCAGTATTTATCTGATCAAGAAAGGTACATTGTCAGCCTGAACATGGAAAAAAGTTTAGAAACATCTTTGTCAGTTTGCCTAATTTTCACGTTTTCATTGGAAATGTGACTGATAGCAATGGGGAAGGGAGAGAATTCATCATAGCTGGTAGATCTAGTGCCACTGTTAAATTATATACACTTTTTTTTTTTTGTTAACACTGTGTACTGGGTTGACAGTAATTGCAGGTATCTAGATAAATGATTCTTGTCTGTTTGACCTAGATATTCTACTGCTTTTTCCTGAATAAAGCCAAGAGATTTTTGCTAGAAAGCCATCCATCTTCATGTATGCCCTAGCTCTTCTTGTAATGTACCAGTTGTGCTAGCCAGCGAAATACCAGACATGAATTCCTCCTAGCTGGGAGTTGGATGCATGCTGGTTAGGATTCATATGCCTATAAACTTTGGACATCTATGGGTGCAGTCTCCCAGCATCTTATGTAACATTCTGGTGAACTCTGTACATTACCCAGGTGTAGCAAGAATAGTTTCAGTACTAGCTGTAGTGTGCAAAAATTTCCAGTCTTAGATGTGTCACATACACATCTCTCCCTGGAATGCATGGAGTGGCTACATTCAAAGAACATGTGGCCTCTCCTAGTAGGCACTGTTTTCAGGTGCCTAGGAATGATATTCTGATAAAATGGAAGAAATTAGAATTTCTGTTTAGTTTATAGCTGCAAAAGAAAGAAAGGTATTAGAAAGGTATTTCAGCTCAGCAGTTGAGAAAAACAATGATGACAGTCACATAGATTGTCAATCTTTATGGGATGTTGTTTACTTTAAAAAAATCATATAGCTAGACTATAATATATATAGACTATAATATATAATATATAGCTAGACTATAATAGCAAACTTGCCATTCATATATGATCAATTGGCAGAGTAACGTCTTAGATTTTTTTTCCTTGACAGTAAGTAGCTACTTTTAGAACTAAGTATAACAAAATTTTCCCTATAATCCGGTAAATTCAATGCAGAACATCCATTTCTTAGTCATGTGAAAAAGTAAACATTAAATCATAAAAGCCTCTGGAAATCTTTGGCCAGTTTTGAAGCAGCATAAAGACTGAGTAACAGATTGTTCTTGCAGTTAAGCTAGTTCAGTTTTGTATATGATCTTGCCTGTTTTACTTTTGTAGTATGGCAATGTAGGTGTAGGAATTCATGAGTTATCTGGTAGATTTAAAAACTCAAATTTATAGGCAAGAAGCGTGTACAGAATTGACTAAGTTGGATTTTTTTAGTGAATTTTCTTTCGGAGGTGAATTAAAATTGTTTCTAGATATAATAGATTTATAGTTAGGCTAATTAAGTAATGTCCACTTGTTGCCATTTTTTTCTGTTATTATGTGTTTTGGGCAGTGATATATTCAAAAGATTCCTGAAGATATTTATTTAATTGATTTCTTATTAATCAGATTTGAGGAGAAAAAGGCTTTAAAAAGTAGCTTTTGTCAGCACAAATATAGACAGTTAACTGTCTAGAAATTTCTCTTTTAGTAAAGCCTCGGACCTAGACATAACTGGTGATATATGCATGGATTATGGTTGGAGAGGAGCTGGGTTTAAACTGAGCCTTTCCTGGGGATGAGCAATGGGCTGCTGGATTTGTTCAGAATCTTTTCAGTGTTCACAAAACTTTTTTTGGAAGTTAAAGATCAGACATGAAGGATGTACATGGCTTATTTGCAGGATTTATAGCTGGGTCCATGTACCTGGTGTCCTGGAATAATAATCTTGTCTGCAGTGATCTCCTTTTCCCCATTTTCCTTTTCATCTTTTCCCCCAGATTTCATCAGTTGTGAAGGCTGTTGAATTCTGGCAGGTTTTGCCAGCTTTCAGTACAAAAGAATAGCATCATGAGAAAGATCCTCTGTCACATCCAAGAATTAAAAAAACCCAACTTTGTTAAATATTATGTATTATTATCAAGAATAGTGTAGATATTATGTGTGGTGCATTTACTGAACTCTTCATCTAAACAAGTACATTAACACAGATATGTGATATAAACTTGGCTTGAAAGCTGAGGAATTATCCGATAATTAGTTCCAGTAATTTTCTCAGTGATCTGTTACTGGTTCAAAATTAATATTAAATAATAATATAGGTCTTTGTAAAAATAGTTACTACCACTCTTACAGAAACATCTCTTGCAATAAATTTACAGTGGAACTTATTTGCCCACTTCAACAGTTTTATATATATTTATATACATAAATATATACATGTATGAATATATATAAACTGTTAGGAAAAGCTTTTTATTAAGAAATCATTGTCCAATTTTCAAGAGCATGGCGCTTTTCTTTTCTTTTTTTTTGTGTTTCTTTTATTCCTAAGTAAAATCTGCTAATTATGAGTGTAGAAAACATTTATTTGAGACTAGTAATCTCTGCTTTAAATGTCTCCCAAACCAGAATTCGTTTATCAGTGAACTGCATATTCTCACAGTATTGGTAATCTTGATGGTTCTTTTTTTTTTTTTCTTAACTAGAAGATTTCATGGTGGATTTGCTATTTTATATAACTTTTCAGGATGACTTTTTTATTAGTGTTTGCTTTGGGCCAATTACAATAGATACTCTTTGGCTTAGGAAAAGTAAATATTAACAAAGTACCCTATAATTTAATGTGGACTTTGCATCTACTTTGCAACTTTAAAGAAAACAGTAACTTTTCTCCTAAAATCCCTAGTTGTTTGTAGTTAGGAAACCTGCATATTAATTATGTCAGTCTTCTGAGGTTATGAATAGAAATTTGGCTTAGAAAGAAAATTTAAAAATTCAATTCAACTCCAGTGCATATTATTGCATCAAGCTAGTGGCTCCAGATGTAATTAAATCTTACATGACTCACAAGCCATTATTTCAATCTGCCCAGTTTAGAATTTTAGATAAATAATGCCTATAGTGTATCAATGAAATGGATCATTTTATAATGGCATGAAGTGTGAAACACATTGAACAACTGCTGCTTTATCTGTTTTGTAATGTTTTCTCTCTTTTTTTTTTTGCCATAGTGCTTCATGGGATTCCCTGCTTCTTTTAAAATTAGCATGTTTCCATGAAGCTTACGTTTAATTTCATATTTACAGTGATAGGAGTTTTGATGCTTGGTCTTTCCAATTGTGTTGAAGTGCATTAAACTACAGGCTTAATTCAAGGGATATTTCATATCATAGTCATATTTACCATAGGCATAAATATGCATTAATTTTACCATCTTGCTGGCTATAGTATGTGTTTGGTTACAGTATAAGAAAAATAGAATAGATGGCTGATTTTCCTCCATTTGGAAGAATAAGAAACAAAAAGTCTGATGGCTGATCAGCTTTCTTGTTAGTTTCTTTAGGACTGTCGTTACAAAATACCTTTAAGAGCTATGAGTCAGAATTTATGTTTGGCCAAACACAGTATTTCAAATGAACATATATTTTTGATTTTCCCTAAAGGGTGACTAGTTATTCTTCCCATAAGCCAAGCTGCACTAAATCATGATCAAACCGTCACTGCTTTTACGTGTATGGTTTTGCAGCTTATGAAGCCACAAAACCCAACGCAAAACAAACAACAGGCATCTTTTTTTTCCTAAAGCACTTCTCAGTTAATTAGTTCATGAGACAGGAGGTTACTAGAAAATTGTAGCCATTTTATGTATTTGCTTCATCATGAAGAGCTCTGAAAAAGTAATTCTGAATTTTAATGAAAAAATATCACAGAAGGAGGTGCCACACTAAAATGAATTTGTTGAAACTGTAGTTATCACATGCATTTTTTGACTCATATTTTTTGAGACATGCAGTCTTATCAGATTATCTGGGTGAATGCTTCTCATTTCTTTTTATGTTTTCATTTGCTTATCATTGGCATAACCCATGTCATCTAATGCTTCATAACTATATCTGTTTCACTCACCACCCATCCTGTCTGTGCAGTGAGCTTCTTATGCTGCCCAGAGCAAAGCGAGGAAGAAGTGCAGAGTGCCTACATACCATCAGGTAAATACAGGAATGTGGGAATCATGAACACATCTGGTCAGCTGTCCATACTTTGTGTGCCCAACGTTTTTTCCATGGTGGTATTTAGTCCCAGTAAATAAAGAACTTCCAAGTACATTGTGATCCAGATGTCAGTTTTCTTTTTTGTTTGTCTTAATTCATATTCAGATATGCATATCTGTTTTTGCAGTAGTAAGGATTAAAGGAGTTGAAGAAACTTTGGTTTTGCAGTTGTATTTTGTGGTAGATTTTCTGTCTAGTCACAAAAGTCCTGATCTCCCAATGCATGACAGCTTTGTAATAATTTCAAACTTAGTTTTTTTAGTTGGTTTTGTTTTCTTTTATTGGCATTTTTATGTTTATATAACATCCATGCACAATTAAACAATCTTTGCTTGTTGTGACACCTAATCTCATGCTGATTTAGTCACTTGCAGAGGAATAAATACTGATTTACAAGGGCTTACTGGAAGCCCCAGATTTGAGGGGTTTTGTATTACTTGTTTTAGCATCTAAAAATTATTCTATGAATTGGATCCACATGTAAACTTGTAGTTTGGGCCCGCCTTAATCTTCGTTAATCTCTTGTTCCAAAGTTTGGAGCTCCCTGTCTTACTATTTTCCAGTGTTGTGAAACTAAATGGGACTGAAATATCTTTATCTAAAAAATCAAAGTCTGCTCACTCACCTTTTTTTTCACCATGTCTATTAACCTTGTTAAAAATCCATAAAATTGTGTAGAACATCTTTTCATTTACAATAAGTAAAAATGTAGGTTGAATTTAAAGTAGTTAATCATTCTGCTAATTCAACCAGGTAGTTATCCTTTGTCCTTTCAGGATCTGGGTGTTGATGAGAGTTTTGTGTCAGTGCTAAATGTTTAAAATCATCAAATGTTAAACCATGTTGTCTAGTGCCATTATTCATTTACTTTAGGATTTTCTCTTACAAAACAGTTTATTTTTTTAAATGCTTGTCTTGCTTTAATCTTTATCATCAAATTTGAAGCAGTATTGAAGATGCTGTGATAGGGTTCTGTTGTAAAGCAGAGTAGTAAAAAACTAAAATAAATATGTATGCTTTCAAAAAAATCTGCATCAGTGAAGCTGTTAAATTAGTTTTTTTATTATCAGTAGAAATATTTTCATTCTCATACTTTAGCTGAAAAGGCTTTTTCCTCAAGATTTTAGGTTTTAGGGTTTAATAATTTAACTTCTTATTATTTTATGTCTGTTTATTGTCAGATTATAGCAATTTTTCCTGCCTCCTTCCTGTGTCCTTTTTGCTCCATCTTCTGTAGCTTCACCTTCTTCCTGCCTCCTGCCCCCAGCCCTGTGCTTTCTCCTGTTCCTCTTAAAGATTATAATTGTCATTATAATTTTTCAATTACATTCCTTAAAATCTCAATTAATGAAGTAAATACAGCATTGTAAACTTTTGGTGCACTTTGTCCAGCCATTAGCTTTCTAAAAGTTTTACAAACCTACCAAACCAGTCTGGTCACAGCAAGAAGCTGTTCAAGGACAGCAGTAGATTTAGGCAATAGCTATGCTGAATTCAGAGCCCACAGCTCTTCCTTGCCTTTTTCTTTATTCCATTTATTGTTACAGTATTTTTGTGATCAAAAAACCCTAAAAATTCACCCTTTAAAAGTAATAGTAGTGGTATGCTATAAAACAGGGTGGTACTTATAATAATGTATTGAAGGTGAATATAAAAGCAATAGATGACAGTAGATTGATTTGTTTAAATTTAACTCTGAGGCTTATACAACCCAATTCCAAATAATACCCCAAAACTGGCAATATACATTCTTGAAAGGATACTTTTGAAAACAGTTTCAGCAAAAATTTGTTATATGCCTTCTTTTGTCCTTTCTTATTTCTAGTGACCTGACATTTATTCATGTTAGAATTTTTATAAGGCTTTATCCTTGTTTCTAGGCAGCTCACTGCACAATAGTTTAATTAGTCCTTGGGACAGCTTCAGCTTAAAATGGGAAAGAAATGTTAATGGTTTCATGTTCAATGAAAGAAATTAGGTAGTCCAAGCTACAAAGTTAACATATATTGTGAGTTAAATGCACCAATTTGGAAAACTAGTCCTAGCTATCCATCTTATTGCCCTGTATGCAATTATTAACTAATAGCAGAAATGGTGGGAAGGTGTGTACCTATGCTATAGATCATGGGTTGTCATCCATGTCTTAGATCACCCCTACTTTAATTGGTAATATCTGCTCATATGCTAGGATTGGCCTGATGACAACCATTCCTTTATTCCTCCTTTGTGATGTTGCAGTGACCTCTGATAGAGAAGTCACCTGTGGTGTCCACTAAACCCACACAAGCAGGGTCAAAGCTCCTCTGTTAAATCCCTCGGGGTTTTTACAAACACTGGTATATGCAGGCAGAGAGTTTATTCATCTGTCTGTGACACAGCCAGGTTTCTAATGTTGATCCTGCTGTGTTTTGGTCCAAGGCTTAACAGGAATCAAAAGGTCCTATCAGGACAGGCTGTTCTTGATGCTGCAAAAATCCTCAAGCCTGCAGGTTTTTCTAGTAGTTCTATAGTTGTGTATGTGGAAAATGGTTAGAATGTTGTTATTAACCCTTAGCCAATTAATGGCCATAATTCCCATTTGGCAGTACTGCCTGCCTTTAAATTTCTCCCTTGTTCATTGGGTAGAGCTGGCTGATAAAATAAACATTTTCTTCCCTAAAATCTATGATGGTATTAGACAGTTGTCATGTAACACCTTAGTGCTGCTGTGCTGGCTCATGCAGTACCTCTCCTAAGTTTTTTAATTACCTTATAATTAGTTACTTTTAATTACTGGTGCATTTTAAAGCTGATACACCACTTTCAAAAGACCCACATTCAAAAAGGCCAGCTGCTAATACATTTATAATTATTTTTTTTATACTATATATCCCTATTTTTGCAAGACTTTCATGCTTAGCTGCTTAGGTTAAAATCTCTGCAGGCCTAAGTAAGGCATCTCTAAGAGAAATAAAAAGTAAATTTAGTATCAACTTAAAGCAGTCTGTATATTTTAATTAAAAGTATCTAGAAATGGAATATATATTACTTCCATTTCAAGAAAACATCTGAGCTGTACTATTATTTGCGTAAGTTCATGCACTTCATTAAGAAAAGGGTTAATACAAAATTTTTCCCCCAGATAGCTGTCACAGTACTAGAGAAAAACATATATGAGATATCTACTCCTACAGCTATACAACATAATAGAATATTATGCATTTATTTTATGTTCTGCCTTTACCTGTCTTTTTATTTCTGGCATGTTTTTGTGTTGTCCTGTCTTTTCTGACCCACCACATTCAAGAAGTTCTGTTAGGCACTATAAAACATTACCACCCAAGATGCCTTTACTAGAAAATGGTACTCACTGGAACCTATACAGGTAAGCAGTGTTTAGAGTCCCCTTTAAGTAGTTAGCTTCTTTTTTAAAAAAATAAATAGACTTCCCTTGTTAAAGAAAAAAAATAACAAAATGTTTTATACATTTTTGTGACTGAGAGATAAGGGATAAAATCCTAAAATAACTTCATCTAATTGTTTAAATTAACAGCTGTATTACAAAAAAACCCCTAAACCAAACTACTTTGTATTAGTTGGAGTTGTCTTCACTGTTAAAATTATATGTTGCTTGTTTTTCTTTATTACATTCTTTCATTTATGTATGAGATTTCTGTTACATGTTAAATTTATTTTCATTTTGTTTAAATAATTTTACTTTACAAAGCTCAACTCTTCCTGCATGTGCTAAGACCAAATCCGTGATTAGACAGGATATTTCACTCCTTCATGATTGCCTTAATTCACAAATATCGAAATTTGGAGATGATCTACTGGTTAGGTAAGACACTGAGGATTAATCCCCCCGTTTGTTTGGTATCTAATATGGATTTTGCAGAATAAATGAGCTTCACTGTAAAGGGATTTCACATGACATATAGTGGATCACATTCTTTTATGTTGGCTTATGACTTAGTGCTGTTATAAATATATAACTTTATTGTTTGGTATTTCTCATTCCACTTTTCTTACAAGTGGATGCTGTTCTGTCTCATTCAGTTTTAAACATTTCAATGATACTTGCAAAAAATTTCTAGCAGCCTTTTATTTGCTTTTATTTTCTAAACAAATCTTGACACTATCATCCAGTCAACTCTTTTATGTTTTCCTTAATTAAATCATTGTGATTCTACATTTTCTGTAAAGAGAGCATTATTTTATGAGTTAATATCTAACATTGTATTCCTTTCTTTGTTTTCTTTTTCTTTCTCTTCTACCATTGGATGCAATGCACTGGCACTAGTGAACTGCAGCCCTCCCTTGACAGGGCTAGGAGTGCTAGTACCAACTGCTTGAGACCAGATACTAGTTTGCATTCACCAGAACGAGAAAGGTATAAAATAAAAACTTATGAATTTCTTGTCATCTGTGCTGGTGATCTTTATAAGTTTTGTTTTTCTTCATATGAGTATTCTACATTCTTGTACATTCTTGTCTGCTTTGGTATTTGTAGACATTTTTGGTCCTATGTTCATGTATGTCATGTAAATTGTGTGTTGGAGTTTATAACTGCTTCTGGCTACTTCCTTTGATTTAGTTCAAGCTAATATTCATTGTTTACAAAAGTCCTCAGTATGCTGATAATAGCATTGCAGTGTTAAGTATTTTGAAACTACCACTTGGTTGTGAATCTTCATCATCATTTGCTAAAAAAGCATTACATCTGTTTCTTGCTTGTTCTGTGGACTGCTAATAAAGCGGTGGCATAAATTAGAAAGTACAACAAAACTCTCACATTTCAAACCAGAGCTGTATCAATACTGATATATCTTTTACAGAACAGCCAAACATCATTGCTTTCTTTAATCTGCTGCATCTGCTTTTGCAAGGCGGATAACTGCATTAAGGTTGTTTTGCTCTGATATTATATTAAGGTTCACATAAGTCTTAAGACATGTTTACAATTTAAATGAAATATTATTGTGTCACATACATTGTGCAGGCATGTTATGAATGCTTTCTGTACTTTTACAATTACAATAGCTTGATTCAAAATTTTAGTTGAATTACTGCTGTTGTAAAAGGATGATTCCACAAGAGACCTTTTCATCACTACCCATGTTTTTGGCTAACAATTGTACCACTTTAGAGTGAGATGTTAGGCTCACTAAGGGCAATAAGGGCTCCCTTTGAGTGGGAGTAGGACAGAATTACTATTTTGTCTGTGCAGTATATATTTAACTAGTATGGAAGTTAATAGTGCTTTTTCAGTCAATACACAGTGTGGAGGTAGTAACAGTTGTGTTATTTTCTTTATTTATTGTGGGACAGGGTGTGTGAAGAAAGGCACTTAGAATGCTCTTTCCTGTTTGCCATAGGGTGTTGCCTGAGTTTTTTGTTTATAATTTCCCTTTCTTTTCTCCCCACTTCCTCCTGCTTCTTGGTTGGAACTGTGCTCTTCTTAAGTTATGGTCTTGTTGCAGAGAAGTGACTAATGTTCTGCTGAGGTATCCCTGATGGATCTACAGTAGTTTATTCCTTTATAAGTCTGAGCTCAAGACATTAAAGATAATAAGAACACGGTTATTAAAAAACAGAAAAAAATCAGCTGACATAGAGCTACTCAGAATGAAATACAGATATTTTTCTAGGTATTTTTTAAAAATATTGGAACATCAACCGAGTGTGTACATATATACAGCTGCCTTCATCTATAGGCAGTTAATTAATTAATATAATTGCATATAAATGTGAGCAGTGTGTTCTGGACTTATTTCAAGATACCACCCATCAAATTAAATTCAATGAAACACTAACTGGTAATTATAAACTATCTAGTAAAAATTTTGTACTCAAAACTACATCTGTCCTGATGTGAAGTAATTCTATTATGTCTTTAGAATTCTTGTCCAGCAACCTCTGTCCACTGGGCACTGTGCAGAATCTGCATCATTTTGCATGAGCTCCTCATAAAGGAAAGTGTTTAGTCTGTATTAATGGCCTTTTGCTACTGAATGTGTGGTTTTGCCAAATCATCAGAGGGGCTCATCCAGAAAAATTGCTCATCACTGTGAAAGTTTTTATTAGCTTTAGAAGTCCTAAATAGGAGGTTTTGACTTGGGATCCTTCATAGAGCAGGAAAGCTCTTGGTAAGGGAATTAGTATTCAATTTTTTTCTTAATAGTTTCATTGAAAATAATAAGATATGTGTGGTTTTGGCAGAGGATTTTTCTTGCTTTCTTGTGATGTAGAAGATCTTCCTATGCAGCCCAAATTGTGGAGGAGGTTGTTATATTTAATATATAAACCCCACCAAATTAATCTTTTTGTTTTGGGGACATAAATTTTATATGATTTAATTCTCCTCTGTTGAATGTGGAATCTGCTTACACTTGAACATGAAGTTAGTCATCAGTTGCATGTGATGATAGAGGAGTCCTTAGTCTGAAGAACAGCGAATTAAGTTCAGGGTCTGTAGAAACCATTTTGGTTCTGTGCTGGACAAGATAAGAACAAAAGATTTAAAATACAGTAAGACAAGTTCACCTTAAGCGGTAGGAAATCTCTTTTGAAAGTAATTATAATGAAACACCAAACACAATAAAAATTACAATGTAATAGACAATATGGAAAAGGTTGTGTTTGTTACTGGAGATTTATAGGAGATGAGACACTTGTCAGGTCTAGAATTGGTCCATCAAAGAGAAACACTCTAAGGTTTTGTTAAATTCAATCTACAGCACTTTGTCAGTATATTTGTGAGACTTATGTTGAAGATGTTGTTAGTTGTTTTCATGTTGTTTCTTCTTCATTCTCCCCTCCCTGAATGACAGCATTGTAGATTTTATTTAAAAGTCTAGGCTTTTATGCCTCTAAATACAGACTTATAAATGCAGCTTTGTATATTTTCTTTAACAAAATTAGGAATGTACTTATCTATGGAAAATTACTTATACTTATTCCCTGTAACCTTTTGACTCAGAGGATATGAATTAGATTATATTTGAGAAAAAGAGCTAAAATAAACAGCTGTTTAACAAAATTATAGTGTTATAACAGATGGACAGTAGAGCCCTATTTCTCTCTGTCACTGATTTGCTGGAAACAGTTTTGATCCTTGAACTTTATACAATGTCATTCATGTCATTTGGAATGGTCAGAGTAGTTACTGGTTTTTAAGACACTGCTTTGCCAGTAGAAGTCATTCTATTGACTCACTTACACCAGCAGAAAACTACTTTGTAGGCTGTATATATGAATTTGTGATATGAAAGCCTAGTTAGTTTCAGTATAGCAGAGTCAAAACAACAATGGGGACAGAATTCCTTTTCTTCTCCTCTAAGTTCCATCATTTGACCAATTAATGTCCATATAACTTGGCTGGCAAACTGACCTTGCCTTGACATAGGCCTGCTAAAGTTTTTTTGTTAAATGGACTGATTTTACAGAGTTTAATCCTTCATATACTTCTCTTTTGCGCAGTATACTCTAAGACATTAAAAAATATCAATCCACTATTCTATGCAGTTGCACCATGCCTGCCTTGTTTTTATTTTCCCACCATCTACCATCTATTTATTCCAAGCTGTTTTGCTAATTTGTTGTTTTTTTTTCCAAAATGATTCTGTGGTTGAAATTCCTTTGATGATCTGTGAGACATCTTTAAGTTTATAATTTGTCCTCTATAGACATTGAAAGTGTTTTTACTGCTAGTACTTCATTGTACTTTGGGTTTTTAAAATTATTATCCTTTTCACTGTGTCTCAAAATTTCTGCTTTTTTCCTTGTAAATTGGGTGTTATTTCTTTAGAATGGAGAAATTTCTTTTCAACACCCAATCTTTGCTGAGGAAAACACCTAGACATGAGGTACAAGAGCAGACTCTGAACTGATGTAGGAATGGTTTCTCATCATAATAGCATGTTCCCCAGACTGATTTAAGATTGCCAGTGATAGTTAATAATATGTAGTGTGGCTATTATTTACCCTCTAAATTTTTGCTGTTGCAAGCAGTTGTATGTGTTGGCAGCACAAGAACAGTTGCACTGGTTGGTACTTCTGGAATGCTTTTGGCCTGAGACATCTCTTAGTGGAGATCTGAGCAAATAAAAATGAGGAGCACAGTCCAGGGATTAGGTCATGTACAAGGGTCATCAAACCTGCAAAATACAGCCCCACAGCTGTGTTAGAATTGTTCTGAGGTGCTTCACTGCAGTGGGAGTCAAAACAAAAGATTTGCCATCAGCTGGTCACTACTATCTAAACAAGAGACAAAGCTCAACAGTTGCCTGTTACCTAATCATAAACAGATACCAGGGAGGTTGATCCAATTAAAGCTTGTCCTGATTTCATGTTGATTTTTATATTGCATGCCCTTAACAGTTATGTCAAATACCCCCATTTCCATTTAAAATAATGTGCAGTGAAATAACTGTTTGCATTAGGTCTGTGACATACTGTCTTTCTGGTTCTTTCCAACCAGGTAGAGAAATAGGCTGTTACATGTTGGTGTTGTACTGTGGCTCACAGTCATTCAGCATTCAGTGAAAGGGAGCATGTTCTGAAAATTCGTACTGAATTACCTGGTTAATTCTATCAAATGCTCTCTAATATCTGTAGTGGATATCAGCATATTAAGGGCTTTGACTGAGTGCACTGATGCATTAACATTTTCTTTAACTCTTCCTTTAGAGAGAAAAAGAAACTAACGACCTATTTGCTCTTAAAACATCTGAAAGACCTACTTAACTGTTCAAATAATGCTCATGTCCCTGAAACCTTTGTTATTTGCATGTTCCATAAATCAAACCCTTTTCCTTATTACATGGACTGGAAGAATGTCTCAGAAAGGGAAATATTAGATATCTGTGCTGAGTTTTTGCAAACATTTTGCTNATATATATAATTATATATATAATAATTATAGTATATATAATTCTAAATTGAATGAGCTTTTTCAAGAAAAAAAGTCACGTAATACACCAGTTTTCATTCTCAATTCAGGTCCTTTTTATTGACTTTAGTTGTGCAACATAATGTACTGGCATGTACTGCAGGGATAAAGAGAAATGAAGAGAAAGCTGGCTGCGCACATTTTCACTCTATGTTTTCAAATGACAAAAAAATTACCTCAGTACTTGTGCACAAATGTGTGTATCTTAGTTTTAGTGAAATAATTTACCTTCATTCTTTCACTGCATTCCAGAAAACACTGATTTTATGCCCTAGAACTTTTATTAAAATTAATAGCCCTACATTTTTACTGTGATTACATTTTTCCGTGTAAATAGCTAGGAGGCATGGGATTAACAAAACACCAAGATAAAGACCATCATATGGTCTTTAAAAGTCTTTTCTAGTTTGGAATTGCACCTTCCTGCACAAATGACAGGTTTTTAGGTAGTCAAGCATTTGACACTGTTTGAAAACTTAATGGTACACCATATAGAAGATTTATAATGGTCTAAATTCTGCCTCTTTGGGCACACCTTCTCTTTGTTTCAGATGTGATGTTTCTCCATTAAGCAGCCATAAATAAAGTATAATTGGGTGTTGGAAAGCTGTTAGAAAAAATAATTAAATTACACACTTCCATTACTTTTTGGGGTATTTTTCCAGTCCCAAATTCCATATATTTAATTTTACCACAAACTAAATATTGTATTTTTTTCCTGTTTTATTGAACGGGCAAACAGGGGTAGATGGTCCCCCTCCCTAGAGAGGAGACGACCTACTAGTCCCAGGATTCATATCCAGCATGCATCTCCGGAGGATGACAGGTACTAGTCAACTCCTCCCAGTTCAAAAATGGCTTACTGCATCTTGCACTCTCAGAGGAGTACTCTGAAATTTAGAAGTGTGCATATATATGGAGACTTACAACCTCCAGAAGCCCAAAATAAAACAGCAGTTTAGATATCATCTCTGCATTTTGTTGAACTGTTATAAAGCACAGAAGAATGAACATCTTTTGAAGTTTTCTGTTTGTCTCAATAGTCTCAAGACACAAAATATGATGTCTGATACAACAGAACATTATCTGTGTTAATGTTCTTTAGTCTGTTTTTACCTGCTTCTGTAAATGGTCCTGGTGCTTTCACTGTGGTGCTTTATAATGTGATAAATACTTGTTGTAGAGCGTATTCTTGTGTACATGTTTGTTTTCATTGGTTTTGGTTTTCCTTTGTTCAACAAACTGTTCCTAATGGGAAAAAACCCCCACAGGCTGATATGTTGGAGGTCTTGGTAACACTTTCTAGTTGATGTATGTAAAAATTGGCATTGTTTGTAAATTCTATGCAAATCAGGATGGCCTCCGTGGAGCAGGTTTTCCTAATAAGGTAGGTTTTGATTAAGAACATCAGGGCTCTAAATAAATTTTTATGCTGAATATCACCTATGATTAATAGAAGTTTTTAACTTCTCATGAGCGTTTTAATCACATGAGTTTTGGTATCCCATTGCTTTGGCAACAGTAATTTTTAAAATTTTTATTTCCAGATAGATCTGGCTTTGTTTTAAGCAGACTTTGCAATTTATATTTAAATGCAAATTCAAAATGTTTCTTTCAGTATTTTGTATTACAGTAAGTGACAGGATACAGATTGGTGTAAATAAAGGTTAATGTAAATAATCTGTACATGAACTTACAAAGTTGCACTTGAAACTGTAAGACTGACACACCAGTGGTGCCAGTTCTGACCTTCTGCTAAAGTCTACCCATAGTACTGGTATTTGTACTGTGTTTTATCTTGTTTGCTTATACTGGAAATATTCCACTTATACCAAGTGGGAAGTGTGTAACTCTGGGTAGTATTTATATTTTTTAAATTTGAGTTAAACAGCATTATAAATTACAAAATTAAATTAGTTAAACATCATTTCAAAGCTGCCCTGCCTTACAGATACTGCGTTTCCAGAAATTTTGCCAACATGTCCCTTTGATGGGACAGCTACTAAGAGTTTACAAATGTTCTTTATATCTTTCAGGCATTTTGGTTCTCATTTTTTAAGTCAATGGAAAGATTGCCTTTGGCTTTCAGAGTATCTGAAAAATCAGATACTGAATCTGAATCAGATACAGAATTTGAAGAATGAGAGTATTTTGAAAAATCAGTGAAATTAGGTTTTCATCTAGATACTACCATTCTCAATGCCAAATAGTAAGCCTTTTTACGTCAGCTGAAATTTTGTAGAGAAAGACTGAAATCATCTAACACCCGCCAGCAAACATTTTATAGTGAAGCATCTGTAGGATAGGGAATCTGTTATGGAAAAGTTTTTGAGATGGATAAACAGCAGTCTAATTTTCTGTGTGAAATCGATGCCTTCTTGTATTTTTAAGTCTTGCATGCAATCTGGTCACCAAAACCCAGTGATGAGAAGTCAGGCACTGATGAGCACAGAGGGAATTTAAGCTAACTTCAATGCTGATGAGTGTTTGCACCCTACAAGTTCCAAGATTTTCTCTGACATTAATTCTGAGAACATTGAGTTTTTTGCATTGCATATCTGTAGAGAGAACATCAGTGAGGGAAGCAAAGGTGCTTTACCTTTGTTCTCTGCTCTATAAGCTTACATTTGTTCTGATTAATTCACATGTTTATTGCAGTGGGCCAGTGCTACTCAGTTCAATAATTAAAGTTTTTTTAAGATATGCTTGTATCACAGGTGAAGTAGTGGCTGTTGGGGAATGACTGATGGATCAGCAGGGATAACAAACTAACTGCTTATCATAACTTTTGAATAATATTTCACAGATTAATTGACTTTGACAGACTTCATCTTACTCTTCATTTGAATACATTACAGATTTATATTACAAATGGGTCCAATTTGCATATAGAATGCAATCAAGATCTGTTTCTGAATACATTTCTTTAATCTATGACTTATGCATTATTTCTAATTTTGATAAATTATTTTTTGCAACATTGTATTTATTTCTAACGGTTATTAACATAAATTTTGATAAAAGTTTGGGGAAGATTGTTCTTCTGGAATTTGTTCACTTGCCATATCAGGAAGAAGTGACTCCTAGATACGTTGATGAGATGAAGACATGAGTTATGTATTATTTCAGTGCTAAAAATTTGCAAATGTTTGGTTCGTATCATGTATTGCTAGAAGACATTTTAAAAGATAGCTTTTCAATTGAATTTGATAGTGTAATTCCTTGAAAGTTTTTTTTTTTGTTTTTTTCTATTTGAAATTAGAAAGTCTAAATCTGTAGTGTCTACAGTGTAGACAGATGGGTATCTGGAGAACTGTGAAATTGTAAGTGATGATAAAAACAAGGTGAATGAAAGCTGAGCATTTAATGGTAGGTGAAAAATCTTTTGAGTGTTCTTCTGGAAAAATCTGCATATAATATCAGCATATAACCAAGACTAGATAAAATAAGGCTTTAAAAAACGGGATTCACACATATTTTCATTTAAGAGAAGTAGCTTTTTTCTGTCAGGCATGCATGTGTAAGAATGCTTGTTCCAGAGTCACCTGAAGCCAGCTGCAGAGCAAGTGCCCTCCTGGTACTCGCAGGTGCCATGCAGATCCAGCCTTTAAGAAAACTTCAGTAAAAGTCAGGAAGTACTGAGCAGGACATTCTCTTGGTGGCTTCAAGGCTACATAAAGTAACACTCACTGCAAACCACTGAGGGGTCTGGTACAAGACAGTAATAAATAATTTAAAAATACTGGACACTGAATTGTATAAAAACTTTATGTTTTCATCTCAGAAGTAGTAATTTTTAATTTCAGTAGGAATATTGTCAAGTTTCTGTGTGTAGATTTGTTAACACAAACCTGTTAAATATACTGAGGAGCATAGAACTTTGCAACATGAGCTGTAAATAGCTTGTCTGTATATAAAACAACATGTAGTGCTTGTCTTTATATGATATATATTGTTCAATGATTTGGTGTGACAGTTGGAAGATTTATGATCTTAGAGAGAAATTTTAGCCTTTCCTGACCCTAATGGAGGTATAGATGCAAATATATTACAAAACTTAGATTATTAGTGGACTACAAATTTTGCTGAGTTTTCTCATTAAAATCCAAATTTGATATTTGAAAAAAAAAATTCCATTCATAGATCTTATAACATATTTCATTAAAAACTAATAATAAACCAACAGGATAATAATATTTTTGCCAAATTGAAAGCTGTGAACACATTCTGTGGCTTCAGCAGAAATTAAAATACCATAGAAATGCAGAAATATTCCTATATGCTTTTTATTTAAAAAAAAATCAGAGTTAGTTATTCTACTTTGCTCTTGAATTATTGCTCATTGTTACTGTAGCAGACTATGTAGCAATAGAATATGAAGGTTTCATCAAAATACATGAAATTAGGAAATTTACTTGCCTTTTCAGGAGAATTTCACAGTATGATGACAAAATATGCATCTTCTTAAGCAAAGGGTTTTTTTATATGTTTATATATTCTCAAGAAGTTAAATATCAGTGCTGCCATTCAGCATGTAGAGTATAATGGTTTATAAAAATACTGTTGTGGCTTTCATTCTGTACTTCATTACATCTTAGGCTGTTGATCTTACATCTAAAATTTTATAGTGTTTGGTATAGGAAAATGAGAAATATGGCTTTTCTCAATAGATAGTGACTTAATGCTTTTTGTTTATATGTTTGACTGCATGTCTCCACCTTCACTGCATGTGACCATCTCTCTGTTTCTGCTCATTCCGTCCAAATTCACATCCATGTTTCCAAATATTGGGAAGAACAAGGACGCTGGAGTCTTGCATTCCAAAACAGGACAGTGTAGACCACCTAAGTGCTAAACCTGGAGCAGCACAGAGGTATCCTTATTTACTGAAATCATAGACCAAAGTAAATGAGGTATTGGTTGTAGTATATTCTTCATATGCTCTGCATTCTTTCACACATTTTCTTTTGTTTTTTTCCCCCTGGTTTTATGTACAAGTACATATATGCATGTATCATTCATGGATAGTAATTTTTTCTCCTATGAGGTACATTTAGGAAGTAAATCAGAGCATGTTGAGCTAATTGGAAATGTATACAGCATCATCTTAGCCAGAGGGAGGAAACAAAAAGGAAACTGATTTTAAATAATTTTTAGTATGTGCTGCTCTAAGCACAGCCCTGAGAGCAGAGAAATAAGTGTGCTCAGCTCATTAGTGCTGTGTGTTCCTGTGTTACTTGTCACAGCAAAGCACGTCCTACTCTTAGCTTTTCCACCTGACTGAAACTACTCACTATGTGCTTGCTTTCTCCACTCCATGCAAGGTCACAATCTAGGCAAGCAATATAAGGTGTAAGAGAAAAATAAAAATAAGCCCCAAACAGAACCAACTAAACAGAATATGAAGAGGGCGACATAATTTGAATGGTAATGCTGCTGCATACAGTGGGTCTAGCCATCACTTTAAAAACTTTGCTAACTGTAGGTTTTAAGCAAAGCTGCAGCATTTAATATGTGCTTTTTCCTCTGTATCCACTATTATATTTGTCCTAGTAAAGGAAAAAATTGAAAAGCAATGAAAATATACTAAAAATAAATCTGGAAAAAGTAGATTGAGGACAAAAGGGATTTCAGTTTTTAATCTGACATACTATTTTTTGTGAGAAAATGCATTTATTAAAATCCAGAAAGCATCAGGTTATGACCTCTGCTCATGCAGAAGGCATTTTATATTTTGTTTCAGTGTTAACTTTTTTGTGAAATTCACTGCATCACAATAAAATGCTCATCAAATATTGCAGTGGGTAAAACTAATTAAACTCCACTATGATTGTGTTCTTGGAGCATAACTTGGTGCATAACCACATGGGTTCTTTGGGCATAACCACAAAGGTTTAAAAGGAAAACATACTATTTTAAATATTATTTTTATCTCTCTGTTTTTCCCACAGTAATTTATATAGCCTAATATATGACATTGATTGTATCGTTGCAAGATCTTGCATGACTTAAAGTTTGTCAGCATTTCTGGTCTAGGATTGAATAATCATCACTCTCTGGTTTTACCACTCCTGAAACACTGTATGCACTTTTTCTTCTGAAAAAAAAATGATACGTATTGATGATTTTCTGAGGTTTAAAGTAGTAAATCCTAGTTTGTAAATGCTAACATTACTATGGATAGTACAGAACACAAGACTTGCAGAGATTTACATATATTTATTGTCCTGGGTAATAATGGTGAAACAACGCTTTACTTTGCTCTTACATGTACAGACTCCTAATACTCTTCATTGTTCTTATTTAATATCAAAGTGAGTGCTTAGATTGTCTGAGGTAACTAGTGCCTCATTTTCCAAATGTCAGATGAATTCTGTAAAATATTTGTGTAGTAAAGGAGTGAAGGAGTGAAATAATTTCTAACTTACTTATATTGACTAGGAAGAAAATAGAATTGGTTTAATCTGTTTCTAAAACCTTTAAAATGGAATGGAATGCAATTTTTAAAAAAACAAATTTTTATTAATATAATGAGTCTTTTAAAAATCTGATATGATGAAGTATTTGTTTTGCTTTTGAAATTTAGATTTAAAAGCAATTTTAAATCTATTTAAACCTTCAAATAGTATTTTCTGGTGTTTTCTGCAAGGTTTTTTTTCCTGCTGTCTACTCTGAACTTGCTTCTCATGCTGTTAAGAGATGACTTATAGGTCTTTGAGGAGTCATTGTTTCTAGTCAAATGAAGGCTGTGAAGTGGAAACTAGTTGCAGGCTCAGTCAGGATTAATGTTTTCTTCCCTGTTTTGGTACCTCATAAGCTGCACACCATGAACCTCAGTCAAACCTAATTAATGCAATGTCTGTTAAACCTCGACTTCACCAACCTGTTTATGATGATAGTTGTCACTTTCTCATCTGTCAGCCGTTTCTTTTATTACCTTTACAATACGTAAATAAATAATCTTCATATTTCTGTATTCTTTTTCTTCTTTGTTTATTTCTTTTTTGGCATGTCATTTCACAGGCAGTCCAGAAAAGTGGAAAGATATAGCAGCCAAAAACAAACTAGGAAAGGCCCTGCAGCTGAAACAGAAAGGTAGGAGTGTTGAATGATGTGTAAGCATCTCTTATTATCAGTCTGATTCCAGATTTTGGAATATACCTTGAATACAACTTTTTAGAACATCTATGATGGTACCAAAAGCTATGTTGCCATAATTTACAGTATTCTATATTTTGTATCTGTATTATTAGTTAGCACTTTGTTGCATACATATGGAATTTTTCTGGCATTCTCCATCATTGCAGATAAGCTCAATAGAAAAGACTAGAAGCTTTTCTGCACTTTGACACTGATTATTTTTCAAAAAGTCCTTATTTTACATTAACTTTGAGGATGAAAAACCACAACGGATTATATAAATAGATAGATAGCTATAACAGATAAATAATTCAAAATGTCTCTGATCAAATGAATTTCACTTTAAAATATAAAAAAATTAAGTTACACATTTAAATCTGTCATTGCATAAAGTTAATATAAATATTGGAACTTTTTTTATTAATTGATTTTTTAAAATTTGTATTGTCATTATATCTTTTAACTTTGATGTTACTGTAGCATGGGCTTGCATGTTCGAATTTTTAAGAAAAAGTGAAAAAATAAAAATATATACTGAATAATAAGTACATCTATATAAGTTTTAAATCCTCTATATTGACTGAAATCAGAGCAGTGAGGAGGAATTTTGATTCACACAAGTGGAACTTACATCTCTTTACGTTGTGAGAGCTTTAAAACTTCCATGAACAACACAGACATCTCTATTTTTGATGAAATTGCATATTATGTAGCAAAACTTCAGCACTTTTCTTTAGTTTCACTGCTTCTGGTCCCAGATTATTGTTCCTGATCCAAAAGCAATGGCTACATTTTCCTTGAGTCAGATGATTCTGTTGTCACAACAACCCAGGTGCTTTTTCAATTTGAGTCAGAGAGATTACCTAAATGATGCCTGAAATCCTTGCTATAATTGAATCAGGGACTCTTGTGCCATGGACATTACTGAAACCTTTTTGTTACGCTGGTTTTTTTGACTTCTGAAATGTAACTGATGTCCAAGGGGTTTGGTTCTTGTAATTCAGCAATGAACCCAGGGAACAAGAGCAATGGGAAACATGAATTGTACTGCTTCTTTTTAAATCTCCATGGCACATGTTGTAGGCTTCTGTTTCCATAAAGCAATTCAATACTATCAGATGTAAGAAAAAAAGATTTCAGTAAGTCTGAATGCTGTAGTTTAGTATTCCATCATAAATGTAATGTTGCATTAGTGGCAGAAAGTTTTGTTAATAGGACAGACAATAAATTTTCCTGTCAAATATAACTTGAGACTATTTCTTCTTCAAATACTTGTTTTTGTCATACAATTGGGCTTTAGTTTTACACTTGCAAATCCTGTTTAGTATTAGTTAAGCAGATTACTGGAATAACCTAGCAGCATGCTGTCAGCATCTCTATAGAGCATTTCAACATGCTATATAAGATTAAGTTTTCTGTGTAGTGTGATAGCTTAGGAAATGTACACAAAAAGGAAAAAAAACAGCTTTTTGAAGATAATTTATAAAGCCTAAAAGTTCTCTTATTTCAATGAGATAAGCCTTCTAGATATGATTCAGTCACCTGTTCTGAAGGAGTAAAATTGATTACACAAAAATAGTTTTCTGTTCTTGTATGAATGAGCAAAAATTTGTTCATCCCAATTCTAAAACGTTTTCTTTCAGCCCTAACCCTGGAATTCTCAGATGTGACATTACCTGTCCTACTTTAGGATATATACAGTCTTGATCTGTATTTTCTATATTTGGCATAGGACACTGTTCCAGGGGTGAGCTGGATTGATTCATTGCCTCTCTCATTCTTAGTTTTTCTTTATAGTTTCTTAGGTAGCAGCATGCTACTGAGGCATCAGTCTGAAGGGAAAGGAATTTGAGTTTTCTTGTGTTCTGGCAGAGCTGGAACCTGTGGGATTCCCCTATAGGCCATTGCCAGCTTGCAGTGTCTCCTTCCTCTGTGAGGAACCAGGAGATGAGATACTCGTGTACATGCTCATTGCAGTCTCACTGCTCACCAGTTTTTTCCCAGATTATTCTTCTCTCTCTACTTCTTATTTCACTTCTGTCTCATCTTTTCACTAGCTTTTATCTTCTGTATTTGTTCCTTGTTCCTTTTTGTCTCATTCTGCTGATCAGCCATTTGCAGGCTTCTTCCTGCAAGCAGCAGATCTTTCTCCTAGGGCAGCAAGTCCTTAACACCATTCTAGTTATTCTTCAATTGCCTCTTATCTGTCTTTTTATTTGCACCCCAAGAAGCATATTCATATCATTGTAATACCCCAGCTAATGCAAATATTAAGCCTGATTTGTCTTCATTTGAGTTAAGCAGATCCTCTGTCTATGTCTTGGAAGGGGATATGTCTGTAAAAAGAGTATTACTGGAGAAGGAGATAAGTTTCAGAGTTGCAGGTAGGTCCTGTCCTGTTCTGTAATGGCGGGACAGAGGACAGACTTCTAGTGTTTCACTGGGCTCTCAGATAAATTCCTGGATATTTAGCTTCTAAAAGGAAAAAAATCAGAACTGAAAATATGATAACTTTCTTAGATTGAAGCATTTGTCCATAGTAAAAACAAATTAACTTTCTGGCACAGAGTGATGTCTATGTTTACCTTATGGATGTTATGATGTCTAGACATCTGATAGATGCTTAAAACCTATTTGTGTGCAATAGTTGGCATGGTTTACTTTTGCAGTCAGCATGGAGAAACAGAAATTTTCAGAAGGTACGTCATCTTTGTTATTATAAGCATCTTTCAGAATCAGGAAATTCAGTTTCTACAAGAATGTTATGGTTACCACTAGGGCAAGCCAGGAGTTAGCTTAACAAATGTTAGGATTTAAGAGAGAATACAAGCTCAAGCAACAGAATCTTGGTTTCTTTTGCATTGTGACTGATCTTCCACAGGGACTGTTACTGATTAAATTATTTTGAATCCAAGCCTGTTTGTTATCTTTGGTAGGCATCCTTGTGTTATTTCATATATAGGGGCTTTTTTAGGATTGCTTCTAGTGTGTGATAGTCATATGAACCAGTCAGTTCCTTGGATACCTTGACTGTGTCTCATGAGGAAGTTGTGCTGGGTGTGTGAAGGGAGACTTCGTAAGTCTGCCGAAATTAAAAACAAAACAAAACAAAAATACAAAAAAAAAACCCAACAAACCCCCCCCCCCAAAACTACCACCACCACCAAAACATCACCCCACAATGAAATGATGGCACAAGAATTGATATTTCTGATATAATTTCTGATACAGTAGTACCGTTCACAAAAGGCTGCCCTGTTGGAAAGCCAAACAAGAATAAAAATGCATTTAGAATATTTTGGCACTCTATGAACTTGAAATGTTTCACGTTATCTTATATTTGTAGTGTATGCAGTTATTGAACTAATAATAATTATGTTCTATTATATTAACATGATCAATCATTTTACTGCATAATAGTAGCTATACTTTCATTAGAGTTCCTTTAGAACTTTATTTCTGTTTTAGTACTTACAGGTACTTAAATAGTTTTTTTTGTTTCAAACTGTAAAGGAAACTAAGAGAATCACAGGTATGCTTCCATATTGTCCTTTTTTAGGCCTCTAACTGAAATGCAGTAAATGTTTTTAATAAAAATAAAAGGTATGTTTTAGAAACAGAAAAGCTTTGTGGTAAACCCAGGTATTCACAGCCTACTCTGTGCTAGTCTTTCCATCGTATGTGTTGTTAGGTTGTGTTTGCTGTGTTTAGGGTGTAGCTAGAGGTTTTGGCCAACTGTCCACTCTAAGCACAGCAGTTCAGCAGTTCCACAGTTAGGGTCGTGTATTTGCAGTGGTGAGTGTTCTGCAGCTTGTCATTTTGAAAATGTATTTGCATTCAGAATGAACAACTTCCATCTGACACCTCAGCCCTGGTCCTTCAGCCAGGATTTGCAATGCTCTTTGATGGAGGGAGGCGTTGGGAAGGTGTGCCTAGAGCTAACAACTGAACAGTCTGTTTTTGGCCCTGATGTTTTAGGGGTCTGCTACCATGCCTTTCTAGAAGGGGACTTCAGTCCCCATGAATGGCTGAGCAGCCAGTCATCAGGGAAAACACCACACTGGCTCCAGGTCAAGTGAGCAGGCTGGTGCCAGACCCTTGTGATCTGTACATCACACAGCATCTAGAGGCTCAGTACTGCCTTCTCCACTTATGACAAAGCTGCTGTTATGTGTCCAGTCCAGCTTTCATGTTCTGCCTCCAAGGTTTCAGTGTGGTGGTGTATTCTGAGCACCATGGCACATTCAGTCATTCTGGCACTGTAGATTATTCTCTCTTCATGGTATTTACACTTCTCCCATATTCTTTGGGCCACCTACATTCACCATCCAGATGGTACTTCTTGCTGATGAACTTAACTAGTTAGGCAAATTAAGATTAAAAGACTGGCTGTGTCTTGTCCTTCCATTGTTGTGTTTTGTTCTGTATCCATATGGAAATTATCAAAGTATTTTTCTTAAACACTTTGATAATTTCCATATGGATACAGAACAAAACGTGCAGAAAATCACGTTGTTCACACAGCAAACTCTGATCTTATAGGCTAAGAGAGTCAGTTGATCTACCTAGTGAAAGCCAACAGTATTTTGAACATGCACAAATGTTCTACTTCAAATTACAGATTATCTACTTCCAACTGGATAGACAGTGCTTATCTACTGTAATGAGTGTGACATTACTGTAACTGGCAAGGGCATTTCACAGTAAGCTCTCCTCAGCAATCTGCTGCTTCTCATCTTTGTTTTACTTTCTTAAACCTTTTCCCTATAGTTATTATAGGTGCCCATACTTATTTTAAATGTGAGATTTCCAAAAGTGTTTGATGCCTTACACTCTGAAACTGTATCTGTGAATAAGACATGAAGTATCCAAAATGTTCTGAAACAGTGCTTGCTAGAATTCAGCCAAAGGGATTTAGGATATTTACTTAGATATGGATATTAAAAGTCTTGTATATGTTTTGCATGCACACATAGATACACACCCTTTCTTCCCCCACCCCAATACAAAAGTTAAAGGTCTTTTTCCTTCTCTGAGTTCTGGGCAAAAACACACGCTATCCTCTGGAAATAGATACTTTGCTGTTCAGTGCAGTTATATGCCGGCCTTGTGCAATTATTGCATCAGCATAAAGGGAATACTAAATTTAATAAAATATAAAAGTGGCATTTTATATTGCCCTTGTACCAGTGCAGGAGAATGTATATAAATTATGAGTAATAATCGTAAGTGGTTCTTAGGAAACTTATTTTCATGCTATAGTTTTTCACTATTACTTTATCAAAAAACCCTCCCAAAATGACAAAAAACCCAAACTAGAAGAAATCCATAAATAAATAAATAAAACAAAAGGAAATAATTTTTCTATAGCTGAAGGTAGTTAGAGAAATTAAATGTAAATCCTTATAAGTTGACTGGTATCTAGACTTCAGTATGTGCATGTAGCATAGACCAAATGTGAACTTTTTCAAACCCATCTTCAATACCTGCAACTTAATTTTTGTTTAAAATTCAGAATATAAAATGTCTCTTCATTTGCCTTATTTTGCTTTTATCTCAATTTCATTTGCAGAACACATCAGCAAGGAAGTCCCACACAGTCTCCTCCTGCAGACGCCTCCTTCAGCAGTCGTAGGGGAAGACAGCTACCACAAGTTCCTGTAAGAAGTGGCAGTATAGAGCAAGGTATCAGATAATGAGCTTGTGATAGCTCAAACTCTTTGATTTCTTACCTTTCTTTAAGTCTTCTTGCATAACTACATGTCCAGTGCTATAATTCTGCCAGTAAAACAACAGAAGAGAATGAAAGCATCTTTGTAGTTTGGGAAATCCAGTGAAGTTTGATCGGTGGGTTATTACATGTGGTTTAATTGGGTTATTACATGTGGTTTAATTGCCTTACTTTTCTAGTACCCTGTCATGTTTAAATTTTCTATTAGAGTCGTGGTAGTTTCCAACGTGTCTCATATCTTATCAGGAAAAAAAAAACAACAAAAAAAACCAGGGACAAGAATTTTGACAGTCTTCCTCATTTCTTATTTTGTGGTTTATATTTATTGTTGTGTATTATTAACATGGATTAATAATAAATGTCACAGATCTTTTTTTCTTCTGGAGTTCATAGTTCAGTGAATAAAGAACGAAAACAATTACCATGGGAAATGTGAGAGCATGGGTCACCAGTCCTTTCTTGCTTAAGAATAAACTGATGAGGCAAAGAGTGCTGCTCTTTTCTGAAAAAGACAATGTAGACCTGAAAAGACAATGTAGGCCTGATGATTACGGAAGATGTTTCTTACATACTAAGATCAAATAAGGATGTACATTGCTGTTTCCTTTTCTAGCAACATACTGCACACAGAGAATGAGCTGTTATGGTAAAATGAAGTGGCAAAATGGATAATATTTGTACATTTATGTTTTCTTCTGTGTTTAAAAACTCACGTTTTCTCATTGACTACAAGCAACAACTGAGATTGACACATACTACAAGGTTTTCTTTGTGGAAACTAAAGATATGCTTCTAATGATGAAATATTGTACTGCATTGCAGAACTGTTAGCAGATCACATTCTTGAACAGATGAAGTTGCTGACCATGACCACCTTATCATGACCAATTACCAGTGAGGTTTTCTTATATGATGGCTTACATTAATCTCCAGTCAGTTTGCATTAATGTTAAGGCTTTGAGCTGTGATGGCAAACAAACCCCTCAATTAGCACATATAAAATGTACTCTTGTTTTATAAGTATATTTCTTTTGAATGACTAATATACTTAGATAAGTGCCTTTTATTAACTTTAAACTTTTTATTCAGGTGCTCTCGTTTTGTAGCAACTCTACAACTGTCTGAATTATAAACTAGTTACAAACTACATTCGGAGTTTATATTTCTGCATTTTAGCAAGTTGGGAGCTTTATAGGGAAATAAGTAATGAATTTCAACTTTCGTATTTCTACTTCAATTTCAGAACTTGGTGCAATATATAATGATGAATCAGCTTTTGATTTAATTTTAATTTGGCTTTCCTTTGCATATGCATATATCATCTTTCTGCTGGTCTTGGTAACTGGTGTGTGAGAGTAAAATACCAGTTTATGTTTTGTTGAAGGCGTTGGAAATGAATGTAGAACTTACCATGAAAATGAGTAGAAATGGGATGTGTACAGAAGAGGAAAGAAAAAATGAAAGTTGAGCAGAAAGCCAAAGCTACTCTAGGTTTATAAAGTTGTTGATACCATGAACACTTGTAAAGTAATGCTGTTTCAGTGAACTCCTGTTTACACCTGTGCTTAATATGCTTGCGCCTTATATATAAAATGTGCAGGTAGGATGTGTCGTGGTTTGCTTTGTTGTTAGAAATCGTGCCGCCTGTGTCACTGTGGCTGTTTTACAGCACATGGAATCAGTGGTTAAAGAGATTTCCTTCTCTACACAGTACTTTGGTTTCATCTGTGTGACTGACTTTGCTTCTGAAAGGGAGCTTTTCTTATTTTACCCACATTTAATGCTCTGTTCAAGCTCAGAACGTATTTCAGAGGAGTACTAAATTTAATAGATTTTATAATACGTGTTTAAAAAAATGTATCAGTATCTGTTGAAATACATATGCTAGTATGTCTGACTTAATACTACTTTCAGAAATTAAATTCACTAAGACCATAAGACCTCAGTACTTGCTCTGATTTGCAGTACCAGATTTTAATATTAGTTTCACCTCTATAATCCCTGTCAAATGAGTACCAGGGTCAAATGTAGTGACCAGAAGTGATCTGACCTTAATGAAGTATTGAACCCAAAACATATTGAGTTCTGTAAAAGATTTACATTAACTGTGCTTGGAACTGAAGTGTGTCCTTAATGGTTTAAATTCGCAGTCACCGTAGAGGCAAATTCTAGTGCAATATCCAAATGTCATCGGAAATATTTCGAAACGCATTTTCTTCCTATATTTTGATGGTCATCTTGACATCGTGTGTTTCAAGGAAAACCTGTATGGTATCCCATAAAGTATCATTTCTATAGTAAAGTACTTCTTTACATTCCATAAAAATCCTGTTGTTTCATGAGGGTCAAATACTCATCTAAATATATAAATCTATGAATCTAAATATATCATATATGCATTTAAGTCTGTTATACAAGGCATAGTGATTGCTGCAAAAAGATTGCATATTGGTGTATCAAGAATGGACTTCTTATTTGCTCTGTTGCACATTTGGGAGACATAGAAGAATCCAGTGAAGTAATTTTATTACTCTTTAAAGTCCTCATTATGGAATAAATGAGAGTTACTGAAGGAGCAAGAGACTGGTAGCAGTTTTCATGTGGAGAAACAGAGTGATATTTTAAGTACTGATCTCTAATCTTTAGCTATCAATTATAAGTGATCATATCCATGCTAATAAGACTTGACTAACACTGTATTTCAGACATTCAATTTTGTCAAGTTTAGAACTAAACAAAAGCTTGTTTCCTTGTCTCTACCAAATAATGTCTTAGGTACTACACTGGTTGGCAGTCTGAGAATCGTAAAAATTCAACTTACAAGAAAACAAGGTAGATTTACAAGGTCTTGAATAATACACATACTTTCCTTAAAAAAAGAGAAAAAAGCTCACAGAAGTAATTGATACCGAGAAGACCAAAGTAGTGATTCTTATTCCATTATAGAAACAGTTGGTACTAGGGATAGGAATGGAGAAACAACCTTAAGTGTTGAGGAAAAGGTCAAGTTTAAGGACTAAAACCTTAGAGCAGTGTTATAATTCACACTGGCAAAAAAATTGCGAAAAAGAGCAGGCTTCTTGGTGATTATGTTCTGAAGGTGAGAGCAACTTTATGTAGCTTTGGAGTGGAGGAGAGGAATAGTTATTTTCACTTGAGACAATACTAACCAAGTAATAGCAACTCGAGGGCATGCAGACTTTAAAAAGTGGTTGCAGTTAAGACTGTAGGCTTCTGTAATTTTTAGGCAATGTGATTTTTATGTTTATTACAGTCATATTCAAAGAAGACATAGTTGTATTTCTTTCCTTTGCAACCCTTTCAGCAGTATTTCTTAGAATGCAAGATTGGGATGCTGTTGTGTTGAAAAGTCTTGAGATGTTTCAGTATTGAAAACTAGTCCTGTATAGGTGTGTCTGTGTGTGTTTTCAAGACATCACAATTTAGTGATTTCCCTAACTTATGCTACTAAAGAAGTGGTTTTGATTTTTCTTGTATTAATGGATGATTTTATAAAAGGACCTAATGCTATGAAGATCTTTTGGCTCAGTGACTAAAGCAGTGAAATTCTAAGCCATGGTAAGGACAATGGTGTATTCTCAATATATCATTATGTGCTGGGCTGTAAGAGATTTGCATCACTGTTTTTTTATTTGCATCATGTTTGAGTGGAACTCTGCAATCGTTAAGAGGGATGGGGATTCTGCATTGACTTTGCTTTTTAGCTGTTTCTATAACAACTTTGTGATGTAGTTGCTTGGTTTTTAAATTATACTTTCGTATAAAGGATGCATCTGTGATCTTTACTCAGTCCGTCCTCTGTCACTGCAGCTATCAAACATCACAGGAATTCTTGCTTGAATAAGATTTGAGGGTGATTTCTACACTTTCGCAAAATGGTTGATTGTTACATTGATCAAGGAAGTGAATACACCAGCAGATGGCAGGGATTATATTATTATTACTCTAGCAAATAAATAACAAAAGAAAATAGTACTGTTGAAATTTATGAACCAGCAATATAAATGTGCAAAGGTTATAGTACAGCAACAGTCTTTCAGGGCTAATTGATGCAAAACGGATCTTACTCCCTCTATCTGCCTGTATTTGGGTCTTCACAGCATGGTTTCTTTTTCGTAGCTTTGACAATGTAGTTTCCTATTTCAGAATGTGGTTTCCTAATTCATAATGAGAGTAAGGTTTGTGATAATAGCAGTCTGTTTCCATGTGAAGAGCATCTGTAAACCTGAGTGAAGCAGTGTGGTTGTGTGTGTTTGCAGTGGCATCTGGTTCCAGCAGTAGGGCTCGTGTGGTGACACCCAGCAAAGCAAGCGTGCGTCCAGCGTTAGGTGTGACTATACCTTAGCTCATGTTGCAAAAAGCTTTGTACAGCATTTGTATGGAAGGTGAAGTGCATGTGTGTGTGTGCTGCTGCTGTTACATGAGGGGAAACGACATGAAAACTCTGCTGGGACTAAATGGGCATTACATGTGTAAAGTTCATGTATGTGATATTTGTACAATGGTAGTGACGTCACAGAGGAACAAAGTGTACTGATGTCCAGTACTTTTTCTTTTAACAAATAAGAATTGGAATTTTGTGCAGGAAATCAGTATGTTGTCAAATAATACACTTAGTTGCAAGTATCTTTTTATATTTAACCAACTTTAGATCCCAAGAGAAAAAGAAGTGCTAGTGAAAACCATTCCGTGTTTGTGTACTTGATCATTGAAGTGTCATTGCAGTGGGAGTATGGCTGTGGTAATGGTAAAAGATCAAACCCTTTTAGTCAAAAATTTTTTTTCAAATCTATCAGTATAAAAGTTGAGTGGCAGAAGAAAAAGTTCTTTCAGTTTTAGATTTCAGTCTATCAGTGTTGTTTGTTTTGTCTCCATATTTCTGGTTTTATTTTTAAATTATTAGGTGGCACTGCATATTCTGAGGCAGCTTGTGGAATCTTTACTCATGCTGGAGAATATTTTTCTCAGCACTGCTAACTTTCGCAAATGAGTTCAAGCCTCATAATCTTTTATGCTTTCCTTAAAAACGGATTTTTAATAGTCTGGTGGTTATTGAGTATTATAGATTTCAGTTAATAGAAAATAAATTCATAACACTTATTATTGCGGAAGAGGCTTCAAACAGTGCTGTGTGGTTCAGAAGTAAGAGTGATATTTAAAACAAGATTTTTAAGTAATTCATAAATTTGGGTATGATGATACTTCTCCATCAACATACTTAAAGACTCCACAATCTGTTTCTCTATGATATCATTGTTCCTGTTAATTTTAAAGAAAAAGTCATAGGCTTTATTATTTGTCATGGTTTATCACTTTAATTTTCTACATTACTTTTACATATGCTGGAGTACTGCCTACTGTACATGCCATTGTCACATGTAACACATTTCTTTATCTAACTTTAAATTTGCTGATTTCTTTTTCTGTTTCCATCATTCCGTGCATTTAATTCATTGAAGAGCAAGAGAATTTTAAGTCTCCCACAAAAGGTAAATATTTATGCAATTTTTTACAAATGTTTGGCAACTGTTGTTACTGGCTTTTCCTTCATTATACACCATGTCAGTGAATAGGTTTTAGTTAACACTGTTAACATGCAAAAAGATTGTTTCTCAAATATCTCTGTGCTATCTAATGCCCCTCTTTAGAATCTGAAAATGGTTTCTCTCATGATTTCTCATGCTCCTATTGAAATGCAGTATACTGGATTTAACAGAGGTAATCATGATATTTTACATGGCTCAGAAGGTGCTTGATTGAGTTAAAGTTCACACTAAGACTTAAGATTTTTCCTAAACTGTTCTTGAGTTCTGCACAGCACATGCTTCTAGTGATGCAGCCATGGTCTTTGGCAGCTGTGAAGGATGTTTCTTAGGTGTGGGCTTAGGAATTGTTAAAGGTGAGGATGGTCAGAAACTATTTTCTGTATGCAGAGGGATTCTGAAGAATGAGCTGTGTTCTATTTGCATGTCAGTCCCATGGCAGAAAGTTGCTCCCATTGCAGGGTGGGTTTTAGGGGAAGACATTCTATGCACACCTCCTGTGAATTCATTCCTGTGCTGATACCAGAGAATCAGTGAGCTCAAACAACAGGTATCTCAGGCTGTCACACAAAGTGAAAACTGTAATCTGTTGTCTCTGTCAAAGCCACATTGCAGAAAAGTCCTATTTTTTTTTCTTTTAGCTGAAAGTAGAAATTATTTCAAAACCCAAATGAAGCTTGTAGAGAAAAAAAAAATTAAAAACCACCCCACCCTTTTAATGTTAAAATCAAAATACTATGGTACATAAACATTACTAGCACTGATTAACCTTTTCTAACCTTTGTTCCTGAGTCCTGCTCAGCTTGGGAAATTCTGGTCTGAATACAGGCTTGGGTGGGTCACAGCCAAACTGTGAGTTGAATTTGAATCAAAGTATTTCCTACAACTACTTTACTTTCTGAAGGGATAAATGCTTAGGTAAAAATAATGCAACTTTTCCACTAGGTATGAGCTCTAACACCCGTGTCAAACGTACACAAATATGTTTTCATGATAATGTTAAAAAGAGATGAAAAAGAAATATGTAACTTAGGTATTAGCAATTACATGTTAATTTTGCAGTGTTTAGAATATACTATGAAATGTCTTAAGAAACTGCTATGAGTGGTTGATTTTACAAATTATTTCTGTCTCAGTATTTATATTTCTCTCAAACAGGACAGTACAAATCATTCTTACCTGTTTTGTTGATTATGCCTCTGTCAAGATTTGGGCTGCAGTGGATGTTTTTTTGTTTAAACAATGGACTTTATGCAGACAAACTAGACTGTCTCTAACAGGTTTGTAAAAGAGCTTGTTTCCACAAGATTTGGCTGGATCTGGCCCAATATTTATTATTATTATCTGGGTGTGTGCAGGAGGTGGTGGGATATTTACATGCACAGGTTCCTCTGGCTCAAGGGAGCTGATGGCAGATGAAACCCAGGGGCTAAAAAGAGCTGGGCAAAAGAAGAGCAGCAGGAAGAGTGAAGTGCCAGCAGATCTGGGGGACCATAAATATCTTAATTTGAGCTGATTGACACTAGTAGCCCACTGTAACTTCTTACAAGAGGTAAAAAGGACAGAGAGTAGGTGAATTAGAGATGAGGATGGAGGAGTTACAGGATGTTTTGTGAAAGGAGATATAAATATGAGGGAGAGCATATACTACAGAAGTGAACAACAGTGACCATATGAGTCTGCAACAAAGCAAACATCTATTCCATGTAATTAATGGAAAAGGTTGCAATAAAGTCTTCAGCAGATTATAAAAATGCTGACTTTCTTTGCTGCCCAAATCGGTGGTTTGCTGTTTTGTTTTGTTTTGTTTTGTTTTTTCTTGTTGTTTCCTTTCACAGAGAAGCTTCTCTGTGGATCATCCCTGAAGCTCTTAATGTTTCATCATTTCAGTTCAGGTTTCTATATTGGCATATCTTCCTTCTGGAATGAGTTGTTAAGTTCAAGATGGCCACCATGCCTCTGTGTGTACTGAGAGATCCAAGCTCATCTCCCAGCTTGGATCTGACTATGTGCCCTGGTCATGCCTTAATTATGACTGGGAGGAGGTCCAGAGAGCTATCAGCTCCCATGGGAAGGAAATCCACACACACAAGCTTGAAGTAGCTACAGAAGGTTCTGGTCAGGCAGAGCAGGGTTCAGAGCCATCTCCCTCGCTCTTTGCGTCTTGCCATTATTTTTTGAAGTTGTTTATTCAAAGAAGTCATAGCAAGTTCTTTATCTTGGCAACAAATTGATTTTTCAGTGTTACTTCCCTTATATTTCAAAACATTTGTCTGCTCATGATTTTGTGTGCTTTTTAAATTTCATGGTAGAATTTGCTGTGAATTTTTAAAGTCACGAAACCTATTGCAAGGGTATTTTGTGTGTGCATATTGCAAAACTCATCCTGAAGGATAACAGAAATGAATTAGAGACTCTCTATAATATTTCTGAAATGGATCATTCTGGTCCAACACCAGTGTAACTTAACTTTTCTGTGCCACACAGCCATCTCTGCCCTAGAGGATTCTCCCATCCAAATCTTGTTGCTGCTTTATTTCCCTGTCTTTGTTACAGACATAAGTTCTGCCTAGTTTCTACCTCAGCTGCCACTTCTCAAACCAAATTTTTTTTATTATTTCATATGTAATTACTTAAACCAGATAGGTTTTTTTTTTCCCCGATTCCCATCCACAGGGCATTTGGGTGGCTCAGATGGATGAATCTCCTAGCTTTTGCTGTGTAGAAAGGCTGTGTACATGCTTCTAGACTGCACTACAGCTGTAGCTGTTTGCCACTGTTCAACCTTTCTTAATATGAAGACTGAAATTGAAGAATAGACCTCTCTTGTCTTCTGGAATAAGTACAGTTCTCTGTTCCCCTGCCTGAACCTGTTGGGTTGGCCCCAGAAGCATTGCTATTATAAGTTTATGAGATAAATTTTCACTTCAACTTACTTTTCAGTACTTCATTGTGTAAGAAATATTTCTGTCATTTTAGACTTGTAGACCTTTTCTCTTAAAGTTTGCATCATAAAGGATGGATGTGTGATATATTCTGGAAAGAGGTACAGCTATCTGAAGTCTTGATGCCAATTTCTTCCTGTTATGTAGCTTCCTCTGACATTTAAGACTTGGAGGTTTTCCAAGTCATGCTGTTTGCCTGCACCTCCTCTTTCTGTCTTGACCATCTTTAACAGAAATATGAAGTGCCTCAAGAGAAAATTCTGCATTTGTTGCAGACTTCATCATTACAGAAAATGATATGACCAATGCTAAGACATCCATAGGTTTTCTACCATCTAGAAAGGCACAGTATGGTTATCAGTTTGTCACAGACCATGTAATGTCACCAGTCGTTCTGGCATTAAGCCCATACTTGCCTTTGAGCAAGAATGTCCTTTAGAAAGGTATTTTCACTTAAAGAGTGCAAGGGATGGAAATTTGTTCCTGTGCTTAATCACCTGACTTTTAAAGCATGTGTCCTATTACTTATCTGACTTACCTACCCTTTTTGAAAAGTATAAGGAAATTCTTATTAGATGTTATTTATTGACAAAATACACTGTTTTCCAAAATTTTCAGAATGTAGAGTCTCTTTGATTTATGTTGCGATATGAAAGAGGTGGATATGTAGAGTTAGAGCTCAGGAATAAAAAACTGGAACTAGAATGGCAGCTACAGCATTTTTGCTGATCCTTGCTAGTCCATTATAGCTGCCTGTGATACAATCCTTATTTCAATGATCCCACATAAGTTTCATATATTATGCTGTCAGCCTAATAGATGGGTGTATAGTATACTCTATACAGTATAGAGTTTAGACCCACTTTTAAACCTTAAAGGGAGAACTTTAGACCTTAAAATTACTTCTGTTTCTTTTGCACTGGCCACTACTATTAGTGCTGCTTTTGTAGCTCTCATTGATTTTCATAGAGTTAGTCTGCTGTTGATGCTAATACAAGTTTATTTTCTTTTAACGTCATATTTCTTGAATTGTTAGATTCATATTCTGTGGGTAACAGAAATATGCCATATGACACATTGTCTAGAAAAGTTTTATTAAAGAAAAAAGGAAAACTTCGTCTGCCCTAGTACATCTGATATATTAATATAGTACATTGATTATTGTTGTGGTATTTTGTACATAATTGAAAAGGTAGCATATATTCTGAACATTTAGGATCCTAGCCAGTTCTAACTTGTCCCTCAGTTAAACAGCATTTAGGGTTTTAAACATGCCCATAGTAGTTTTCTGAGGATGGTAATAAAGATGAGGGTTGTAAACTAGTTAGTGGCACCAGATCTAACTCTATAAATCTTAACATAATAGTCATATATTAAAAGGAATGTGACTAGCACATGAAATCTTAGTAAACAGGTAAAGTCTTAGAAAAATTAAATGGCTATTTCCTTTGAGAGAAAACAGCTGTTAGTCTGTCCTGATTTTCTTTGAGGGTAGATTGTAGGCTGAAAATAAGATCTGTAGCTATTTTCTTTAGTTTATTCCGTGCCTTTTTTAAGTAGTGTCTTACAGAATTGCATATTTTAGACTACCCCCAGTTTTATTGCTGAGTTTGATGCTATATGGTATGGAATGGTCCCTCTGGTCAGTTGGGGTCACCTGTCACACCTTTTTCTTCTCACAGCCAGGGGGAAGCCAGGACAGGGCAGGGGGCTGCAGCATGAGGAACAGAGAAGGCCGTGGTGCTATACAAGCACTGCTCAGCAATTGCTAAAACACTGGTGTGTTATCAACACTTAGTCACAACTAGAAGAACAGGCAGCTGTGAAGAAAACTGCCTCCTTCCCAGCCAGACCCAGTACACCTGGGATTACAGGAGTCAGACGGGTTTATAAATAGATTAATGGAATTGAAATATAACATTTTGATTCCATTCATATGTCTGTCTTTTCTCTCCTGCATGGCTTGATTGTTTATGTACATCATTGTTGTTAACATTCACGTGGTTTATTAGTAGTAAGCTTTGGCTATAAAGTTTCACCCTTTATTTAAGAAGTCTGATCAATGAGTTCTCTCAATTACTTTTACACTGATCAGTCTCACATCTGAATCATCAGCCCTTGAAGAAATGAGAGTTACAGCTCTTTGAAGTGTGACTTCTGACACTAAAGTAACGTGTTGACACAACTGATATTGATTGCAGTTCTACCACTATTTTGAAACACTTATGATAAATCTTAATTTTTTCATTCTAGAGCCACTCTAGAGTTTAAAGGTCTTGGGATTATAGTACTTTGATCCATAAATTATTGTGTAGTTCTACCTCTCAAGACCTCCAGGAAAAACACTAGGTAAATAGTGATGTCCTGAAATAAAGTAGATCCATATTTTTCTAAGAGGCAGGCTAAGTACTTTTTATGTCAAGTTTTTGTTACCTGTGGTAACCAGCCATGTTCCAAGAAAGCAATGTGATCATATGGTGTTGTTACCTATGGTTGTTACAGTTTTGCTAGTGTGCTTTTTCTCCTGTGTTAGACTTTTTTTCTGCTTCTCATGATTAACGTGTAAAGGTTTTACCAAGCCACTAGTAAGGCAGACAAAATTTTCCATCTCAGAACTGAGCTACATTCAACATATGCTCAGATATGCATGGTAAACAAAGCTGGAAAGAACACACTTGGATTTTCTAGAGTAGTTTCGTGCAACTGCGTGCTTAGAAATAAATTCACAGCTAATTGGTGCTAAATTACATTGTACTTCATGCACAAAATAAAATTTCTTCATGAGAGAATTTATATTTACTTCACAGCCCTCATTAATTGTTCTTATGTTCTTTGATATAGTCATATATATAAAAAGGAAAACCAGAACATGAACGTGTTAAGCTTAAGCATTTAAACATTTAAAAAGCAAGAATTATGGAATTAAAGTTGAATATTTACTCAGTCTTGACTGAAGTAATAACCTCTGAAATAGCACTTCATTACACAATAGAATATTCTTTTCCAGGTATCATAGGTAATACAGGGTAACATATCATACATATTATTTAGTATAACATAGAGTTGACAGGCTAAAAGACCTAAAATTCACACAATGAAAGATGTTGTGTTTAGAGTAATCTGTGCACCATACACATGTAGGGCTAAATTTTTAAAGGGGTCTCATTTTTCCCTCTGGTTTCATATCCTCAGTCTATTTCATGCATGTATGATAGGATTAAGATACTAATTTTTTACTTCAGTCCCTAATTGATCTATCTTAATCCTTTCATATCTGTCCTTAAAAAAAGAGGCCGTCTTTAAAAATTTCACCTAAAGTGCTCAATTTTGCCTTCAGATACCTCCATGCAACTTCCATTGAAGTAATTGGAGCTGTGCCTGCATATCTGATGGTGGAACTGGACTCATTGCAATTAAGGTACACATTTATTGACATAATTAGTCATCTGGAATAATTGCTGGGCCCAGTGTGACATTCTGCATGTGCAGAGTTTGCTAGATTGGACTCTGCATATGGGAGATTGAAGATAATGATAACTTTATTTCATGCCTTAAATTTGTAGTTGTAGCAGAATTTTGTTTGTTGTACTTAATTTTATTTTTAAATAAGAAATCACAGTGATGCCTCTGTATATATTTTCATACCCAACCAGCACACAGACATTCTATCATTTCCATGAGCATGTTACAAATGGTATGTGCAGGCACAATTGTGATTTATTCAGTAGCTTATAGTTAAAAATATTCAATCCTGAGTGTACTGCTTTACTGCTTTTTTTTTTCTTTGGCCTTGTATCTTTGCGCTGGTAAAGCACAGACATAAAATAAATCTGTAAATAATGCCAGAGTGAACTAACTGCATAAAAGCCACACATAAGAACTTTAGTACCTCTTAACTGAAAATACATAGAGTACTTATTTTCCAATAATTTAAAATTTTCTGTGTTTTGTGATTGCAAGTTGATTACTGCAGCTTTAATATAGGTGCCTCTCTCCTGTCACTGATCTGGGGAGGGGCTCTTTGACTTATAAAAGTAGTTGTTTTGTAGAGAGTAATATAAATCCATGGTTGGCACAAAATCTGAAGATTTTGTAGAGGTTGCCTCAAATAAAATTAAATTTGTGACACATAAAAACTTCCAACTTAAAAGAAGTTTTTCTGAGATGTTATAACCTGTTGAACCACAATGAACATAATGAATACTCCTGTGATTTAGAGTAGTTACTGATAAATGTTTGGGTCTAGTTCTAGAACTGTTAAAAAGTACCAGTTGTCATAGTATTGATGTTACCTGTATTGCTTTGAATTTAAAATGCTATGAAATTTAAGAATAGCAGAATATATAGATCCCTCTGAAATTCATTCACTACCACAAAAGTTAAGTTACTTGGAGGAAGCTTTGGCCCAGGGGCCTTTATACCACTCTCTCTGTTAGTGCAAAGTCATCTGCCTGTGGCAGGCACAGCCAATATTAGTTACCATAACTTGTACAAGTTGAAGAAGATACTCTTTGTAGCACCACAACTCCTTGAAGGTGCAAGATTTCTGTTTTTAAAGAAACACTGACACATAGACGTTGAAAAGAAAGAACAAATAATTATTTGAAGTAAAGGTGATCATTACAGAGCAAAGCAGTGATTTTAAAGGAGGTCTTGTTAAAAAAAGCCAAATTACTAGAAAATGACTGTGTTTTTGATATGACTGGTTGAATGGAAAAATTATTCCTCTCAAATAGTCTTAGCTATGTTAAACTGCTCTGTTTCAAGATAGTAGAAGGAGTTAATTACTTCAAAAATAAGTTTCATGCATTAATTCTTAGAATGCTACTGTAATATTTTCTGCATTTTAACAAACACATGCTTAGATGATCATGGATTTACGTCCACTGCATTTAGAATATTTAACAGGTTTATAATTCAGCCTGCCACCTAAATTTTTTCACTCTTTTCATATCTGTTGCACCAGCTTGATTATGTGTAAAAATTGGGATGTCTGCCCATTTTCAGGTAAAGACTCTTGCAATGAAAGTGGTTGATTTCTTGACATTAGTGTTCCTTTGTTCTGTGCTTACACCCTGCTTGTTCTACATGTTTGTACATTTCTTTGTTTTGTTGAAATGGAAATAAGCTAAAATTGTTGCTAAACCATTTGTTTTTTCCAAAAATTTTTCTCTATTTTTAATTGATTTTCATTGTGTGTTTTTGCAGCAAGCTTAGTAGTGGAGGAACGAACGAGACAGATGAAAATGAAAGTGCACCGTTATAATCAGACATCAGGGTCTGGTTCTAGCCAAGAACATGAGCGTGAGCAATATACCAAGGTAAAGTCAGTAGTCTTGGAATGATACTTTGGCTTGAAAATTGAAGGCATAAACTTGTTTATTTAAAGTATTATATTACCTTCAAGAACACTGTATTTTAAAGCTTGACAGAAATGTCTTCAAGTAATGACTTTTTAGCATTATTTTTGCCCCCATCTGATGTGCGTTAGACTTAGTCTTTGACATCAACTAAAATGAATCTATAAAAACCAAAATACTTAAAAACTAATTCAAGAAAGAAAGATCCTTCAAGCTGTTAAAAAGAGACTTATCACATCTAGCTTAGGAAGTCCTCAGACTTCCAGTCCTTGGAGTCTGGAAAAGCAGGCCATGAAAGAATAGGTTGGCCTTTGTTGGTTTGTAGAGAGCTAGATAGAACTAGGTCCAATCCCATGCAGATGTTCTCATATTTGTATAATTTTTTTGCATCCTAATAATGTCAGACATAAAGTGTTTCCTTTCTTGAAGTACCTACTGATTACTTTGAGTTCCTTTTCTAAAAAAAGCGTAAAAAGTTTCTGTGATAATGAAATATATCGAAATTAGGTTAAAGAAGTTGTATAGAGGGATTTTGTTTTCTTAATAAGGCTAAATAGATAGCTCATAACTTTGCAATTTAAACTGTATAGGGTTCTAAGCAAACTGATGGAAATGCCTTGCACATCTGTACTGCTGCTTACAATTCAAGCTGTGAGGAGCTGGATGCTGCTGGAGATACAGATTAAAATAACCTATAAGTGAGGTACTCGTCTAAAACAGAATCACAAATTTACTTAGGAGTGGTTAAATAGGAAATTTGGCAGCTAACTTTTAATAGCTTACAGATTTGAAAGATTGGTTCAAGATCTTGTTGCAGTTAAATAAGCAGACAACTTTAATAATGAGCAGTTCTCAAAAGGAAGAGAAACAAGAGACACAAGAGAAACAAGGCTTTAGGTCTTCAATGGCCAAATTGTGGGATATCAGTGCTATTAAAAAAACTCAAAAGCTGGGGTGGAAATTTCAATGACATTCTCTATCAGAAGCAAGAATTTGTTTAATTAGAACAGCTCATTTGCCACTGGGTTTGCTGTTACCTTCTAAAGAGGTCCACTCAGGGCAAGAGGGTGAGATGCAGTGCTGTGATCTCTGCGGTACTTCCCAACCACTTATCCTGTTAGAAAAAAAGTCAAAATAGGGTTGATAAAATTTTCATGAGAGAGAGGTGATATGCAATCCAAGGACTTCTTCCAGGATGACCAGAGACCTTTGTTCAGAGTCAAAGGCCAGGTTTCTGAATTAGATTATATGTCTTTACAAATTGATTGAAATTTTTATATTTATCAGTCTAAAACATATTTTTAATCCTGACTCTCTAATATTTATGATAAGCATCATTTTGGTCATCCAATATGATTTTCTTACTTGATCAGCGTAGATCCAATGTGTGGTTAAATAGCTGTTAGAAAACATCAACCTGCAATGTTACAAATTTCTCTTATCCTTAGAACCTTTAATTTTCTAGGATCTTTCAGTTTTAAATGCATGTGGAAATCAAAACTGAAATAGTGATGAGTACTAAATCAAAAGAACACTGAAATTATTCTATTTAGAATTTTTTTTCTAAAAGTTTGAGGAAAATTTTGAAGAAGCACATTCTCTGTCAGTTGTTATAGAGAAGTATTTTTGGAGTACCTTGTGCTCTGACAGGCATGCACTTTTTTCCATGCTAAAACAGTAGTAAAAAGAATTGCCCTGGACTTTAAATCTTTAACTTTTCATGTATTTTCTACATGATAATGTTGGAGTCCTAGATAAGATGGTCCAATACAGAAATAATTTTTAAGTGCTGAGAAAGAATTATATTAGCCCATTCTAACACTCCATGATATTCAGTGATATGGTTGTTTGTTTCATTTCACTGTGGTGATAGTCATCACTTTAAAAATATTACCAAAGCAAACCTTATGCTACTGTCTTTCTCTATCCTGAGAAAATGCTGAAACAGTCAAGAAAATAACCAAGACAGATGAAGATTTGGACAGCTCTAATGAAAATGTAGTATATTGTATCAGCTATTGTGGTAAAGCTGATGACTGAGACTTCTCAGAACCAAAGACTGTACCCAGTTGCTGCTGCCAAAAATTGTGAAAAGTTTTCAAAAGCTGCAGAAACAAGGACTTACTTAAAAAAAAATATATTAAGTATAATAGGCATTCTGGAATAGTGAAAAAAGAAATATTAACTGACTATTAAAGAAATAGCAATTGCAAGTACAGATTTTCCTCTTTAATAAAAATGCTTCTTTCTTTCCCAAATAGCAGTTTGCCCTCTGCTCCAGAAAATAAATATACTTATTAGAGAAGTTATACTGTGCTGAACATTGAGAAAATAGTCTGTTCTGCATTTCAGAGCAATCAGTTCACATGGATTGATTCTCCCAATATTTTTGCATTTGCAAATATGCTTGTTTTATTACATAAAAAATTCTCTAAACCATTTAAAAATTTTCCTTCAGTATGGGACTGGATCATATTTGTAATGGTTAATTATGCATATATAAAATAATTCCTGAAAGTTAAATAAGTTTTCTCATATATTGAAACAAGCCTTTTTAAAACAGAGATATTGTAACTGATCTTTTGCAATTTCCAGTCAATTTCTGATGCATTACAGTTTTGGAATTTTTCCCACAGTTTCTCAACTTTCTAGTTTCAGTAACCAAGCAATAGTTTTCCCATATGCACCATGTAGGTTTCAGTTTTGAACATCCATTAATGGATTTTGAATAGGCAGCTGTCTGCCCTGCAACATTTGTATACATCTTCATGACTGTTCCACTCTGTTTTGAGACTTTACAGAGCTCACATCCTTATTTCCTCCCAGTGCAGTGGAAAGACTCCATAATTTATGTGAAACTTCTAATAAGCTAAACAAAATAAAAGTATTCTAAAAAACCACCATACCTCTGAGGATTTGTCAAAAGGTTTAAAGAATAGCTTTAAACATTCCTGCCTTCTTTCTTATATATTGGTAAGGCTTTAATGGCTAGTGTGCACATATTTGTGCTGTTTCAGTGCTTGAGAGAATCAAAACATTTGGTGGCATAATTCCAGATTTGCACAGAGGTGAATTACAGTGTAACTCAATTAGCCTTTTAATTCAAAAATACACTAAGTTTTTTTATTCCAGATGCCACACATAGAATACAAACACCATGCTGTGGCTGCTCCAGCTTTCCACTTTTTTGGAAGTTCTGTTTATTCAAGAGTTACTGATTAGAGCACTATAATATATACTTTAAAAGGATATCACTCTATATTTAGATGCACTACTGACTTAAGACAGTATGTGATTGAAAAGCATTTAGCACAAAAGTGTAATCATGACATTTGTTCAGTGGCACTGTGAATTTAACTCAGTAGTTACTGTCTTAGCTCTTATGTGTTAGCAGTTAATGTCTAAATTGGGCTGGGTAGGATACTTGGGCAGATAGGATGCTGATTATGTTAAGTTTTATGTCATACTGGGTAAGGCATCTGGGGCTGCTTTTGGACATAGATTTGGCATCTTCTTTTGGTCCCCCTCATCCACCTTGAAGAAAAAATTCTTTAATGTATGTTGTATTAAGATGACAGTCACTCCAGTACTAGTTGGATTTCACAAAATTTAGTGAGTTCCATTCATTTGACCTGTGGGCTTCACTGCAGTTTCCTCATGTTTTGACTTGCTCATTTTTACTGTTCCCTCTTTGGAAGTCGAGCAGTGTTCATAGGAGTTGGACACAATTAAAGACAAGTTCTTTAGAACCACTGGTGCTTAGTAGGGTCTGGACCATGGTGTGAACTGCTCCTAAGACAGAAGCTGTCAGTGATGAGGCCTGAACACCCTAAGGTGCCAACTGCTGGCCTATGAATGCCAGCAGCATTCAGAGGAACCCTATGTGAGCAATCATAAAACTCAAGGTGCTTTGTGCAGAATTCAGTGTTTTCTGACAAAATTCCTCATTAGAGTGCCTCAGAAGATAGCTACAATCTCAAGACTTCTATAAGTCCCTGGATGAATCTACGCATCTGGTCTGGATTTCTCTTTCCTCATGTTAATGACCTCATTTTAAAGCCCATTTTATTTTCTCATTTCATTTCCTTATATTAAGCACATAATGAGTTATATATTTGTCAAGGTTAGTCACCTGGGACTTTTTTTGTAGTCAAAGGATAGCACACTCATTTAATTTTCAGAGATCTGAACTCTTGTATTCTACATGGTTTTGGGAGTTAAATCTAGAAATATACTTTCATATTAGAAATACTTTCTAATATGAAATACAATTCAGTTATAACAGACTGTTAAATGACTTCTAAGATATGCCTTATAATCAGTTAAATTGGTAACACTGTCAGTCATTAAGGAGTTTAAAATTATTTGTGAGGTACAGTGTTTTTGTTTGTGTGTATGCTCTTCCCATTCATGTTAACACATCTGCAGTTCACCATATTCCTTTTTTCTCCTTTTGCTGGTGTGCAAGAAGCAACAGCTCCACAGGTGGTAAAGTGAATGGAAGAACTGCATTCCAGCTGTTTATAGACTTCTGTTTTTGTAATGCAGGCAAGGACAGTGCAGATATTTTTGGCATTTGAAACTAGCTGCTATTAATGTTTAAAAAACCAGACCTACTCTTTAGTAATTGCTATTGAAGTTGCCACAAACTTCAGCAACTCTCCTAATGTGATAAATAGTGCACCTTGGAAAAGAAATGTTATATAAGCTGTAAAATACAGAGTTGAAAGATAAGTGATTGTACTGAAAATATACTTCATTTTGAAGCTTGAAAATGATGTAATGTTTAAATATAACATGTCAGGAAAACTAACTGGAACTATATGTGCAGTTGTAAAGAGCAGCAGTTTTCTGCTTTACAGTAGAACTTTATCATATTATTTTTGAGCCCAGTTGGAAACCTGCAGGCATTACTTCATTACAGGTACCATATAAGAGGATCTTAGCCCATGTTATTTTTCTTCGGAATTATACGTTCAGGTTTATTGCAGCAGTAAAATATTCTCATTTTAATGAGCACTGCTTTGTGGAAGAGTACTATATACTTCGCTTGGTATTTGAAGGGAAAGAAAGGTAACTTCAAAATTGCCTTAATTTTGTTCATCTGTTAGCTGAGATGACTATTGGGCTGTATCAGAGGTAGGTAGGAAATCAGTAGGAAAACTTGCATGCCTCCTGTAGAAGTCGGTGAATTAATTAGAAGCAGCAGATATAAGAAGGAAAAGCTAAATCCAGAAGTAGTAGTAGTAAAATGTAAACTCTGTAGCACTCAGCATTGATTTTCAGCATCACTACTTTTTGTGCTAACCTCTATTTCTGTGAAGGGAAAGGTTTTCAGTTTTTTGAGAATCACAGCCGTGGCATACAGTATAAAGGGGTAGGAAAAGCTCAGCCATGCCATGAAAATCTCATTTAGGAAGGGATGCTCCATGTTTTCTGCAGTAGCTGTGTGATTGCAGTACAAGGCAAGTAGAAGACATGGATTCAGTTTTTTCCTTATGTCCCATCTCACTGTAAAATTCTCTGTTTACGGAGAATATCTCCCCATAGCTCCCACTTACAGGGGATGATACCTGGGCTGAAGACCCCTGCACCAATAAATGGTTTCCTATTGATACTGAACAGTCAATTGATGAGGCTAAATATCTAAAAAAGCCACAGATACACAAACTGGGGCTTCTAACTTCTCTCCCAGTATTCTAACCAGTCAGCTGCACAACCATGCTTGATGCTTTCCCTCTCTCCACTCTCCCCATCTTTCCCAGCCCACATAGATATCCCATGAAAGGTGGAGCAAATTCAGTACAAGTGAAACAGAGGGTCTTCTTCACGACATACACAGTCCACCTGTTGAATCATAAGCTGAGCGCTAAACAGGCAGATTCAGGTGTGGCTTGGAACAAAGGCCAGAAGCCTATACCTCCCTCAGTTAGTTAGAAGAAAGGCTTCCAGCAGGACAACTTCCAGAAGTCACTGCATCTGGCCTTGGTGGTTCTCTTGATGGGGGAGTCTGCCTTCTCCAGCACCATGTAATGACTGCTCAGGGACCACCTAAGTCTTCTACCACTGCAGGTTCACTCTATACACCCTCAAACCAAAGCCTACAAAGGGAATACAGACTTTTTGGTGAGGAAAGGAGTAATCAGATATTATAATGGCAGAGGGAGGAAGTCAGATTGTCTTCAGCAAATACAAATAAAGCACGAAGGTATTTCTGAAAGAGTCTGTTACTATGTTTGAGAAACCCCATGCATTTGAGAGAGATCGCTTGGTTATAGTTTAAACAAATAATTTTTGAAACCTCAGCTTCAAAGGAATAGTTTGTAGATAGATTCTCAATATATGGGATGGGTGAAATCCCTATTTCCCTGAAATCAACAGAAATTTTATTATTTAATGGGATGATTTTGCAGATTGCAAATCTGTTTAGCTTAATGGAAAGCCAGATCATTCCATGTGTCCAGATGGTTTTCATATTTTTACATGTCTCATTTGGAGTAGCTTGGAGGATTTGTTAGGAATTCTTTAGGAATTTTGCATGAAACATCAAGTCTGTCTCAGGACTGCGGCAGTTTAACTTACAGTGGAGAGAATTAAATATTCAATTTTCTAGCCTCTGAATATTTATATGTAGCCTAAGCAAAAAGTTTTCAAACTTGTATTCTTGCTTTGAATATTTTTTTAGACTTTAGAAGGAAAACATGGTATCTTATTAAGAAATAGTCTGATAAGAATTAGTATACTTTGTGTTTCTATTTTGGAGTTACCATTTTATCTTGCAGTCTGAAGGATAGCAATCAGCAAAATTCTTTGACAGACTCTACAAGCCATTAACAAAAGGAGATTTGAATAAACATATCAGCATAGTCTCACCTTAACCCCATTGGGCATTTATATTCAGTAAAGTCACAAGTCATTTGTAAAGAGAACCTCACAACAAATTCCTGCTGTAGTTGAAAATATTTTTGAATATCAGGGTACTTGAGTCCTTTCTGTTACCCATTTTCTTAAAGTTACCTTTAATAAACCAGAGCTTTGTCTCCTGCAGATGTTTTTACTCAGCCACTTCAAGGCCCTCCCAGGGTACTGCTTAGAGTTTTTGCTAAGCAGTGTTCTAATGCACACCTGAAAAACACACTGAGACTGTAAATTTATATAAACTCCATTTGTCCTGCAGATTTCTATATTTACAATTGGTGCTTAGAATTACTTTATTCCTTCCCCTTCTCTACTCCTGTTGATTTCCTCATTTTATCTTCAAAGTTTTTCCAAGTGTGCACAAGCATAGTTGCTGAAAGGCACTGGAGCAAGAGAAGATAAACCTGGCTTAAGGAGAGGAGACCTGATACATTCATCTGTACAAACTCAAGCTTGTGTTTGCCAGGTTTTTGAAATTAAGTCATGGCATTTGCTAAGTGACTCAGCCAGCAGCCCAGTGCCTAGCTGGAGTTTGGATATTCACAGACATCCACAGATTTGTGTATGATTCATAAATAAACTTTTTTGACTTGCAATTTTGCAGAGCACAGATCTGGAAAATGAACTCCCTAGAGTGACATATCAAAAACTGCCTAGTGCTCCTATGTGTTAATAGTTTTCCCATAATACACCCTAGAAGTATGCCACTGGTTTAGTTGCCTTCCAGCCAAGAGTACCTTCCTCTAATGACAGTGAGTTTTAGTTTTGTGAGCCTGAAAATAATTTGGTCCTCATATCTGTATGAGTGAAGATTTAGGTAAATGTGGCTGGCATTGCTAGGATTGAAGCTTCCTTCTGTACCTGTCTGACTGATGATATGAACAATAAGAGCATTAAGTAATAGGTGATGTGGTGTCACAGTTGATTTTAAAAGCTAGGTAACTTCTACCTGGTTCACATATTCCTTCTTCTTCTAATTCTTAGGCATGTGCAGACGTAGAAGCAACTAGATCAGGGAACTGATCTGCCTGGAAACAAATACTGTATTTGCTGAGTTAGCTTTCTGCCTAACTAGTCCTCTAGTATCACAATACAAAGAGATATTTTGAGATAGAATATGTACCTTTTCTCGTTTTTTTTCATAGAACTTAAGAACTGAAATCAGTCCCTAATAGCATCATGTAGCATTACATTTCTTTCAGACTCATATGCAGTTCTATGTGCAGGTATTGTATAGCATATATTTTTAATATTTTAAGAGTAAAAAATAGTCTGCAGCCAAATTGATGGTATGCATGTGCTTGAGATATGTCTGCTACATAAATATTTCATATAAATATTTCATTATTGTAGTTCTAGTGTGCTGAAGAACCAATGGCCTATTTAATTTCCAATGTGTTATTTTATTCCAAGTATCTTCTTTAGGCCATAAATAACGTTTGATTTCTGCACTAGACATAAAGACAGTATTTAATGTAGGCATTTCTTTGAATTTTGTACAATTTTGTTGTATCTAAAAGCAGTTATAGAGAATTGTCATACTTAGGTCATGTGTTGTCTCAATGAATGCGTTGTTTTGATGAGACTCCTCACCCTTTCTTTTCTTGGTCTCTAGTATAACATACAAACAGATCAGTACAGAAGTTGTGATAACGTCTCTGCCAAATCATCAGATAGTGATGTGAGCGATGTGTCAGCCATTTCCCGAACCAGCAGTGCCTCTCGCCTCAGCAGCACAAGTTTCATGTCAGAGCAATCCGAGCGCCCTCGCGGCAGGATCAGGTGAGTTCTCCGTGCAGCTTCAATTGCATCACACTCCTTCTTTCATCCAGTGCCAGAATACAATCAGAAATTCTTGAAATTAGGTAACCACAACATAAGAATTTGTGAAAAACGTCATGCATGTATAAACTGTCTTCCATGGCTGGCCTAAGATGACATTGTTTTTGCAGTTGTGCAACTAAAACAGAAAGCAAACTTCCCATGAGGCGATGGTTGATTCATGTATTTATCTCAGTTGAACCTGATCACAGGCTGTCCTCTCATTGTTGGCTAAGAATGAGTGTAATCAAGATGTCAGTAAGGCATTACAGCAGAAATACTACTAGATTTTTTAGTTAAACCGTTTTTTTCATAAAAGCTTGGGTTTTCTTCCTCAAAGTATTTTTCTCTACCTACCTGCCTTTATTTTTCTCTTTTCATGTATATGATAAATTACTAGATTGGATTGATTATTTATATAGTAATTTTGATATTTCTTGTTCAAAAGTAGTTTAATTCATTTGCATTATCAATAATCAAATACATCTTTCATCCTTGATATTAATCTATTCTGGGATTAGAGTTTTCTTAGATGCACTGTTTGGTTTTTGTTTTCATTTAATTTGATGACAAAACTCTCAGCAGCTATAATGGCTGTAGGATTAGCTTGATAATCTCTGATTATATCTGCCAGTCCCTGAACTGTCAAAGATTTTACTTTAGGTGTTATAAAACACAAGAAGAATTATGAACTATAAAAAAATTACCCCCACTAGAAAATCTGCCTGATATAAGCCTGATATAAGATCATTTACCACTCAGAACACTTCTAGACAGACTCAGTGTCTGAGAAGATCAGGTGCAGGAGTTTGGTATGTTTCTGCAAAAGGAAGAGTTGTTAGGAAAACTCAGAAACTGGCCTCTGTGTTTGAGCTAGTTCCACCTCATTTTCTTTTCAGGGAATGTTCACAAGGGTATTTCAAGTCATATTTCAGATTGGTGGAGGTACAACCTGACAGCTGCAGTAATCCATGATCCAGCAGAACACTGCAGTGGAACTGTAAATGTATTTAAAGTCATTTCAATTCATGTCTTTAAATGCTACATTTCATTGTGTTCTAGCTTGTCAGTATTTGACTCTTACAAGGGGCTTTTTTCATACCAAAATACTTTATTTCATAGACACAGAATTTTTCTCAACTAGGTCCTCTCACAGTGTCTTTGTCAGGTTCAACAGGAATAGGATATTTTTTTCCCATCATTATGTCTAACAGATTTTATCAGAAATTTTCCTTGAGTTCAGAATATCTGATCATAAATATCAAGGCTGGGAGAACCAGTAACCTTGTGTGAGCCTGGCAAGGGTGAAACCTGGGGTCAAATCCTCAACCTCTTTCATTCTTAGAAGTAGCAGAGCACTTTGGGTACAGGATTGGGTGACCTATTATAGAAAGCCAAGTGTCTGCAGTTCAGCTTCACTCTAGACCAGTAAAGTGAGATGCAATTGAAATTCAGATGCCTTCCCTTTCTGATACTGTCCACAGAATCCATGCCTCAGAAATCAGACACTTTATGGTTGCTAGTTTTAATCTTCTCTAAATTCAGTTTGTACTTCTGTAAGTGAACAGAATGTGTAGTAATAATATACGATGCAGTTCCTTCAGTAGAAATATGAGGAAGAAATTAAAAGATTGGGGAAAGGGTTGATTGTATTAGGAACAATTATTTTCATGTTGAGATTCATGCTGTGTAACTCCAGCCTTAAATCTATGTATCTTCAGTGGAATTCACCTAAAAATAGGTTTTTATTAAAATTTTTTTTAGCTTGCCTAAGCCACCATTAAAAAGAAGAGAACACCTATTATCTCAGACAGGTATCAAAGGCAGGGCAATCATTCTTTTCTAGCATTAATTGGTGAAGAAACCATAGATGACTTGTTTAGATTGGTGGCTTTAATTTTTGACATTTAAGATTAAAAGGATTCTTTCTCTCAATTACTAAATTTTCTTTAAGGTCAAGGAATTAGAAGTTTTAAGTTCAATTTTGATTAGTAATTTGAAATTAAAATTTTATTTTTGCATCCAAAGAACCCAATGTTAACATATATCAAAGAAGATGGGATAGGATGGGATGTCATGGTTGAGCAGGAAGGGTAACATTTTTTGTCTACCTGTTTTTGTCATTCTGAAACCACCTATCCACCATCATCTGCATTTGGAAGTGTGTCAGGCCGGTGGCCATGGCAGCTGTGTGAGCATAATGTTACGTTTAAGGACAAAGTTTGTTGAAGTGCCTTTTTAATGCACCTACTTTTTGTTCTCCAGATATGTTCTAGAGATGAACCTAGTAAGCACATAGAAACTCAAAGGAGGTGGCTCAGTTCTAGGCATTTCACTAAAATAAGTCATTCAACAAGTATCCTTACCTTGAAGAGTAGTCTGGGGTTCAGATTAGTAACCTGAAGTGATTGATGCAAGTTCTAAATATGAGTATATAAAATAGCTTCTTGCTTTCTAATTTGTTTAGCATTTTCAGGTATGTGTTATAATAAATGGCTTTGCATGAATGAGCTAGTCTGTATATGAAATTATTAGAAACTCTTTCTTGTTACTGTCCTGGTGAGTATGGTTAACTGCTGTGCTCTCTAGTTGTACGTGCAGAAAAAAATACCAGGAATTTTTGGTGTGTGAACAAAAAGTTCTGGGACTTTTGATTTGAATCAGAATCAGGTTTGTGAATTTGGAGTTGGTGTGTATTTTATGAGTGAAGCCAAATTACCAATCCATCTTTATGGAGATTTGCTTTCATCAATCATGGTCTTTATGCTTTCATAATAGAGTCACGTAGTACTTTGTGCCTGCCTGTGTTGGGGACGTTACTGAAATGTCTCTGAAACATTTCTCACATCCTAAATGGAGAGAAAGTAACTTTTTTCATCATTTAAAGTGATAAGTAAGAACCCATGATGATTAATCAGCACCATATGGGTTTGATCAGACAAAGAAGGACATTTGCTGACTTAATTAATTATGCCAGATTGTGTCATTGCATCACTTTCAATTTGTAGCCTGTTTATGCAAAGATACCTGGACTTCTTGGTGCTGTTAAGTAGGGAACTGCCCTGCATGGTAAAGGTGAGGTGGAGGCTTCTGTTTTAGAGGCATAACAAGCTACCATAAGGTGTTTCACTTAAATCCAGTTTAATAAAATCTGGTAAATTTATGAAAGACTGAATAATTTTTTTTAAGGTGAATTTGGCTCACTGTATTTAGATTTCAAACAAAGTGCCCCTGCATTAGGAATATTACTGTTATCTCTCATTTTAAATTTGAAAACCACGTCTTATTAAGAATTGTGGTTTTTTATCTTGAACAATGTGGGATAGAATATCATTGTGTCCATGCCAAATTTTAATCTGTTTTTACACGCTTTTTAAAATTGAATGCTTAAGTGTAATTAAAATATTTTATATGAGCTTATCAAGGAAAGAGGATAATGTAATGAGATGTGGTAGTGGATTTAAACCAGTTCTAATTTATTTCACATGTTATGCCATGCCACTGAATGGCTTCTATCACAAACTCATGTATAGTTTTTGGAATTTATGTTCTCTGTATGTCACTGAAGTTTGTACTGTCAGACTCTACCTGACAAACATTTTCTTCCCTGGTTTCCAGAACAGAATACACAACTTGTGTGTGGCTGTTGTTCCTTCAGTATGCTGACACTTAGCTCTAGTACACTTGAGCTTTAAAACAGGAACGATGGAGTAGAGTAATGATGATTCAGGATCAAGTGAGGAAGTGGTTGATGGTTTGATAGGCAATGGGTGCAGAGAGATGGAGACAGCCAGGACCTCATAAACAACAAAACAAGGCAGGGAGGAGCCACCCAGAGTGTATGCACATGAATAAGGGTGATTGAGAGAAGAACATTTAGTGAAAGTTCTCATACCTTTTCTGGGAAATCAGCACAAGTGTTTGGCTCTCCGTATGGCCTGTGCTCTAAAGCATGGGGAACAAACAAGAGGAATTAGAGGTTTGCTGTGCAGCTGCAGGGCTATGGTCTCATCATGATTACAGAGAAGTGGTAAGGTAGCTCATATTACTGGAGTGCTGCAATCCATGGAAGCACAGGGCAGGATAGCAAGGAAGGGATGTAGCCCTTTGTGAGAGAGCAGAATATGCAGGGAGCTCTGCCTAGACATGGGTGATGAACCAGCAGAGAGTTTATAGGTCAGGATTAGAGGCCCAGCCAATGTCATGATGTTGTAGGTGTCTGCTAAGGACTTCCTGATCCGGAAGAGGAATTAGATGAAGCCTTCTTCCAGTTGTAGATTCTGGTTTTCATGGAGAACTTAAACCATCCTGGTATCTGCTGGTGTAGCAATGCAGAAGGGCACAAGCAGTTCAGGAGGTTTCTGTAGTGCACTGATGGCAGGAGGGAAGGTCTGGAGCAAGGACTCAGCAGACCATGATACGATCAAGGAGCATTTAAATAAACTGGACATGTACAAGTTATTGGCACGTGACAAGGTGTACCATGACTACTAAATGACCTGGTGTTGACTGATGTCACTGCAAGACCCATCAATGATCTTTGGAACACAGCAGTCAGGGGATGTTCTTGAAGACTGGAAGAAAAATCATCACTACTACCTTCAAAAAGGATCTTGGAAACTATAGGCCTGTCAGCCTTATCTCAACCTCTGGGGAGGTGATGGAGCAAATAATTGTGGAAAATATTTCCAAATGTATGTGTAGAACGAGGGGGTGATGGTGGATAGTCAGCATGAAGTTACAAAGGGAAAATCGAGCCTGACCAGCCTGATGGCCTTCTTTCATTAGTTGACTAGCTTGATCAATGAGAGGAGAATATCAGATGTTCTCTATCTTGTCTCTGGTAAGAAGTTCAACACCCTCTTCTAAAACACCCTCACAGACAAACTGAGGAAGTACAGCCTAGGTAAGTAAACAGTGAGGCAGACTGGAAACTGGCTGAATACCAGGTTTAGGGGATTGTGACCTGTGGCACAAAGTCCAGCTGGAGACAAATCACTCTCGGTATATGCCTGGGGTCAATATTATGGCAGTACTGTTTAACATCTTCATTATTTCTTGGTATGATGGGGCAGAATGCACCCTCAGCACGTTTGCAGACAACAGAAAACTGATAGAAATAGTTGATATAGTAGGGGGATATGACTATTCAGAGGAACCTCAACAGGATGGAGAAATGGGCCATTAGGAACCTCACTAAGTTCAACAAAGGAAATGAAAAACCCTGCACCTGAGGAAGAGTAAACCCGTGTGCCATTGCACCCTAGCGACTCACAGCTAGAACACAACTTTGCAGCTGGAAAGCAGCTTTTCAAGAAAAACCCTAGGATGTTTCTGGATGCTAAGATAAACCTGAGCCAACAATCCCTCCTTGCATTAAAGAACCAACGCTGTCCTGGGCTGCATTAGGAAGAGTGTTGCCAGCAGGCTGAGGAACACGATCCTTCCCCATCAGTAGAGCTGAGTAACTCTAGTGAAACACATCTGGAGTTCTGAGTCCAGTGCTGGGCTCCCCAGTACAAGAGACATGGAGCTACTGGAGCATGTCCAGCAAAGGGCCATGAAGATAGTGTCTGTCATACAAGGAGAAGCCAAGAGACCTGAGTGTTCACCCTGGAGCAGAGAAAACTCAAGGGAGATCTTACCAATGTGCATAAATGCCTGCAGAGAGGGACTGGAGAAAAAAAAGGCCAGACTCTTGTCAGTGAGAGGATGAGCACAAACTGAAATAAGGCAAATCACACTAAGACAAGAGAAAATTTATTAAGCACTGTAATAGGTAGTGCAGAGATTTTGCACAGTCCCAATATGTCAGGATATCCAAACCCCAAGTAGATATGGTCCTGAGTAACCTGCTGTTATCACGCTTGCAGTATGCAGGTGTGTTGGACCTTGCAATCTCCTGAAGTGTCCTCCAGCCTCACCTGTTCTGTGACTCACTTTCAGATTTTCATTTCATGCTGCTTATTATGGTGTTCTCTTGCACAAAATATTCAGTGTCTTTAGTTTGGAGCAAGTGAAATGACTGGAGGTTTGCCATTTCACTGGGGACAAACAACAGTGTTGAGCTGCAGATCTCTCAAGATGATGTAGCCAGAGGCCATTCATTCTCTGGATTGGATATGGATTTTCCAGAGGTTTTCCATCCTCCCATATAGTACATTGGAGCTAGTTTGATACAATTTGTAGTGGTGAGAGGCTAGAGTCTGAAGTGTTTTCTGGCCTCTTCTCAGGCTTCCCAGTAATGCTGCTTGTTACATCATAAACCCTGTGATGTGACTGGTGCAGTACAGTTGTTCAGTCCTTCCCCCACCCTGTCTTTAGACCAGGGCTGCAGTCACCTTTCTCAGCACACTGATTCACTAAAATGCAGCGCTACTGCACCACAGAGCCAGCTGAGCAAAGTTTAACTTCATGTCATAACAGTGAAGGAAAACAACACATCGAGGTTTTGCATGCAGTTCATGAGACTGAGGTCTGTGTTGAAATAAAGAAACCCATTAATTCCATGTTAATTACAAAAGTAATTAAAATCTTTATATTGAATTTATGTTACAGTGTCTGAGGGTGAAGTCAAGATACTTTACTCATGAAAAAAATGAAATGTAAAATCTTTTCATTATTGATATAAATATTGCAAACAGAACTAGTGGAGGCAACAACAGAAGCTTATTCATCAATAAAAGTAAATCATCTGGAAAATGGGAACAAATTCACAAGTAATTTCAGACTGGCTTTGTGGAGGATATTCACTATGCCACACTCATTATCTAAACCTGGAAGATCCTGAAAATGTGTGGAGTATAATAAATCTTTTGTACTCTGCCTAAATTTGATCCCATATTTCTTCACGAACCAGTGTAAGGGCAAGTTCACATTATATAAAGAAAGGATTTATCTATATAAATTTGCAGTGGAATATGCAGTGCTGGAGCCTAGCACAGGAGGGATCTGTTTGTGTGTACTAGGTAAAATTGGGTATTCCTGGGGTTTATAGCTCTCATTACTGGTATTCTGTAAAAAAATAAATGTTACTTTATTTATTCAAGGTGTTATCAACCCAGATCCTTGTCTGGCAAAGGAGGTATCATGTACTTGGAATCAAGGTGGTTCCTCATTCTTGGATTCTGGGAGCTTTCAGGGTGTCATACTAGAAGACATAGTAGATCATCTTGTGTGTTGTTTGTGCTGTGGCACTGCCAAGCAGATTTAAAAACCCAAACCCCTGCATGCCTTGTGCATGCCTAGCTGTGTGCTATCAGGTAACAATGATCACAGTGCTCTGGCAGCATGCTGAGCTGGGTCTCTTGCTCAGAAGTAGATGTTAGGAATATATGAAGAGCTAGATTCTATCAACTGCAAATCTCCACAGCTACACAGACAGTGGTGTGGCTACATCAGTCTGTATCATGTTGAAAGCTGGTCCTCAAATGGCATTTTCAAAGGGGTGTTTCCTGTGTTTCTGCTTAAATTCTGCCATGTGCAGCATTTCAAAGCATCACTGTGGAAGGTCTGTTCCATATTTCTCAGGCCTAAAGCACCACAGAGTCAAATTACATACCTGCAGCAGTAGCAGAAATTATGAATTCTGCTTCATATATATTCACTTGTGAATCAGATCAACCTTTTCAGTTGTCACATTTCTAAAGAATCTTGAACCAAGTTCTCATTTGCTATTTATCTTCCATATTATATCTGCTTCAAAGCCTGCATAGCTAAGGTCTTTTATAAGGTCTTTGCAAATTTACAGATGGCTGCAGTTGTGGTTTATCAGCTGGGCTATGGATCACCAGAATCAGTGCTTCAATATGATTTGTTTGCAATCAGCTGTCAAAGCTCAAGTACAATGGTGCTCATTGAAGAGTTACTAGTTTATTTTCTTAATGTGAACTGGCATGGCTTTAGAGATGTAATGCTGTTGTTCTCTTTTCTGAAGTTTCATTTATAATGGTCAAAATACTAAGTTCACAATTTATTTTTTTAAATTATGTCTCTGCAAATTTAACTTGACTGAAGAGTATTTGTTGACCTGGGTATTTCTTTCTTGTGACAAATTGTAGATCCTGCAATTTTCATGTGCAAGAATTTTAAGATGATTAGGCTATGTTTCTCCTAAGTATGAAATCCTACCTCTTCTATGTAAATTGGAATTCCTCATTTCTAAGAAAGAGAGATACTAGAATTAGTCTACACTAATTAAAGTAATGAGTATATTTATAATGCAATATTTCTTTTGTATTAAAATGTACAAGTAACAGTAGGTTTTTTTGGATTGGAAATTTATAAGCCAAAAAACCAACATTAACTTCACTGGAAAGTGAAACCCATGAAACTCCTTAACAAGTCTACACTCAAGGTAGTGATACATTTTTACAAGAATTAATACACTTTTAGTGGTTATTAATAACATTATACTGTGGAATACATTGGCATTATGGTAACATTTTAAATCTGAGTTTAAAAAGAACATTAGTTCACATCTTTATTTAAAAACAGGGAGACATCTGTCTGTGCTTAACAAACTGATACCTTAATTCAGCTTCCTCCTAGAGGAGTAAATTATCTTTGCCAACACAGAGAGGTATTTTAAACAAAAATTTAGCCCCTTGTCTAGTTTTTATGTACACCAAAAGCTTGAGCTGATGGAAAACTTGTCAGTTTTCATGTAACTGTGCTGAGTAGCAATAGTATGACTGCTACTTTGCTTTTGAGTAGTAATAATATGACTGCTACTCTGTTTAAAATAAAACAATTAAAATAGACAAACAGGGATATAATAACAGCCAGTGGAGACCTTGAAAGATGATACAGTTTTATTACAGTGCAAAATGAAATTTGTAGTTATTGCAAATTCCCTAGCAGGGTTAGCAAGGACTAAGAGCTTCACAGAGGTGAAATATGTTGTAGCTGTCATCAAAGCTGACAAATGAAGGGGTTTTTTTAAAGTTTAGGATGGTAATAGTGTTCATTTTTAAAAAAAAAAAAAAAAAAGGTCTGATCAAGATTTTGAGGCGAAGCCATAGGGATAAAGCCATCTCTGAGCTCGTTTAGAGAATGAGGCAGGCATTGTAGAAAGATAAAGAATTGTCTTCTCACTTGCTAGTTTATTACTGCTCTGGGAAATTACTCTCTGCCCCATAGTTTTTATGTGGTTAGTGACAAGTCATTTCAGACACGCCTCTGTTGGTGGTCATATGCTGCCTGTTGCAGGGGGGTTTATTGTGTCTTGATGCTGTGGATTCAATTCCCCATCATGTAGGAAGTTTGGAGCAAAACTCACACACGATTCTTTAAGGTTCTGGTTTGAAATATCTTAACATGAGAGGTATGACTTAAAGAAGTTGTTTTACCAAATTGGCAGGTACCCAGAAGAATTGGCAGGTACTCTATTTGTGCCAAATAGAAGGATGAGCTCATTGGAATCTTTCAGTCAGGCACTAGCCTCTTCTCAAAGTGAAGTGAATTTATAATTTTGGTTTTGTTGTTGCTGGTTTTGGGTTTTGTCTGTTTTGGTTGGTTTTTTTTTAATTTTTTTTCTTTTTTTCTGGTTTTGTTTTTTTTTTTGTAATTTCCTTCGAATGGGCCAGGCAATCTGCCATGGTATATCGGCTGGAACTTAGAACATATAAAAGAAGAAATTTGACCATGGGCAGAAACCAGACATGGAAAATTTCTACCTAAATTTTTCGTGTTTGACAAACAGAACAGATACAGGTAACAGGCAATGTAATTTTTGTAATTTTAGACATTAATGTAATATCTAAAATCTCCACGGTGCAAGCATCCACTGCAACACTTGAAGTAAATTGCCAATTCTACTTTGTTTCTGATTATCCAAATCACTGCAGCTAAAATCCAAACTCCAAAAAAGTTTCATTAACTGTGCACTTCCCAGTTTCATTAAAGAAACACACTAAGCATGTACTGCCATTAGTTAATATTGCTGCTTAGGTGATCTGTCTTGGGGCAAGGGCAGGCACTCTGATGTAACCTGAGTCACAACTTTTGCTTTTTTCAAGGGGAAATAGAGGGCAGTAGCCTCCAAATTATTACCATGAAGGCAATATAAATGAAAACATTTTAGATAAGCTGCTTAAAAAATATAATGTATCCTCTTGACCCCCAAAGAGTATATTACAGATGGAAACTTCTGGTTCTGAGGTCATTTATGTACAACACCAAGGTGAAGCCAGAATAATTAATGTTCTAATTATCCATTTTCTAAAGAGAATGATTTTTGAAAATCCATCATTATAAACTGCTTTATGTATCTGTCAGAGAGGGAGGGAGATGGAGTCTTTAATCCCTTCAAAACATCTGTACATGAAAAATGTACTGTGGAGCATTGCTTCTGCATTTTTAATTATCTAATTATGTTTCCTCTTTCAAAGAAAGTGTCACATCACCAGCAGTCTTTCTTAACAATTTGAAAAAGATGAAAAATTATTTTAATTGGTGTTTCATTTAATTACTGCAGTAGATGAAGATGAAATGTAATCCATAGACTTTTAGTTTAAAGACATTATGCTAATATTTTAAACAAGCAGTACTTGTTATTTTTAGATTAAAGAAATTTAGAAAAATAGTTTTAGCCATGTCTCAGACCTCAGAGTACTTCTCACTTGCTTTATTTTCATCTCAGTTTACTATATTTTTGAAAATTTTATCTGCATTTTTTGTTAGTGCTGACCTTGCACTCTCCTACTTAGCTTTTCAGATTCTCCTCCTGCATTTCATATTTTGTTGCTATTGCCTGTTTCTTTTATCTACTTTTGAAAAGGAGCAATGAGTAATCTATTTCATGTCAATGATTTAGCATTTTTTACATGAAGAGCAGTGAGACCACAGGTACTTCAATAGCTCTTGCTTTAGAGGGGAAAAAAACAACAGAGAAAATAACATTACTCCTGAATGTCATGCAAAGAAAGAAAAACTGGTGAATTAGCTTTCTTGATACTGAAGAAAGCTTCCTTCAGTATTGAACTACACATTTTTGTATTTGTCATACACACACATGCACACCCAATATCTATTTTCTTGATACAGATTTAATATTTACATCCTTTCTATATTTGGTACACTTTAACATAATATCTATGGAGCTACATGCAGTCAAGTTTGGGTCATTTGAGCTGTTTGCCCTTTTATTCACATGAGCCTTTTCCACATCAGCTTTAATAGTAATAGTTAACCCTGAGCAGTGCCCCTGGGGTGGCTGCTTTTGTGTTGGTTTCATTTTATGATTCATGTCATTAGTTGGCTTCAGGCTGATGGTGCCTTGGGTTTGTGCAGGCAGACTCATGGGCTCCACATACAGAGACAATTGCTCTGCTTGTTTCATAGAATATAAATTAAGTTGAAATATTCATGGCAAATAATAAAATTCTGTTTATCTTTTGCTTGGAAAATGGTTATAACCTGCTTATCTTTTGTGATTTTCAGACTTACTTTCTGTATTGTTATTCTTTCATTTCACGGAGAAATGCTAGTTTTACAAGTTTAAAAAGTAGAAATTTATCAGAGCTGTGAAGCTGGCAAATTCAGTGGTCAGTGTGCTCCTGAGAAAAGCATTATCACAACTCAGATTCTGATATACTGTATTCCAATATGGAAATTTTCTGATCTTCCAAAGTAGGATTTTAACCAGTTAAGCTCCCAGAGGATGCTGCTGTAATAAAATCTTCCCCAGCCCTTCCCTCAGTGAGAGTTTGCACATTGAACACAGTGGGGTTGGGATGTGTCATCCCAGAGGGAGCAGCTGTGTCACTGAGTGGCACTTTCATGCAATATAAGAATATTGTCAACAACAGATACAACTTACAAATTATTGATCTTTAAATATCTTAATACACCAATAGGACTCTAATATGGTGACTGACAGCAGAAGCAAGGGTTTTTTTGTGATTCTAATAGGTCTTTCATAGAACATATTTCATCCTAGAACAATCTAATATATGTTCAATATGTGTGTTAAATCAATATGTAGTTCCAGTTGGTACAGACTGTACAAAATTGTTATTTGATCAAACTAACTTTTATGGTCTAAAAAATTATTTTGACTAACTAGAGAGAGTTATAACACTGGATATATATTTGTCCTTTGGTTTGTAAAGCACTATGCTTCAATTAATTTAGTAAATGCTAATGAATATTTATAAATATTTATTTAAAATTTTACAGTAATTTATCTTGCAGAAAATGTTATATATCATACATAATATAAAATAGAAATATTTTCTTAGAATGAAAAATCTGTAGATAAGTAATTAAGTGTTTGTATTTATTGATTATATATCATATAATACTAATAACAAGACACTCATTTTTAGAAATGCAGTGTTTCTCATTATAAAAGCATCTTCCCTTTGGTCCAGAGCTATTATGTGTTTAGGAGATTATTAGTATTCATGAGCTACCTCATTGCAAAAGGGTGCCAAAGGGGCTATGAGTTAGTACGTGATGTTGCATTTGGCAGGAGAGAGGGGAAGTGCAGTAGCTTGTGCTACTGGGGGCCAGGGATTCTGCTGAAAGATTCAAGTGGCTGCAACTGTTTGCAAAGAACTTATAACATTATCTACACAGCAAGGAATACAGGGCATCGTTTATTTACTCATGGCTTGCATCGGGAAAATGGGTGGAGTAAAAAAGAGGGCTCATGAAAATAAAAACCTAAAGTGTTTTTTTATACATCATCAGTAATTCTAAGAGAATGAAGGAAATGCTGTCATTTAAGCAATGGCTAATCATTTCAGATTTTTTCTGTGAAAGGATATACTTCCAGATAGGTGAGTTTATGGACAAGTATTTTTCTAGCTTTCTTACTACTGTCTTACTGTCTTTTTCAGGTGGAATGTGCAGGTATTTTATGTAATTACTGAGAGATACTGAGTGTATATCTATATACCAATTTTCTCAAGTCAAATTATTTGTCCAATGTGCTTTTATGGATCTTGAATACATATATAATAGTTATATGTACATAAAAAGATATATAATGATTTAATACAGGTACTTGGCTTGATTTCAGTCCTATATAGTTGTGTGTGCTGTATTTAATATAAGCAAGTATAATCCACAATGCTCTTGTAGCATGCTTGTCTTATGGAATTTGTTTCAGGGTTAGTTTTTATGCTAGCTTGTAACTCAACTACTCTTTCATTAAGTTTTTTCTCTTAGTAGCTCATTCTTCATTTCCACAGATAGAACTTTCAGGTAGGGGCAGCTTGCAAAACCAAATGTGTTGCTTTCTTTCAGAACTCTGATGGCTGTCATGTGAATACAGTCTTGATGTTGCCTTCAGATACAACTTTAGATGGGATCTATCTCAACTGCATAAATTTTGGCAAGAAATATAAACATTTTTATCTTGGTAGAGGGAGCAGTGTCTTCCCTGCTGATGCAGGAACCTGGGGGTAGTGTCTGACCCCAGTGCTGGGGAGGCTCCTCTGCCCTTGCTGGGGTTAGAGGGAGGTTTTCTTTAGAAGTTAACTTAAATTTAAAAAAAA
>VWZS01005539.1:1058518-1201896 GCA_013397075.1 Rhabdornis inornatus | reverse complement strand
AAAAAAAAAAAAAAAGAAGTTAAAAATCCAATTACTCTTTTTCTATGCTGAATATCTGTGAAGTAATACACAGGCCCATATAGATTGTCTGTAACTGTTCTTAATATGCACATCAATTGTGTTGTTATGACTGTAATTAGAAATTCTTAGAAATAACATAAGATTTTTCAGAGCTATTCTTCAGAAGAAAAGCTAAGGATCATAAAATAATTGTAAATAAAAATGTAGTGAATTAATTAATTTATGAGTAAATGGACTATACTAATAAATATGTTACTCTTCATTATCCTGCTACAGAAAACGATATTTATTTATTGTGTTATGATTACTAGGTTTAAATATAATTTAATAATTTACCAATTTTAGCCACAAGCCTACAAAAACTTGCATCTGCATTTAAACGAATGTGTTAATAATCCCAGCAAGTCTGGAAAAAAATAAAAATTTAGGTATGTTATTATCAAAGCAGTTAAGTGCAAAGGGATACATTCATGCAGGTCCTTTTCTTGTTTGTGCTTCATAAATTAAACTCTAACAGTAGTGAATAAAGCAAGAATGTGAGCTAGGAGCTTTTTTTCCAAGTGATAATCAGTAATGTAATGGTAAAACATTGTGTTCTAAGGGTACTCAATTAGATGGTATAAGAATGCTGAATTTTAAATGCCTATTCTTTTGAGACTGTTTCAGTTAATGAAAAATAATACACTAGCACAGGGATTAGATGAATGCAAAGAAAACTTAATCTGTTTGCTTTGTTATGACAAGAGAACGTATTGGACAGCTGTAGGATCCTTGGTCCTATGCCATTATGCCCATTTATAGCAAATTAATAGCTATTTTGTTCTAGTACACTAGAACATCCTTCCTAGGAAAGTAGGACTTCATATTTGCAAGGTAAAAACAAGTACAAGTATAATTTGAATTCTAAATTTCTCTGGGTTTTTTTAAGATAAATCTTCTAGTTCCCTCTACCTATTGCAAAGAATCAAAAATGAAATTTATATGAGTCTTTGTAAAAAGCAATTTTTTCTATTATTCAGAAACTTTCCATGTTCCCTGAATTAGTGAATTCATACATCAAAAATGTTTCTCCAAAAGTTATAACACTATATTTTATTATATCTCAGCTGATGGACATCACTGCCTCCTAAAATGCATAATAAATAAAGTGAGATTAGAGCATTTCAGGCAAATTGTAAAAAAAAAAAGTGAAGGCTGGCATAAAAGCATTATGATTTTAGTATTTATTATATTCATAAACACCTGAAATTCAGTGGAGCAAAGTCAATAATATGATAAATAATTATTTATTTGCATGGCAGATTTTATAGTCCATTGAACTTTAGTGCTGGAAATTATAGGTTTATAGATTATTATGTCAGCAAAGCATCTGTTAGTATAGTTCAAATGTCAAGAGATGCTCTCAAAAGAAGTATTTTCAGTTTCTTTCCCTTCTCTTACTGACATATTGATGCATAAACTCAAGAATTGACAGAGTTGATGACTCCAAGGCTCAAAAATGGGAACAAAATTACTACAGAAAGCTTTGTTTAGGGGCCATTGTTGGCAACGTACAAACAGGCACTGAAATCCAATTCCAAGTGCTGTTGGAAAGAAATGATCTGTGTGGAAAGGAGTTGTCCATGTCTAATCCAAGTAGGAAGTAGGGTCCTTCAGAATGAGACCTGTGTGATTCTGCCCTCTCCTTGAGATAGTGAAGTGTCTCTTGCTCCAGAGAAGAAACCAGTCAACAGTGTTGCCTTCTATCACGTGATCCTAGAGGCTTTTTCTTTGGTACTTATATATATATGTGTGGAAGATGGTATTTTTTGAGTTTTGTCTTGGTTTTTTTCCCAGCTAAAATTCTTCCTGGAATGATTGAACATGTCTGTGTGTGCACTCACATTTATGTGAGAGTGTGTGCTGGGGAGAATGGTGATAAAATACAAGGGAATTTTATACAGAAACTTTAAAATACATATGTCTTATATTTTTGCCTTGCAAACCCAAAAGCCAGTCAATAAAGTTTCTCTGGAATAGGAGGGAACATGACAGAACCCGTTTTAAGCTCAGTGTACCTCAGGTAGTTAGCAATAAAATGTGTTCTTGAATACTTCAGTGCATCAAGAAGCTTGTTCTGTTTGATGGTATAGGTGTTTTTTAATCTGTGCCTAACAGGAGCAGATTCTAAGTGCTGAGGATAGTTGAACACCTATGCAGAGGTTGATAGTGATCTTTCTATTAAGTGTTGTCTGTTCAAAGGCTTTACTTTTCCAGCTTCATTTTTAAAGAATACTGTCTGTTTTTATGTGATCTTGCCTATGGTCACACACTAGTAACTTGTGGTAACTGCCAGTGAAACAGGGCTACACTGTTTTAATTATAGTTTAGGAATACACTTTTTTATACTTCCCTGGATCTGTCTTGGGACAGGACTGATTCAAACTCCAGCAGGGCCCAGATCTATAGAAGTTACAGGATATCATCCTTTCTCCCTCTGATCCCTTCATTTTTCCCTGGCCTGATTTCCTATCAGTCTGAAACTTGCCATGACATAAAAAAGCCTCTAACCCCACTCTTTCTAATTTTGATTGGGGAGAGGTAGTGAGGGGTGGATGGGAATGGAGGACAGCAGCAGGCCATTACGTCTGCTGGGGAGGGAACTTGGTGGGAGAGACAGCAGGACTGTTAGTTAACAAATAAATTTGACTTCAAAATAGTGAAAAACTGAAAAAAAATTCCTAAAATAGCATGTTACCAGTAGGTCTACTGGTAGGCAATACAAGGTCAAGGAATTTCCTACATGCCTGGCTGATTTAACAACTGCAACTGAAGTGAATCCAGCTGCAACTTAAATTTCTGTGTCCCTAAGTGTGACAACTAATTTTATATTGGCATTAGACCTAGGGCATTGCTTGGTCACAGCAGACTTAGGACAGTGTATTAGTATGTTCTGTGTGTATTTGAGACTTTTCTCTAAGCCATGTTTGTGAACACTTTATCTTCATCTAAACACTGGAGCAGAAAAAGGATTTATATAGAAACATTCAAATGCAATTCAATAACTAAAAGAACTCGAACAGAACTGACAGGGTGATTCATTTTTCTGTCAATCAATGAAAATTCTAGTGGGTTATTAGGGATTTTACCTCAAAATTATTTTGCCTTCATACTGTGATTATTTTACTTACCTTTAATGAAGTGAGAGACTGAAGACCTAAAAAATAACACGTATTACATTATCTCTGTGAAAAGTATGAAAATTTAGATGATAATGTCTTCATTTCTGTTAGGTCTTAAGGCTTGGGGAACACTACTGATAAGATGCATGTGTTAAAGTACTGACCCATGTTAATTTTCTTCGGTTGTAAAATTGCTGTTTAGTTTCTGTATTGTGGGGATATAGACAGGAAGCCTTCACATAACTTCTAAATGTCTCTCTGTCGCTCTGAAAAACATGGGGAAGATTATTTATTTCCTTCAAAGAAGTGGAGAACAAACAATAGTGTTGGAAATATGTACTCTGAGGAGCATCAAATTAAGCTTTTACTTGTGAACCAAATAAATGGAAATGTATCGAGACTTAAAATTAATTTACTGATTGAAAAAAAAAGGCTTTTGGAAATGCTGTTACTCAGACCAATTAACATGTTTGTTTTTACTTTGTAACTGTAGTACATTTACTCCTAAAATGCAAGGCAGACGGATGGGGACTTCAGGGAGAATCACTAAGAGCACAAGTGTGAGCGGAGAGATGTATAAGCTGGAGCACATTGACGGGAGTCAGTCGGACACGGCTGTCGGCATGGTTGGAACAGGTGGGAAGAAAAGGCGTTCCAGCTTTAGTGCCAAAGTGGTTGCCATAGTGTCTCGAAGGAGCAGAAGCACATCTCAGCTTAGTCAAACAGGTGAGTGAGACACGCACTCTTTGGAAACAGGACTCTCACCAAATGTGGTTTACCATAATTTCATCTGTGGCATCTGTGTTATATGTATATGCATATAGACCGCTCAAGATAGAAGATTTTCCCGCTGTGAATAAATTTCTGAGACACTAATTTTCTTTGATTATTAAACATCTGCAAGAAACAATATACAAATGTCTTTTAGAATATGTGCCATAGTTGCTTTCTGTCCTGATCAATGAAAACTGTTGTCTCTTAGAAGCCTTGTTTACAGGTAGGACAGGAAATGCAAAGAGACATATGTTGGTATCCACAGTGGATAATGGTTTTCTAAGACCAGCTTTTTATGGGTAGGAAATTTATTTTAGCAGAAGAGTTGAGTATGTATGTGGGAACTGAAATCTGAGCAAATGAATGGCAGTTATGCAACTTGGATCAGAGGTTGTACCTGTAGTGGCAAAAAATATGTTTTTTAAAACTACCTTTGGTTTTTTAAGTCAAGAGTTAATCCAGTATTTTATATTTTTTTAAGTAATGCTGGCAAATTGGGGTCAGTGATTTCAGCTAAATTAGATGACAACACGATGCTTCATTAGGAGCATAGCCCTTCCAACTCTATTGTGACTCCAGAAATCTTAAAAGCTTCATATCAGCATAGCCTCTAGGAACAAAAGCTCATACAGAAAGATAAAAAAGGGAAGAAGAATGTTTTAAAGTCGCTGTCCTCCTCCTGAACCCCAATGAAGACTTCTGCTTTTGTCTTCAGTGGGAGAAGCACCTGACCCTAAGGGTCCTTTCTTACTAAAAAAGGAAAACAAAGAGGAAAAGCTTCAGCCTAGCAGGCAATGCACTCATATTTCAGCATTCCTCTCACATAGGGTATCTAAAACTAAGGTAAGTAACAGTATTGTTTATTTAGATAATCAAATATTTCCCCCATTTCCTCTGGTTTTCTTTGATTGCCAGATGTTCAGTAGAATCGATCCTTTCACAATTAAAGCTTGGTCAGCTTTAACAAAAAGATTGTTATGCTTTTCCACACTACTTTTAAGCCAGAAGTACATAATCATGCAGTTGAACCAAATGATAAATGAAACTGGTGTATTTGAAGCCCAGAACTGTAATTAATATTGTGTTGTTCAAGAATGCACTGTGACTAAGTATGAGACTAGAATATAGATAGTTGTATACAGTAAGATGCTATTTTAGATGTATCAGAATGAATGGTGTGCTCTGTAAGTAATAAAAAGTGGTGTTGTAATGTAGAAAGGATTTCTATGCTGATATTTTAGTCCACGTAAAACCTGAGCTGTGACTTCCAAGCACTTCTCAGTATCATCTGTTTGAAACTCATATTTTCCTATTCTTCATAGAAAGGTACTATAGCTATCCATGTTTTCTTGGTGTAAATTTCAAAATAGGAATTTTGCAAGGAATGGAACTTCTGAAGTTTAAATGAAACTCGAAGAGCAAATCAAATATTAAAATATTATTATGTATTAGTCATGATTGTAAAACAGTTCAGAATCATCTTTGCCTTGTTGTGACTCAGGCTAAGAGTATTATCTGTGACATAATCAGAGCAAGTAAAATGTGTCATTTTTGGTCAGTCACTAATTTTGAATTTTCTCAAAAACTGGTGAATTAAATTAACGAATTTTTTTAGAACAATATAAGCATGAGACTTAATAGATTTTCCAACTAAATGCTCATGTCCTAAATCGGGGACCTTCCTTCCTTCCTTCCTTCCTTCCTTCCTTCCTTCGATGAGAGGAGAAACCTAAAAATGTCTACTTCATTTTAATGTGTTGTCCAACTTACTAATGTCTCGACTATTGAGAAGTATAGAAAATTTCTGTTACGACAATATAATATATACCAGGTACTTCTTTAAAATGTATTATGTGAAAATTTGTTCTAATAGCCAAGTTCTGAAGTTTTGGAACTGATGCGAAAATTTATGGCCCTCCAAAAGTGCTGCCAAATAGGAACTTCTGGGACAGATCTTCAGGAACCTGAGGTGTGCTGTTGATGCAGTATATATGTCTTTTAAAGGAAATATAAAAATACAGAAATAAATGTTTAGCCTCCATAGGTTGTTCAGGTTTTATTTCTATGACTTGCATGATTATAAGTAAGGGAAGTATGACACAGATAGTTATTTGTTTCTGAAAACTCAAAATAGAAGATCAGAAATAAAAAGGCATATTTTTTTTGAAAAGCATAGGTTCTATATTTTTATGGATTGACTATATCTGAAATTCTAGTTTACTGCTCTCTTCAAAACCAGTAAAATTCATTACCGTCTCACTTTTTTCACTTGAAGAAATAGTCAAAAAGGGCCCAATTTGACTTCTTGTACATAATTCTTCCTTTCAGCATACTGCATGGATTTTATATTATATAAAAACGGAAGTGGTGTGTATGGAACTGCTGCAAGGTAGCTATTACTTACAAGATTTGATTTTCTATTCAGCTGAAAAAGGAATGTGTGTGTGTGTGTGGGTCTGTGCATACACGTTCATGTCTATACATACATGGATTTCTTTGCACATGTGGAGCAGATCCACTTGCATGTTGGAGTTAGAAGGACCAGGAATCATTATTTTACACATCCTGTTCAGTGATGTTGGAAAATACTTATTCAGAATGTGTGCCTTATAGATGGACAGTGAAAGAATTGGTTTCTATTTTTATGTAAATCTCCAATGAAATGAAGTATTTTTGCTGCCTTCCTTTTATGTTTAAGATTTCATAACATTTTAGTAACTGTTCTGTGATCCCTACTTACTATGTATTTGTTCACTGTGCCCACAAATTGGATAGATTAGATAGTTCACCAGAAAAAGCTTTTAATCTTCTGACAGTATTCCTAATGAAAATTGAGCTCTTCTTATGTTATCACACTTAAAAAGAAGAACGGGAAAAGGGAAAAAAGAAGCAAAATTCCCAAAATGACCACAGAAAATTGAAAATAGCTCCAGGCATACATAACCATTTTACTTATAATCCAACCTTTCTAGCTTTATTTGTCAGCCCTATTTTTGGTAAATAAATATATGCAAATATACAGAATAAATATGTAACTGAAAAATTTCTGAATACAGCAACTAAACTTTAAATCAGAGGAAAATTATAGGAAACTAGATTAGGATAAGAAATCATCATCAGTTGTCTTGATTTTGTGTTACAGCTCTCTATTCCCTTCTACAGAAAATCTTATCTTGTAGTTTCCATACCAATGAGTGACTCAGGACGGCATTGATCATACTGCATTTTGATTTGGGGTTCTAGGTTTTGAATGAGATTAAAACTTCCGTAATAGGAGGGAAGAAATTTATCACAAAATTTGTACCATATTTAGAGACATAATAATGCATTTCAAAGTGGACAGAGGCAATAGGAGGGGTATCATCAGTAAAACGAGTTCTGGAGAGAAGGAAAACCTCAATCTCAGATAAACAGAAGCATTCCCATGCCTGGATCCCTCTCAGTTCTCCTGGTGCATGCAGACATATGCCTTAAGAAAGCAAAACAATTCCTCCCTTTTGCTTTCTATGCCCTGGTCAGCAAATAGTGCTTCAGAAAGATCATCTATTTGTAGAAGTACACTCTTCTCTTTAAATGCCAACAGTGGCTTGCAACTATTTTGACACAGATAAGAGTGGAAGAGATGCAGAGATGGAGGGCTAAGGAGTTTAGAAGAATGGGCAGCATTTCTAGTTTGACATTACACTGATACCAGGTCAATTTTCTAAATGAAAGCAGCTTGCCATGTTTATGGTGTGAACCATAATGAGATTTTTCTATGTAAGAACCAAAGTTACTTGCTTTACATCTTCTGTTGGTGAAGTTCAACATCAACAACCTGAAATGAAGCCATAGGCATTGGCATTTCAGAGACAAATTACATACCATGAAACAGAGTCGAAATCAAGTGTTGTCACAAGGTGAAAACAGAATGAAGAAAAAGTCTTTTCACTTATGTGTGTCTCTGAAGTAGATACTTGGAGGGAATCTTGAAGTGCTTGTCTGCTTCCCTCAGGAAGTAACTTGCAATCTGAGCAAAAACACTATCTTAAAACATATTTCCTTATGTAAAAAATAGAATTTCCTGCTAAAGTATATTTTCGGTCATTTTTTGTAATTTGCCCTATAAAGAAGTGGCTTTCCCTATGTTCTTTTGAATTAAGCTCCAAATTCCCAATTTCAGATAAGATAGTATCATCTAGGTGTAGAAATTGTCACTGAGCAGTAATCATGTACCCCACAGTATATTTCTGCCCTTTTTGTGAGCTCACTGCAGCTTAAAGAACTCTTCTTCATCCAGTTGATGGCCCCCACGTTTCACCTTCCAAGACTGGTGTCAAGACAGTTTTCTCTCATGGTTGGATGACTGAAGTTAAGGTAAAGACTTAGAAAAGAAAACCTTGTCCATTACTCTGTTGATGGAGGATATGATGGTTCACTGGAGGTACTTAGTAACTGTTAACAAGCAGAAAAATAACCTTGCTTGCGAAATTTAAGCAAAGCAATGCTTAAATTGAGCCTTCCAGGCTCAGAGCTACCTCATTTCAGAGTGGACACTGCCATTAAAAAACAAACAAACCAAAAACCCAAACAAACAAAACAAACCCAAAACCAAACACAAACAAACCAACAAATCAATCAAAACAATCAAAAAACAAAACTACACCCCCTGCAATCTGTTAATCTGTTCTTAATTTTCTCAGTATTTTTTTTTTTTTAAATGCTGGTAGAACTGTTTTTCTGTCCATCCTTGTAGTAATTTTATGGCAAAATGAGAGATTTCCTACAGGTCTAGATAGTATGGACAGAAAAAGCAGATAATAAATAAGAAATAAAATATGCTGGAGGGCAAAGGCCTTTTGGATAAGGGTGATTTGTTGTCCTTCTTTAGAACACCTTTAGTTCTTTGCATAATTCTATTACTTTCTTACAAGGATCATGACAACGTTTTCATGCAGTGGTCAGGCTTTTTTTTCCTCTGACATTTCATATTGATTGCTTGATTGATAGAATGACAAGGGTGCATTTCTGAGCATGATTCTTTTACCTCATAATGTGACTTTATTTTTTTATTGCTGTAGTGAAAGAAATTCTGCTTCTTTGATAAGAACTGAGTGCTAGACAAAAGTTTAAAATACTTACTTTATCTAGAATTCAGTAAATCATCTATTATTATAGATGGATATTATAGACTGGATAGAAAGCATGGGAATCAGTAAGGAATACTGGATGTCAGGAAAAAAACAGCTAGGAGGGAGGCATCAACACATTTTATTAAAACAAGCCAGAGAATGTCTGTTAGTTAATTTTAAGTTAATTTGTTAATTTAATTAGGTTAATTTGTTGTCTCTTAGTTAATTTATGAGTTAATTTTAAGACGAAACTCACAGGCAGATTTTGTTAATATTTTATTGAGAGACGGTGTTTATGCTGCTAGAATATGATGATGAAACTGATTTAGAAAGTATGTGAGTTCCTGGTAATCTGGGGGAAGGACTCGGCGATGGTTCTCTGCTGGGCCATGAGTTAGACTCGATTATCTTTCTGGATCCCTTCCAACTCAGCTTATTCTGTGATTCTGTGACTCTGTGATTCTGTGATTCAGTGATTCAGTGATGGATGAACTTGAGGATAGAATAGTTTTTCTGAGTAGCACTCACAAAAGCTGTGACAATGCAGACTGCAAGTTCATTCCTTTTGGAATGAGTAATGAAAATTTTCAGATGAAGAAAAAAACATGGAAGAGTTTTTGAATCTAAAGGACAGCACTATCAGAAACTGCTATAATAACAAATAGGTATAAATTGGTTATAAATAACTTTTATATTTGTATCAAAATTACAATAAAGTTTCTAACAGTCAGAACAGAGAGAGAAGTATTGTGAACCACTCAGAGCATTTAGAACAATAGGGAAAGAGCCTTTTTTTCTTGTTGTTTGTTTCTTATCTATCATAATACTCTTGCTGTTTTCATAGGATTTCTGGTATTACTTGTTTGTATTGCCATCTCTTGTTCATCCAAGTGGAATGCTACAAGATACCAGATTTTCTAATGGCAGATTCAGAAAATTAACTTGGAATTCAGAATTAACATGAGTCTTACAGCTATAGAGTTTCATCACAGGTTTAACCTGGTCTACTGTAATTCACATGTTCTCTGTTTTTTTAAGAGGAGAATTTCCAAGTATTTGCATGTGTTGGGCATTGATCTCTGCAAGAATGCTTCATATTTACACATGAGCTTCCTTACCTACTGATATCTCTGTTCTGTTATCTTACGTCTGTACAGTTTGAAAATCTTTTCCTTAACTTTAGACTGTGTGTACTTGAAAAGTAAGTTTCAGCAGCCTAGCAGAAGTGTGATGGTCTGTCCTGCAGCTCCCTCATTAGCCTTGCTTGTCTGTTCAGTATTACCTCTGTGGGAGTCTTCCCTATCTGGGTTGGTTTTTTTGGCCAAAGCAGACCCTTAGAGCTTGCTCTGCATAGCTGTGATGATCTATAATGATAATGGCTCTGTTGCATAAAAAGAAGAATGGAGGGAGATTGACATTTAGAAGGATTTTTCTTTTCAGCCAATCTAAAAGAAGTCTGTAGTGAGGCAGCAGGGATGGTCATGGTGCCTTAGGGATGGTGACAGGATCTGGGCTCTGTACCTGACACCCAACAGGAAAGAGCAGCCCTGGTCCCAGCAAAAACTCTGAGCTGCTCCTGCACCCAAATGTTTCTGCAGCAGGGAGGGGGGAGGAGGGGGAGGGTGATGAGCAAGCAGATGAAGAATATTGAAAAAAAAAATACCTGATTATTTTCATAAGAGGAGCTCTTTGTTCTAGTAATGATACTCAATTCTTTGAAACTCTTGAGTGAATGTAAGCATGTTCTCTTTTATTTACTGTTGCTGTCTTGCTGAGGAATTCACTACCCTTAATAGAAACACAGTTCAGTTCCAGTTACTCATCTTCCAAAAGATTTCCTAATAAGGGCTAGTATTTTCAAAGTCCCACTGCTCTGATGAGTTAGTGTTACATGTGGTTCTTTTCCTTTTTCCTGAAATGCAAATTGTGACTTTTTCTTCTGTTATGCAGTTGCTTGACTTGTACTCAAAAGCATTGCTCTGCTTTTGTATTTGCAACTTCTCTCTAGATTTTTAAATGGAGATATAAATGCAGCAATAACTGTTGTTAGGGCTATTGCCAATATGTAAGTAGTGTGAGATTTAGGAAAATTTATAGCTTTCCGAAAATATAATCTTGATTATGCCTAAACTATTTCATGCATGTCTTGTATAATTTCAAAGTATGTAAATGTATTTAATAAGTATAGCTTCACTGCTATGTTTATACTTTATTTTCTTATGAAAGTTCTTAGAAAAAGGCCTACTTGCAGTTCTGACTATATTTAACTGAGCTCTGTTTAAAGAAGATGTTTATTTGTTTTCTTATCTGATTCACTCTGCTCACAAGCTTTATTTTGTGCAAGTATAAACACAGAGTTGAAGTAATACCAAAATTATGACAGAAAAAGGAAATAGAGTGGTGCCATTGGACTACCAAGAGGGGAAAAAATTATACTATCTTCACATTAAAAATTTCTATATAAATGCCTCTCTTTAAGAGAATGTTAATCTAAAACTTGTAATTTATTACTCTTCATATGCTTCTTGCCTGATTCGATCCACAGACTGTGTTCTGGAACTTGTAGAAATTTTTAGAGTACCTGCAGTCATTCAGAGGAAAAATGCTCTTCCTCTGTGGTGCAGGAATTCATTCCTTTCTCATGGAAGAATAAAGCCCTCTTTGTTTAGTCAGATGATTGAGCTTAATTTTGATAGACATGATTTTTTTTCCATTCAGAAGCAGTCCTTTTCTTATCTAACATAAACCTTGATTTATTTTCTTTTTTATTGAGATGGCCTGTTCAACACAGTATTTCACATACAGGTATCATATCTCTAAATCCAGTAGGGCCAAGAAAATATGTAGTTTGGTATATTTAAGAAAATAAAACTAGCTTTGCAAAAAACCTTGAAGGTTTTTTGGTTTTGGGTTGGGGGGTTATTTGTGTTTTTGTTGTTGTTGTTGTTTGTATGTTTTTTGGGGGAGGGTTGTGGTTTTTGGGTGTTTGGTTTTTTGTTTCGTTTATAGAACGTTTTTTAAAATTATGCTTTTGATGATAGGATCTTGGTGGGCTGAGTTTAAAAAAAGATTCATTTATTGAATCCAAAGAAGCATTAGATTTAGAGACATTATTTTAATCTTATTAGAACTTTTATATGTGAATGGGAACATAAACTTTGAGAGTTTTTTCAGTTAATTTTTTTATGGCTAGGAATAGAACTATTAGCAACAGAATTCAAATAAAAAGCAATAAACCTACCTAGAACAAAAAACTGTTGTTTTAAGAGATTTCAAGGAAAATTATAATTATGATGATAATAATAAAATAATAAAGCTTGCTGCTTTTACTGCAGCTGATTGTGTTTGTGTATTTATTAAAAAAGCTGTATACGTATATAAGGTAGCTATGTAAGTCTGCAGTCTAGCTAACAGCCCTTAGATACTCCAAATTCTGTATAAGTAATGAAATATGCAGAACTCAGTAAAGTTATGGAAAAATATTCATATAAGGTTAAAAAAAATTATATATTTTTTGCAAGTTGTTAAGGTAGATGAAAAATTATTTCCCATCTAAAAGTTTATGATTTGATCTTTAAAGGAAAAAATATAGCTTGAGTATTTATTGAAATATGAATAAATATGAATGAGATTTTTAAATAAAATGCTAACAGTGTCAGAGCAGGTATCAGTTCACAACAGATTTCAGTGTTGCTGAATCTTTTTTTTTCCTTAAAAAATTTCAGCTGAAAACTTTCACCCAGCTTTGCTTTTTTCTGTACCAAAAACCCTCTTGGTACACTCTCTCCAGTAGAAGCTTTGCATATGGATAGGAAAGAGTCTGAGTACACCTGAGGCACACTCTTAAAAGCAACTCCCTTCTCCAGTACTTTTCAGAGATCCAGAAGGGAGATTGGGTTCAGCTGGCTGAGACCCAGGTAGCAGCAGCATTGCAGGACATGAGTGGACAGATGATGAACAAGGACAGGCACTAGCCTTGGTCCCACATGCATCAGTCAGGCAATGTTTCTGCTCCCCAGGGCTATTGGCCAGTCCAGTGTTGGCTTTCTTTCCAAGAAGAGAAGGAGCAGCAGTTCAATGTAAACTGTGTGACAAAGGAATTAGATCTCTGATTGTATAACTTTTATTACCCAGAGTACACTTCATACTTTAGATGGCATATAAATTAAATTAACATAAGTAATAACCACTTTGGCAAGTCTTAAAATAGAACAAAGATAGAAGAGATGAAAACAAGCACCTCATAGTCCAAACTTGCTTCCTAACAACCAGTCTGGAAGGGAAGAGGGGGTTTGAGGCGCCCAATTAATTTCTTCTTCTTTAGTACAAAGCTTGGCTCTTCAGTGGCATCTGCTTGCACCTCATGCGTCAACGTGGCTGATGAGCAGTGGCTTTTACCCCCTGGAAATGTCTGCTCCTTCTGCTTGTGAATGGCTTTCACCAAAACATACCAGAAGTGGTTGCTTTCTCAGTAAATCCATCAGACAATAGTGAGAATTTTACAGGTCCACGTTTGAATATATCCTTTTATTTCTACGCTGTCTTTTCCTTAGTATGTGTATTGGTATTTAAAGTATTTAAATTAAATTTTGAGTGATTTTTGACCAGTCCATTTGACTAGCCAGTTTATTGCATGCTAAATTCTTTTCAAATTGCCAAGAAAAGACAAAGAAAAAAAACAATCCCAGGAAATCAGAGATGATGGGGTCTCTAAGTCACTGGCATGTTGTCAAAGTACAAATATTTTTTTTACCAACTGTGGCATATTTTTACCGTTTTCATTAGGCTTTTGAATGTTCTGCCAGCTTGTCTTTATTTTGATAAGGAATTTTTAAAAGTGATTTCCATATAACTTCCAAAACGGGTACAATAGTGAAAAGTGATGATTGTTTGTATCTGTATTGATCTCTATGGTGGTCTTAGGTGCTAAGTATGTCCATTATTTGGTATACCTTACTCTCAGTATGGCTTTAAAATACTGTGCAATGCTGAAGTTGAACTGCTGTTTCCTTTTGTACAAACCTCGATATAGTTACTTAGACCTCAGTAACAGTACCTGTGGGCTCTGTGTGTCCTTAGTTCTGTCTCAGCTTGCTTGAATTTACTGAAATTGGACAATTTGTTTACATTTTTCAGACTGAAGTCTACAAATATTTAACTGCAGTGCCATAGAATTAAGACATTCAAAAGACTAAAAGATTAAAGCACAGTATTTGTTCAATGAACTGTTGTGGTTTTATCCTCAAAGTTGCCTTGAGAATTGCTTTGAAATTACTTAATATTTATAGACATACTTGATTCTCACAGACAGACACTCACATGAAGTTAACTTCATATTCCCATACAGCCGTTTTTCGTACTGCAAAAAATCACTTTCTGGTGTCTAATCACTTCAAAATGTTCACTTTACCACGAATCTTAGAAATGAGATGTTTTAATTCTCAGAAGCTCTAGATGTCTGACCATCCTAACAGACATCCTCTGTGTGATGGAAGCTTGACTCTGCTTCCATTTGAGCCAGGTCAGTGCTAAGCCCAGAGGAGGCAGATCTCTTTCTGCTTTAATTCTATGATCTGTGAAGCACAGAGGTTTCATGGTTAGATAAGATAGGGTGGCTGCCCAAAACAGTTCCTGCCTTTGAAGCTTGGGTTAACTTTGATTTTATGTGGTGCTTGGAAAATATCAGTGTGAAACACTACTAAAACGTGGGGGTGGTGTGTTAATGGTGGATTTTGTGTCTTTGGGAATAGAATCAGTGTTTTGGGAATCCATTTATTTGTCATGACTTCTCTGGTTTCAGAAGAGAACTTGTCAGATTGACAAGTTATCTTAATGCAGGTGCGTGCAAATGGATTTCCTGTTTACAAAGCAGGTTAAAATATCCAAAAGCTCTTCCAGGCAGGAATATCAGGGTTGCTATTTTGATTACTTTTGTTTTCACATGGCTCTTGGTGGCTTTATTTGTAGTTCTACTATTTGATTAGATTTGATGGTGTGAAGTGTTCTCTGTCAGAGCATGGCCAGACTTAAACACTGAATTAATTAGGGATAGATGTGACTTAGGATTTATGTATAAAAGTAGATAGGTTTGACCCATTACTCTGTCTTTAAAAGTAATTCTACTAATGATCTTCTGTCTGAACAGCTCTTTTCTAGAGTTCATGGTCAGGGCAGGGTGAGGAGATTTCTTTGACAAGGCTCATCTGCTCTCTTCAGTCTGGACTCCAAACATTAACTGGGAAAGATGTTCAAGGGGTATAGAAAAAAACCTCCAGGTTTTATACATGTTAGGGTTGGTTTGCTTTTTGCATAATGAAAGTTTTCCATTTAAGTAGTATTTATTGCTGGGAAAGGAATAATTTACCAGGAAAACATTTTGAGGGAATCAGTTGTCTTTAGCTTAGAAGCATACCATGTTAGGGACCAGGTTCTTCTGCCTAGGTAGAGATACTCCACTGCACTGTGAAGGGGTCACTTCAGAAATGTCACACACAGGATCCAATCTAGTAACCAAACCCTGTCTCTGGAGTCTCAGTAATGGTCCTTGTGAGGCATAACCACCCCATGAGCTGGGTTTGAAAGAACTGAGTTGCATTCATATTGTGCTTACTTTTCCTCGGATGTTGAAAAATTCACAGCTCTGGCTACATATCACAGCAAGAGAGCTATCATCTCTAGCATGTGTTGGGACAGGCAACTTGAAGATATTTATGCAGGGATTATAGACACAGGTCAGGAGTTAGCTCTTAAGAGTTGAAACTTTGTCACTGACTGGGGAATCCAGGAGAAAAAGGGACTGAGAAGGTGGCATAGAAACTGTGATGTGTTTGAGTAACAGTTTACAGTTTTCTTTAACAGCATTTACATAGTTGCAAATACAGTTTTATTTATTCTTGCACAAGAAGTATTTTTATGCTCCATGCCTGCATATAGACCATTACCCTATACTCTGCTCCATGGAGATAGCTATGTTTATAGCCAGCTTGGGAACAATATCAAGAAATTTAATGGGATCCCCTTTTAGCCAAGGTTCACACTCTCCCAGTCTGCCTCACAGTAGTTTCTGATCCAAAGTTTGCCCATGGCCAAAATCTCAGGAGAGTGACTTTCCCCAGTAACCACCTTTAGATTGTAGCAAGCTACCACAGTGCCATTTCAAGTTTACTGATTTGGGACAAGGAACACTCTGTAAAGGGCAAAAAGCCCCTCTCCAGTCCTAGTCTTTGTGGTCCAGAGACAAATCTTTCTGTGCAAATGCTGGTGACTGAATATTTGACATCATGGATTGTTCCATTTTTCATTTAAAAAATAAAAAACCCAAGGTTGCATTTAGAAAGACTCAAGCACAAATCTTCCAGCCAGTAATTCCCACTGCTTAGCTCTTCAAGGAATCCCATAAGTCTATCTCTCTCAGATTGTGTTTTTCTCAATAGACCTACATGGTACAGTTGTACCTTAGGAGCTGGAGAGGGATTGTGGGATATAGAACATGAACCCTGTCCTTGACAACTAGAAAGGACCCATTTTTCAAAGTGGACCAGGAGCTGTAATCAGAAAGGCTGGGAGTAGTCCAAAAAAGTATAGATGTCCACAATATAGCTGTCAGTTCATCCCTTCAGGCTTTCTTTCTAGCCAGGAGAGAGAAATGTTCACTTCTACCCATGGCTTAACCATCCTTAAGTAAATATCTGAAATAGTGAAAACTAAGTGCCCCCTAAAATGTCTAGTTTTCTGTATATGTTCTAAAAGGAGTCTGGCATGACTTGCTCCAGTTCTACAGACACTTGAAATTTAGTGAGCTGAGTCCTACTTGGCCTGTGCCCAGCTCCCTTTATTTCTGCTCCCAGCCCTTTCCCTGGTCCCCCACAGAAACAAGGGCTTTCAGCTGCCCCAATCCTTCATATCCTGTAGCTGAATCCTGCAAGGTTTTCTGTTGCCCATCTTGCATGGAGGAGCAGCACAGGGCAGAGTTGCCTGGATAGAGGAGGTCTTACTTAAAAAATAACCACCTCTGGGCTATACAAAGTAGCCACTTTCTTGTTCTTGCAGCTCTACATGCAATAAGCAAACTGTGTCAGAGCACCAGGCTTGAACCTGAAATTGCTGGGTGATAACTAAGTTCAAATTACAAATGCATGAGTGCCTTTGGCACACTTATTTTCCATAGGTACAAGTGTCCTAAGATTTCTGATTCTATTTTTGTAAGTCTTGCTGAGATGCTGTAACTCTCTACTTCATAAGTGGTTTCTCTCATTTGCTATGCTGATTGCTTAGCATTCATAAGATGTAAAGTCAGTTTTCTAAGACTCTGTGTGAATGATAATCAAGGGGCACAGTTATGTGTGTGTTTCATATTTTTGTATACATTTTTTGCACAAGAGGAACCATTAATATGTTTATGTTAAAGAAAGTGAGGTTGTAAGCCTCAGAAGTAGTGTCATGAAAAATCTTTAAGAAGTCTGTTGGCTAATTATTTTAAATGTGATCAAATGTCTGATGATCTCCTTAGATATCCTACTTTTTCTGATGAGCAAATGTCATAATTAAAATTAACACTATGTAAATGCTATGAATCTTTCCAGTCAAAACAAAAACTGAATAACTGTGTAGATGGAAATGACACAGTGAACTGTAAATTTATTGTAACTTGAATTAGTTGTGCTCTCAGCACAACTGCCATGATCCAAGCCTTTCATACATTGTAATCAGTCAAAGAAAATGTGTAAAAACTGTACCTATGATACAATGTTTATGATGAAAATGTAAGTACTTTAATAATATTCTTTTTTGTGTGTGGGTGTGTGTGTACCATTAATAAAGATATTACTTTTTTCTAGGATATGGTACTGCCAGTTTTTGCATGCTGGGTATATAATAATGCTCTTAGTCTTCAAAGAGCAATTGGGGAGCACAGCGAGCTGCAGTGTGCTATCCTTCACCCAGTGCTGCCCTGTGCCTGGTGCTGGTACACTGGGCAGTAAACGTGTTACCTCAGTCTTACTTGGAGGTTGTGTGCCAATGCTTTTGTCAATAGTATGCTTTCTTACTTTGTTTAAATATTTCTTTTTACTTATAGTTGCAGATAGTCTGTTGCTAAAAAAGCAAAAAATATTTGGGCCGAATGAAGTTTAGTCAAGTTAAAAATGAGGAAGAGAAACAGGAAGACAAATCAAATGTCCAGCTGGATCTCGTGGTTGATCCCATAAGAGAGGCTGAATGATGATAGAGGAGACTGAGAGGGAATCTCATCAATGCGTATGAATATCTCAAAGATGGGTGTCAAGTAAGGAGTAACAGCCATAAACTAAACACAAGGAGGCCCACCTCAGCATGAGGAAGAACTTCTTTACATTGAGGGTGGCAGAGTACACTGAACAGGCTGCCCAGGGAGGGTGGGGAGTAAAACCCACCTGGAGGTGTTTCTGTGTAACCTGCTCTAGGTGACCCTGCCTTGGCAGGGCTTGGTCTGGATGATCTCCAGAGGTCCCTTCCAACCCTAGCAATTCTGTGACTCTGTGATGTCAATTTAGGGTTCCAGATGTGACATCTCCTGACTTTCTTCTCATGTTTTACTCTTTATTTGTGTTCATGTGGTGCCCATGACTACAATATTGACAGTACTTATGACAAAAGCCATGCGCCATAGAGAAGTAGGATCATCAGTTTTTGTTAAAAGAACTATGTATGAAATGAAGCTACAAAACTGGGAAGTGAGCAGTGATGCTTTGCATTGTAACATTCTTTTTTCACTTAAAGAACTTTCCACAGACATTCCAGTCAACATGTTCGATGCACAGGTAGTTTCTCTTTATGCATAAAAATGGTCTCTTTGTTGGTGGGATATGCTTATTTTGAAGAAATCAATTGCTCTTGAGAGTTTGATGCTTAAAAATCCCGTTGATTTCAAGGCTTAAGAATTTAGCAGCCCAATAAGACTGTTCTGTAGAATAAACGGATGACCTTTTGCTGATTTTTTTTTTCTGTTGTTCAAAGTTTTCTATTCTCTTAGAGTTGTAGTAGCAGTATAGCAGTTATTTTGCAATCCCAGCTGGAGGAAGAACTGCTATGGCTACTATGTAAATATGTACTATTGAACTTCATAGTGCAATTCATTTTATGTGCTCTTAATTTATGTTCTGACTTTTATAGTTCACATCAGACCTCTTTAATAGTAGTGATGGTTCTTTGTTCTTTGCATTGTTGGCAGCCATAGACCTTAAAGCATTTTACAAAGGAATGGTAAGTGCAATTGTCACATTTTATTGAGGAGCAAACTCCAGGACTGCAAATGACCCATTGAAAATCCCACAGTCTGCAGAAGAGCCAAGACTTCCTAAAAAGCTTACAACTGTAACTGTGAGATTAAAAGATATTTGTAACTGCTTGTTTACCTAGGAGGATGTGATAAGAGAAACAGTAATACAGTGTGTATGTGTGTGTAATCTTTAGACAGGGGTATTGTTTTAAGGAACGAGTCTGTGGGACATTAAATTTCCATACTTTAAAGCGCGTCTGTGTATCACTTCCATATTAAACATGTTTAATAATGTTTACAGTATAAACCAGGACACTGTTAACTTTCTGAAACTGGAATCTGTGGCTGAAAGTAATATAATGTTTGATTCCCAAGCATACTAAAGTAGGACACAGTTGTGTGCTGCTGGGGTATAATGTGGGCCATGCATACATTTAATCTCGGCTTCATTTAGCATCTTCATTTCTTGTGTCCTCTCAGTAAGAATGTTTCTGTTTGAAGAACTTTAATTAATTACTCATTAGAGGTTACTTGCTTTAAGGGTAAATACCACAGATCACTTCTTGCAGTGTAAAGTTAGCTAAATGAGCAAGTAGCAGTACCTGATTTGTCGATGTATTTTAGTGATATTATAGAAAATATGTTGACCACAAGCTGAGTCAGGATCTCACTGTAAGAAGATCCCTAAAGTCTTTTAAGATGTGAACTCAGTTGAACTATGAAGAAATGCATAGGATATGTGAACAGCTCATTAATTAAATTATAACAGATTCATCCATCACTGGGTTGCCTTGCAAATGTGTATGTTTATACTCACATCCCTTTGACTGTTCTTTCAGCTCATGTTTTGTACTTCAGAACATAGCATGGTGACACTTGTTATCCTTCTTGATGGCACAGTGCTGAACTCTCCATAACAAGATGTTTTTATTACAATTGCTAGGTTTTTTTACCAAAATAATAATTATCACTGTCAAAATTATCCTTACAAAATACCTGACAATACTGTAGTTACCTGCCTTGCTGAATAGGAAGGTGGTATGATAAGAGATCATTTAAGTGTACACAAAATGTTCTTCTTTCCCTTTGTAATATATTCTGAAGAAAAGCAGACCAGAATTTCACCATGCTTCTGGGTTGGTGCTTTATTTATCATTGTGTTCTTGGGATGAATAGAACAGAACATAATATAAACTCACTGACTGAGGGTTATATTAAAAACATAAGACTTTTTTATATAAATCATATCCTAGTAGCAAATATTTCAATTTTTCAGGAACCATTGTGCTGGAACAGGATTTTATATTAGGATTGCATTTTCCTCACTGTTGAAACAAATAATGTCACATTACAAAAGTATTGGAATTTTATTTAAATATGATGTATTAAGTATCTTCATGATGGTGAGGTCCAATCCTATGTATGCTTCACAGGGAATAGCCCCATGGAGATCTACATATGATGAACTTGGTGAAAACTCTGGATGTTTTGTGAATATGTAAGACAAAACAACCCCCACATCTTCTGGACATAGGGGAAAAGGAAATATTTAACAATGCCATGCATTTCAGATTTGTTTTAAATAACCCATGCTTTTATATTTAATTTGATATAGTCAATGACTCTGTGTAACCCAAAGTTCCTTTGAGGATGACAGAAAAATGTATAAAAAAGTTAAGGCCTTTGAAAAAGATTTGGTCTTCATTGGCATCTTCCTCTTTCCCAATGTGGCATTACACATAATGCAGTTTTTGGAGAAAGACCACCACTGGACAAGGGTTAGAAAAATTGATTTTACTTAAACATTTCAATGGAAAAAAACATAAATTATTCTAAGAATTTTTCTGACTATATATTGGAAGATCATGACTCGAGAGAAATGCTTTCAATTTTCCACTAGAATATGTTCTTGTTAAAAATTAAATACATATATTAGAAGCTTTGGAAAATAGGAGATATCATTAATAAAAATATTCTTTTGAAAACAAGTATGGAATCAGGCACATTGTATGAAAGGATCATTAAGTAAAATAATTTTTAGGTTTGAGTCATTGTCAGTGACATTGGCTCCTGTTACCACTGAAATGCAGATAAAAACTCACCTCAAAAGAAACTTGTCTTCATTACCCATCTTCAGTGCTGTGTCACTAATAGATAGGGTAAATCTTGTGATTGCAGACTCTTTTTCAAAAATATTATTTTTCTAATACCTGACATACTAGTTTTGTTTTTTTTTCATAGCCTAAAGATGGTGTATTTAATAACATATAATTATGGTGATTTAAAGGCTGGGAAAGGCTGGGAAATAGTTATTAAAATATCTATGTATGATACTTAAGTTTATTCAAAGTCACTTCTACATTGTTCTTATTCTGGCAGTAGCTATTTTTTTAATTTATCAAGGAGATTCACAAAATTTCTGTTTTATGATGTTTGCATGTTCCTCATGTCATCTTTCATTGTGATTTTATTAGAAGTTGGATACCAATTATATAATTGTATCATGTCCTATCAGACCTTAATTAGTCAGGAAGGTAGTAATACCAGCTTTATATAAACAAGCCAGGGATTATGCATTTTTTATTATTTTTTGTTTTACCTCAAATCTTCTGTCATATTAGATTCTGTTGTACCCATGGAGTTTTAAAGTCTGACCTATTATTGAGATTAACATAACAAAACTGCATGTTTCCTTAAACAGTATTTCCTAATAATAAGGCAAGACTGCGCTCTGATCTTAGATTTTACCTTATGTGATTTTGATTCATTGTGTACATAGGAATCTTTTTTTTTTCTGTGCATATATTATATTTAATCCTTGTTTTGACAGCATCTTACCTGCATGAAATTTATGTATCTTACTTTTCCTTGCTATTTAACTGGCCATTGCTATTTTTATGCCAACTTGTACTCGATAGCAGTTACCCTCTCACACATCAAACACACCCAAAAAGAACCACTCTCATTAATTATCACAATAATCCTAGGCAGCAGAGGTTTATCTGTTGGTTCCAAGAAAAAATACTATCTGAAATAATTTGTGTAATATAGAGATAATAAGAGATTAGTGCATCTGTTCCAAAGAGCCTGACCTTCAAACCATTAGCTCTGCAAGATTCAAGCACCATGGTTGTAATCCTGCTATGAAAGGCAAGTTTGTTTTACTTTTGTATTTTATGATCTTCATCCATGAGCTAATATATATTGAAATCCCTGGAAAGATTTAGTACTACTTGGCTTGAGTAATAGAGTCTAAAGTTACTGTAAAAGGTACTTTTCTGTTTAACCAATAGTAAGCCTAGGACCATAAAAATAAGGTTTGTTTATTATATTTTTGTTTTGTGCTGTGTGCTCTGGGGAGCCATCTTTTTCTATGCTATCCACAAGTAAATTCAGAATTTGAAATCTGTGATTCAGACTGGCTGATTGATTATTGCAGATTTTCATGTTTGTTTTTATGATGTTGATTTGAAAATTTCCCTTTGTACAGAGCTGTGCAATTTTCTGCTGTCCTTTCTCATTTTCTTTAGTGCTGATGCTGATGTGCAAGTTTTATTTTCCAGTTTATTATTAAATAGTTGTTATTTCTTCATCTGTAAGTTTGTTAGTGCTCTCTGTATCAATACAGCAGGAAAATTTGATGCTCAATCTTAGTGTCTGCTTTTGAATAATACGCAGGGAGGAAAATGGCCTGTTAAATAGTTCAGAAGTAGTGAAATTAGCTTTGTATTGGTTTTTTTGTTATTAGCTTACATGGAACAACATTTCTGGATATTGTATTAGTTCAAGACAAGTGTTGTTGATCCTTAAACTTACTAGTATTCATGCATGGTTGCATTATAATATTTATTTCATATAATGTTCTGTTTTAGTTGGCACAGCAGTTTGGAAGTGTTTTCGCTTCAGAAATAGCTAGAAGTTTGGGAGGCAATCAGTTTTTTCTGTAGAAATAGTCTGTATTAGCACCACTTTTTTTTTCCCATCTCATTCTGCCTTGTGTTTTTTGAATGGGCTTTTAAATTTTGTAAAGACTCACTGTCTGCATATATTTATTGGCTGTAATTCAGATGCTTTCAAATAGTATTTTATAATATATATGGCTAGTTCTCCCTTGTGCTTATATTTCTCTTAGCTTTTTGTCATGTTTGTAACAGATTATTTATGTCATAAATCTATTATAAAACAAGCCAACCATCACAATAAAAAAATCTTGCTTTGTAGTAAAAATTTAGTGTAATTTACCAGGGAAATCACAGAACAACTCTTCCTGTATTGGTGCGCTTTTTGCCTCGTGTCTGTTGACTGTTGTCTCATCTGCTTCACCTTTGAGAAAGGCAAGTGATTCCTTGCTAAGCAAGGTTTGTAACCAAGAGAGGAGAGCTGGGGAGAATGAGAAATGAGCAGCCATAGGGACCTGCAAAAATAACATGTAATTGTCTTTGACGGCAAAATGCAAGGTGTTACAGAAAATCCTGCTGTCTCACACTGCTCCTTAACCTACCCAGATATCAAAGCAATACTGATACTGTGACAGGTTTTTTGTGCTGGTGTCTGTCTATGGCACAGCTGAACTTTTATATCTTGTCAGTGGGGTTTTCCTCAGAGTGTATCTGGCAGTAAACATAAACCAGCAATATTGGATGCAAACCTTAGGATTTCATAGCACAGTTATGCCAGAGTATTCACTTGGGAAGTTTGGCTGAACAATCTGTCTCTAAACCAGGTCTTTGTGTGCAGTTGTCCACTTTCAATAATATAAACGCAAAGGGAACAATTATATCTTAGAGTTATGCAGTGTTTATCTAGCCCAGATCTGCTGCCCAAGGCATAGGTGTTTTAACCCACAGATGTCTAATGCAAACCAGTCTGAGCATAATCCCACAAAACAGCTCTTTGGAAACAGAAACATTAAGAGACTGTCTAGCTCACTACTTACCTGTCTTATGTACTACTGTGGATAAAAAACTGTTTTGAAAGATAAATTTTGCACCAGGACCACTATTAACTGGATTTGAACACTAGTTGATCAAAAGAAAGAGCATCTCCCGAGTTTTTAGCCTCCTTTCTGGAAGTTATTACCTGGGCTGACCTCAAAGGTGAGAGGTATGTCTGTACATCATCACAACCTAGCTGGCTTTGAACTTTAGGTAGTTACGTTTTAAAAGAAATTCAAAAGCAAATTAAACATTAGGAGGTACTTCGGCTGAAAATGAGCATGACTATAGTTTACTGTAGCTGAAACTTCAGTGGGATCACTGGTAGTGGTACAAGTGACAGCAGTGCAAACAAGGTTGCAAAAACAACATGCAAATTTTTTTCTAAATTTGTAGAAAGTTTAAATAAAAGTTTGTTTGAGGTGTGGTATTTGGAGGCTACCGAGAAAAAATTTACTTTGTCAGAGTTTGAGATTAATATTTCAATTGGTGGAAGAACAAGCCAAGGTTTTGATCAGCCTTTGTGTTACACATCCAGAAGAGTAAGTCAAACAGTTTTAATCCTGGAAAGGGGCTTTGGCCCTACAAATAAGAAATATTTGGAATTATTTTTCTTGGGACTAGGAGAAGGAGCATAAAGGAGGAAAGGCTGTGGCCCAAGGAGCTTTCTGAGAGGCTGTAGAGCCATGGAACTTTCCCTCTGTGTGTTTTTTATTTCAACTTTAAACCTCCATTGAGAACTTGTGTGGGAGGAACTTCTGTACACTTGACACAAGTGCAGTGCTTTGTGTAAAACTGTTCAAGGTGGCAGGCAGGTCCTGGAGCCTTTGCAAGGTGCAAGCTGAAGGCAGGTCTTGGGAGACTGACATGCACACATTAGCAGCTCCCAACATCAGCGTTTCATTCCTACCATGGTATTGTACTGAGATAAAACTTTCCATTTAATCATATTTTGATTTTTTTTTAAATTTGGAACGCATCATGAGAGAATTACATACCATACAGCTATGTTTTTCAAAAAGGCAGTGTCACCTTCTAAGCATCATTTCTAAAATTATCAAGAAGATAAAGATTACTTCAACTATTGCACTAATAGGAAATCTGTGCCTAAGCAATGAAAATACATGAACGTTTCTGCATAGGAGTGACATGCGATATACTGTGTCATTACTGGGGAGGATTTTCAGTTTGTCACCTCTACAGTATTTGCAATCTTAAATCCTGTTATGTGTTTATTAACTGAAATGAACAGTTTCATTTGTGGCATTTTTCTCCTTGATTATTTTATGATACTTTAAATAACCAGAACTTTACCATAACGTGAAGAACTTTACCATAACTACAGAACTGTATTGTTCATGTTTTAATTTTTTTCCTCATTTTAATTGTTTGAAATAGTTCTCTTCTTTTGGCATGACAAATGCTGAGTAATTTCCCCTCTGTCTCTAATCATCCTGAGAAGGCACATTTGTACCTACAATTTCAAATCCCAGTCAATAAAGTGTGTTAAATTAATTGATTCTTAACCAATTGCAAAATGAAAGTATAATACATTTTCAGAATAGAGTATTAGAGAAACGGAACAATTTGACATAGAAACAAATATTGCAAAGTCTGTTTCCTCAAAATGAAGTTTAAAGATGAAAGGAGCTATTAGAAATGAAGTTCTGTTCTCAGAATGCACATGGGCAATTTCAGAGGCAGTGAAACTTTTTTTAACTCTGCTGTGCTCAAGTCCCTCTATAACAGTAGCATCATTTAGACTTTTCTGTTGCATAACTGTAACTTAGTATTTAATGCTAATTTGATGTTTTCTCAGCTTTGCAGTGTTTCAGGTGGTTTTGTACCAAAATTCATGCAAAATGAGTCAAAATCGACAGGACAGAGAAATGTGATTCTGACTGTGATTTATCTGACTCCTCATCAAATTTTGACCACCAGCATTTAAAAAATGCATTGTCCAAGGTTGCTAAGAATATTTTGTGCTCTTCTTTGCTTGCATGTAACTGGAAAATGCACTGCTGACTGAATTTTTTAACCTTTCAGCAATGTATTATGAAGTGCTAGCTGGCATGAAGTTCAGTACTTTTTTCACTGCAAGGCCCTGTAATGTAATCACAGTTGTAAAAGGAACTTGTGAGTGAAGCAACTTGATCATTCCTCACAGTGCTGCAGTGCCAAGTGGTTACAGGATAATGAGGGAGAAGCAACGTCCGGACCCCTAAGATTTATTCTTCCCAGAAACCGCACAAGTTATTTAAACAAAGGTGAAGCTGCTTTAGGTGCTGGTTGCTTGCTAAGGATTATATCATAGCCAATGTTTAATTTTGCTTAAACCAAAGGTAAGCCTGTATTTTCTGTGTTTTACCGTGATGAGCCTGTTCATGAGTCTTGCTTTAGCAATGTATGGTAGTCTGGAGTTACAGCTTTGCAATGCAACAGTCACTGAAGAAAAACCGTAGTCAGTGGGATACTGTGTTGATTTGATACATTAGAAATGAGCTCTTAAAGGCAGGTTACTAACATTTTTAAAGGGAAATGTGATATCCACCTGGGAGTTGCTGGTAGTGATAAAATAAAACTTAGAGGGCTTGAAAGTTGCAGTCGGAGCAAATCAAACTACTGAAAAGGTAAAAAGCATTTTCAGATCGTTTCGCTGGTTGGTAATTGAGATGAAAAGGAGGGGGCTGTTTCTGAAGCTGTAATGTCTCCTGGTCAGTATGCTGTGAAATTGTATTAGGGTTGAGCTATTATTCTGAAACTTTTCAACTGTACAAAAAGACATGTAACATCTTTTTACTGGAGGATACTTTAACACTAGTGGTTTTGACAGCATTTCAATTTACAGTTTTTTTGGAGATTATTAAAATAATTAGACTTTGGGCTGCCGTCATGTACAGCACATAGTTCTCACGAAACTTTTTGAAGATGCACAGTAACAGTGAATTTCTCTATTAGTGATGACTTATAAATTGTCATATTGGTGGTAAAATACTATCTTTTATTAATCATACTGTCATGTTATGTTTTTAATAATAAATACTGAACTATTTGTAATTGTGAAGACTTACTTAAAAGGTCTCAAATTTACTTAAATATGTATACGTTCTTAATGAAATGAAATGCTGGTTTAGTTATCTGAAAAATCTCCTTTTTTTTATTTCCTGCATTCCATTTCATTTTCCCCTGCTGTATTAACTGCAAGCTGTGCCCCAGCACCCTTGCCTTGGACAAATGTTATCTCTATACCATATGTCAGTTCTCTGAGAGGGCTTGGCTGGTTATAAATAGTGTTGTAATATAGGGCTGTGTTTTAATGTAAAAATGTTATTATTGAAGTGCTAACAACTCTTCTGAAGTTATTTCGCTCTGTCTCACATTCTCCTCCCATCTAACAAAAAAGCAGACAGTATATGAGAAAGTGAGTGCTTGATATTTTATAAACTATTTATATAGTAAATAATTTGTTGGAAACATGGTTTTGTTGTTTTACTAATTGAATTTTACTGAAATAGGCTTTCAGAGTTGAAGAACATGGCACGTGTACCTATTATCAGCTTCACTGACATATTCTGGTTTTATATAGCTCTTTGCATATGTGTGAAGAAAATAATTAAGATGCTTTCATTTCTGTATGTTTATAAAGTGTGCATAGCACAATCCCAGAAGTAGAAACTCATTGCTATAGATCATCTTTGATTGCCTCATTTTGGCTGAAAGACAGTGGCTCTTTTTCTCTTCATTGTAAGTATGTAGACAAAACAATTAATCTTCATAAAATAATTTCACAGAACTGAAAAGCCATAACTGATCTTTTCCTGACCAGACATCCTTGCTTTGCCTTAAGATACATGTTTCCTGGTTAAACTCAGGTTTTCTTTTCTGACATGAAAATATAATAAGTATCAGAATAAACATAAAACGCATGCATGTTTCTACTTCTTTTTTCCAATAAATACGGAAAGATATCTAAAGAAGATACAGTTTGTAAAATAAGTTGCTTAAGGTTTTGAGACCACTGTTAGGTAGTAAAAAATGGACTGTTTTCCACTTCTTGTTTGCTTTTGTTTTGAGCATGGACCTATTCCTGTAATTTGCTCTCGAAGTGCTACCTCAGTTTCATGCAAGTCAGTAGGAGCTGTTAGATGACTTACTTTGAAATCTAAAACTGTTAAGTCTGAGTCTGCAAGTTTGATTTTCAGTGAAAAATACAGTCAAAAGGTGAGATTCTGCTGTACACTGTCTAAAATGCCATCAAAGCATTGATACAAACATTGGCAGCAATTCAGTGAAGTCTCCTTTTGTTAGGATTGGTGCTTTTTGTTCCTTTGATCTACATATGTCAGAAAAATATATGGTGTATATTAAGAGACTAATTGCATTATCTTTTATGTATTATCTGAAAGTATTTATTGGGAAAGAAAGGTGTTTGCCAGATGAGTTTGTGACTTTATAAATACAGTTGTGAGATACAGTTTATTCCAAACTTCTGAAAAAATTTCTTCTCAATGAATTGTCCCAGCTGAAAAGGTGGATATTCTTTCTAGAAGGTTTTGTAATTTATATTAGTATAAATTTTGTTTATAGATTTGTTTTAATAAATAGCAATGGGAAGAAGTACATGATGGTTTATATCTGGGTTTTAAACCTCAGGATCTAACACCGCAGAATACCAACAGCATTCTCCTTTCTTTGGATATATTGTGTGATGTTTGGAAGAAACAAAAGTCAATTACTGCAATATTTCACATCTTTTTACAAAGAACATTATATTAGGAGAGTATTGCACAATACACAGAATGGAAAATACAGGGGAATATTGTGTGATATAAATACTAGAAATTTGTATTGTTGAAATTTGTATTTAAATGTCAATTTTTTTACTATTTATCTTGTGTCCATAGTCACTATGCACTTTCAGTCTTAATGATCAATCTACTGCTGAGTTCATCTGATAGATGTACCCATATTTTTAAAAAAATGCTCTTTGAATTATTTATTCTTTTCTTTCTGTCTCTGCTTTAGGACTATAAGCCAAGGGGCACTTTGTCAATTCATATGTAAATAAATTTTGTTGTTGTTTAAAAGTACTACATGCAAAGTAAGGGGGATGCTGCAGAACTTGTAATCCAGCTGGTCTCCAAGCAGCTAAATTTGAAATTGTAAAAATCACTAACACATCAGAAAGGACCAGAATGAAATGTGCCCCTTGGCTTTTCTTTTTATAGATCTTTGAATTGAGGTTGACACTTATTATTCCAGTTGGTGTCTCACACAGTCAGTGTACAAATTAACCATATGGTCACAGTCCAGCTAGGTTTCGGTCAGAGCTGGCTTGGAACTGTCATCCTAGGCTTTCTTTGGATGCAAGAGCGTACTTGATACCGTGAATGAATTGCCCTTGAGCCATGCAATGACACTTCTTGTGATCCCTTTCATTAGTGGATTTAGCAGGGGTGCATGCTTTGTTCTCTGGTGTGTTCTTTTGAACCAGTCATGAATTTTCACATACTCGGGTGCTGCATGTGTGTAAATTTGCTTCTGTCATGTCAGGATTGTCTTCTGCCCTACCGTGGTCGCTAATACTGTCCTATTGACTGAGCTGCCAAGCTCATGTCCTTGCACATTCTTGTATGTCCTCTAGCCTTGATCCATGGCATGTAATGTGCACCTTGGCCCCTTGGATGAAGGCTTTGCTCCAGCAGCCCCTCTTGTCATTTCAGACTTCCTGAACTGAAACAAGAGCACAATGTAGTAACTGCCTCCAGGCACCGTATAGAGCACAGAGGAAAAAAATCCAGGCCAATGGTGATGCCATGTGCAGCCATGCCTTTGCTAAGTGGGGGGGGGGCTGGGAGGATGGAATGTCTGGCATTGTCCTCTCTGCATGGGATGCCTTTAGAATGTAAAGGTATCTGTAGTAGGCCATCTTAAATCTCTAGATAATATCATTGACCCTCTCACTATAATTCTGTTGTTAATAGCTCCTGGCTCCTAGACTTGAGAGGGATTAGGAAGTACAGAAATTTGGAACATATCAATTGCTTTGATATTTTGTGCAGATATAAGGTAGAGCATAATTGCTTTTTGCTGTGCTTGGTTACTCAGGTCCTGGTCTTTGTTAACTTACTTTTGTCTGGGAAAACCAAAATCAGGAGCCAGTTTCTTGTCAGACCAAAAAGGAATTACTATATTTATAATAAGTAGACGGAAATAGCACATTGCACATGCTTATCAGGGTGTTATAGCAAGACTGATGCAACAAGCCTGTTGAATAATTACAAAATACTGACAAACTGTGTATATTTCATAGCTGCAGGTGGCTGCTTTATGATGCTTTGGCATCAATTACTAAATTTGCAAAAATGTTCATCACAATTGCTTTTTAGTAGTTTTTCTCTAGCTTGTATCTGTTAAGCCAGGTGTTTACATGTAATTTATGCACATCAGTCTGCATTCCTGTGTGCAGAAATCCTTACACAATTGACACAGCAGAGAAGCACATAGACGATTTGGAGTAAATGTTACATCTAAATGATATTCAGTATAGAGACATCCTCAGTCTGCACAATGCATGTAGTGTAATTTACACAGTGCAGGCAAATAACTGTAATGTATTATAAAATTTAATTTTACATATCAAACTAATAAAAATTTGGAGCAGGATCAAGCATTCTCTGATAGACTCCCTGACAAGAGCAGAAAATCTTCGCAGTATGTCATAGAATAGATATTGAACTTGAATATTTTATGAACCTGTATTATTCATGTAAAGACAGCATTCCAAAGATACATGCAGAGCTGTTAGATTAAAAGTAATACAAGATGAAAGTGAAAGTTTTCTGAAAGAAGTATTATCAATAGCAGGGAATACACTGGTAGTGGTTTGGATCCCTTATTTCATTGTGTAGTAAAGGCAGGACTGGAACTGTACCCCAGAATGAGTTCATTTTAGCAATGCACCTTTAGAAATAGAAGTAGTTCCTAACTCATCTGCATGCTAAGCACCTCCCTCCTTCATAGAACTAGGTTTTGCTGAGAAGTTTACAGAAGCAGACTAACAAGATAAACCATCTCTTGACTTTCTGTGTTAAAACTGGAAAAATAATGTATTATATCATGTAAGATATGACATGCATAAGCGACTAAGGTTAAAACTTCCAAAACCTGTGCAACAAGTATTTGGATTCTTATCCATGGGCAAAAGCAATTTTCTCTATGCCATAAAACTCTTGTTGTGTTTCATCATTCTGTTGGGTTACTGTTATATTTCTGATTGTACTTAAAAATATTAAGACTGACGTTATAAAAGTAAATAAATTGGAGGACTCTAGTTTTCCTGGGAAACATTGTGGGTATTAATAGCAGTTATAAGGGGAGGCAAAAGGATGCTTTTGATTCTTCAACCTGAAAAGAAAAAATACTGATGAGAAAGAAGAAAGAAGTAGAATCTGGCACTCTTAAGACAGAGAGCAGTGATTTGAAAAGTACTTGGAAAAAGACAGTCTGGTCCTTGCAGCTCAGCGAGATAAAGTTTTGGGCTTGCTTGTGGCCATGCACAAGAATTCCTACTTCATGGTCTGTGCTTTTCAAATCTGTGGAGCTAAGAAGTGTGTTTAACCAGCCATACCAATGTTATCCATGACAACGTAACATTACTCTGCAAAAAAAATTCCACCTGCTATTTTCAATCTCTACTGTGGCTCAAAGCTAAAATATTAATTTTTGTAATTTAGTCAACGGGCATTTTTTACAGTGATTATTTCTATGACTATATTCATTATTTGTCCCAACAGCCTGGCTCTCGTTGCTAAATTTCAGCACCAACCATGTTGTCCAGGTGGTCCAGAACAACATGTCTTAACCAATCTGTGCCAAGACCATGAGCTTCAAAGAGGTTACTCTGATAGCTGTATGATATGATTTCTCCTTGCTCTCCACCAGCTCTGCAGACCCCAAAAGCAAGGGCTAGCTGATCTCCACAGCATGTTTAAACACCCTGGGGAATGAACACCCTGGGCTGTGTGAGGGCTACAAAAGTCTTACGTTTTATTGTGATGAGTAAGATCTGTCAAGATCTGTCAGTTTCAAACTCAGCAATGTACCTGTGGAACAGGAAGGTGAAAAAATTTTCGGAGCAATTCAGTCTCCACAGCAGGTGGAGATGGAAGAAATAATTTGCTTTTTCAGCGGTTTCCCTGAGCAGACCATGAAAAAGATGTGCACAGACTTTCCACAGGTGAATAACGGACCACTGAAATGAAGGGGTAAACGCAGAAGAATGTTTTAGCATGTACTTTGTCAAATCTATTACTTTCTGAGAGAAAGTGATGTTACCCATTGAACTTTGGGTACCTATTTTGAACTAAATGAAAAAGATCAGGACACTGAGTTTGAAGACAACAAATGTTATTACATCACATGGAAGCCTTTGTGGAAGAAATTTGGAGATCATTGAGTACAATTATCATCATCTAGAAGTATAATTTCTGCCATGTGACAGCAGAGTTCAATCTAGATCAGCCATAACACATAGCAAACCTCTAAAGGACTGGAAGCTCTTCTTGCTCAAGGGAAACCTGAAAACTTCCTGGTGAAAATCAAATTGCATTTTAAAGGACATGGGATAGAAGCTTTACCAAATAGATGAAGTCTTTAAACAATTTCAAAATATTTACATTACTTTCTAATCTTACAGTTGCAGGCCTAGAGTCTGACTGCCCAGAGAGGTTATGGAGTCTCCTCATTGGAGATATTCAAGAACTGTATGGACACAACCCTGTGAAATGGGCTCTAGGAAGTGGGGAGGTTGGACCAGATGCTCCACTGTGGTCCTGTCCAGCTTAACTATTCTGTGGTTTCCCAAACAAATACCCCAAAAGTTATTTCTGTTTCGGAACTGCTGAGATCATGTGTTCTGTAAAGTTCACTGTTTCCTTTGAAGACATTTTGTGGTGAGAAGTAAGATTTTGCCAAGTCAAAAGACATTATTATATTTTTGATAATAAGTATTTTAGTATTTAACAGTTTTCTGGGGAATGCATGAAGGATTTTTTTTCCCTTTTTTTATTTTCTGTGAGAATTGTTATCTTCTTTTGCAATCACCCAACCTAGCAAGGTGGCCAGAGGCACATTTCCAACTATGTGGTTAGTAGACAGTGTCACGACCTGTCTGCATTCCAACTATGTAAAGGCTATTAACAAGACATCTAATTTCTAACAGTTTGCCCTAATGAAGATCTTCAGGTTGCAGCCTTTTAAAGAGAAATCATTTCCAGTTTGCAGCTGAGGAAGAGAGGTTGCTTCTTCAATAAGAATAGTCTTTTTATGTTAGTAAATAGTAATGACCAAGTCAGATCACTGTTCTTGGGTGAAAACTGCAAGGGAAGGCTTTGCTGTAAGTTACTCTAACTGTCGCTTCTTTTTCTCTGCTTTCAGAGGCTGGCAGCAAGAAGCTAAAGAGCACGATACAGAGAAGCACAGAAACAGGAATGGCAGCAGAGATGAGAAGTCGTATGGTTCGACAGCCAAGTCGAGAATCCACTGATGGCAGCATAAATAGCTATAGCTCCGAGGGCAAGTAAGTGGCATTAAAACTATCAATAATGTAGGAGACATTTCTAATGTAATAGAATTTTCTTTCCCATTACTCGAGATGTCCCAAACACTAGTTGAAGGGGATAGCCCTGTGTAAAGATTCTTCCTCTTGAAGCATTTGAAAAACTGAACTATTTTAGGTACATAACACAAATTTCATGGAAATTGAAATTGAGACAGGACTTCTTAAAAATTTTTATTTTCCCTGTCAGCCAGTGAGGCATTTTTTCATCAAAAGACAACTAAATTAAGACTGCATTATTCAAAACAAAACACAGGAATACTTTTTCTTTGAGATGTGTTTCGATTACCTCAGAGTTAAACTTCAGATATTGTATGTGAATCCCTGTGATATGAAACTCTGTTCAGTAATACTACATACAAAGTTTAATTTGGAGTTATTCCAAGTCTCTTATTAAGAGCTGTAAACCCAGAGCCCAGCTGCCCCATCAGCTGAAGTCAGACGGAGAGCTGTGGGGAATGGGGCAGCTGTTTCCATTCACTGCTGAAAAATTTGATATGTAGGAAAGGAGAACAAAGGCAGTTCTGACACAAAAATGTGCAGAAATATTCCAGCACCCTCACAGTTCTCAGTGGGACTCTACTGCATGTGTCAAGGCATAGTGGCTACTAGGGAATTCTTAGAAGATGACTCCCCAGATAAAGGGAAAAATGGAGGTGGGCAAATGCACATTTATAGATCTGGGGGGTGGGGGGGCGAAGAGATTTGCACTTCTCTGGCTTCATCTTTTTATATGCTTACTGTGTTACCACAATTGCTACTGCATATAGTATGAGGTACAAAGAGTCAAGGCTGCTGTGGTGTCAAGAATCTGTGTAAAGGTGACTCCATCATCAGATCTTCTCACCACCCTAATTTTTTTGCAAGACTGGAACAGGTTGCCCAGAGAAATTGTGGATTGGCTCTTCATTGGGAGTGTTCACAGCAAGGTTAGATGGGGCTTTGAGTTACGTGATCTAGTGAAAGATGTCATTGTGCATGGCACAGGCATCAAAACAATGATTTTTAAGGTCCCTTGCAAACCATTCTATGGTTCTATGATAATGCCAAGAATTTTAAGAGCCATGTAAGAAAAACAGGCTCCATCATGATGAATTCAAAACCAAAGCAGATGAAGAATGAGGAACAAGAGTAAAATATCCCAGTGTTTTCCCCATTACGATTCCTTGACAGGCCATTATGTTTACCCCTTCAACACTCCACCCTGCCATCCTCCTTCCCTTCTCTATGCTGGAGTGTCACTCTTGTAGGGCACCAGTTACTCACCTTGGTGACAAAGGGCCCAACAAACTGGACCCTTTAGAGAGGAGCTGGGGGAGCCTGTTTCCCTGGTTAGCAGTGGAGAGGAGAGGTGGGATCACAGCACTAAGGGTGAGGACATTTTCAGTGGAACAGCTTAATCCTCTGTTCCACCTCATTGTGTGTAAATAGATTTGGCAGGGCTGGGGCAGCTGATGTCTGGATCTGGAGGTCACAGCAGGCATCTGGAGGACAGAAAGGTAGAGCCATAAATTGCTGATTTGAGAATCAGCCTCTGAGTAGGGCAGTGAGGAAAGCAAGCTTGAGAAGTAAACAGAGTACTTTCACCCGAGGTACCTTGTCATGTTCTTTTGCTTGACCCTTTACTGGAGTTTGATTAATTAGAATTAATACACATTAAGATGAATGTGTACTTCTAACCTTCATTATCATCTGTATAGCCAGAAGTGTGCTCTGAAATGAATATTTTTAATGTTGTTAGTCAACCTGTGACAAAAGGTAACACGTTTTGGGAAAAAAGGCCAATGAAACAAGCAAGAAACTTCTCATAGCAGTGGCATGAGTGAAAGGATAGTGCTCTGAGGAGAGAAGCTGATTGTATCTTGGTGTGAACTGGAGATCTTGAGATTCTTTTCCTCCTCCATGTAAAGAAACCATATTAAAAAAAGAAAAAAAAAGATTATTTAAAACTAAATTTCTGTGAAAAATCTTACCTTTTGGTAAATAAAGAGTTTTTTAAAGCAAAATGCTGTGCCAAGGGAATGGCATGAAGCTGAATCAGGGGAGATTTAGGTTAGGTGTCAGAAAAAAGTTGTTCTGCCCAGAGAATGGTCACCGCATCAAGCCTGACAGAGTTCAAGAAGTGTTTGGACAACGCCCTCAGGCACTTGGTGAGATTTTTGCAGCTGTCCTGTGCAGGGCCAGGAGTTGGACTTTGATGATCATTGTGGGTCCCTTCCATCTCAGGCAATTCTATGATATTTTCTGACCAGCTTCAGTCACAGAAAGTCAATAAGTTTATGCAGTTATAGAAAGAACAGTTAGTCTTAAAAAGAGGAATGGATTTTTTCTATGCAACCACTGGGTTTGCAAAGAACTGTGAATTGAATGGCTGAAGCACACAAGGCTGGTATGCAGAAATCAAAGCTTTTGGTTTTATTAGGAAGTTTTTTATTATTTTTGCAGTCTAATAGGGAATTTCCATTGAGGAATAAGAAGATACAGAGTGGTGGATGGCCTGCTGGGGAATACGTTGTCTAGACTTGTTTCAGAGTCTGTTCTTTTATTTCTCATAATTGTTAATAGGAAGTCAAAGCTGAGTCTTCCCATCACAGATCACTCTTTCTTTTTTGTTTTTCTTTTATTGTTTGGAGACCATATATGTATTAAAAAAATAATGGAGACTATGCAATATAAGAAAGCAGCTTGGAAAAGTACACATTATAGCATCAAAGAATAGTTTGAGTTGGGAGGGACATGTAAAGATCATTTAGTTTTACCCCCTGCCCTGGACAGGACCATCTTCAATTAGACCAGGTTGCTCAAAGCCCTGTCTTACCTGGCCTTGAATGTTTCCATATACACTATGCTGATGTGTTACAGTTCCGTTGGTACCTTGAGAGAGGGGTAGGTAGCAACTGTAGATCCAGACTTGTCTGCCAGAATATTTTGGCTAGAGAGTGGCTGCCTTAGGTTTAGCTCTAATCACCACTACTGCTACTACCTGCCAGTTTACTGCTTCATTAAACAGCTGCAACAATCAGATTAATTCAGTGTATACATCTGTTTTCCCTATTTGTTCTAACTGATGCAGATGGGATTTGGATCTATGTAAATCACACACTCACTAATGAAGAATACGCTATTAAATTTCATTGAGCCTTTAATGTTTTCTCATACAAGGTCATTCTTAGTCTATTTACCTATCAGACTCTTCACTGTTCCTGGAGACCTCCTTAGCAAGACCTATTTTATGGACTTCTTCAAGTTGATGTGCAGAATTTCTCTACGCTGCTTTGGGGTCCATGGGAAACATATAATTCTTGATGCCGCAGAATGATTTTGATTGAGCATCCTGAGCTGCTTGCTTTGTATCAGTAGTACTTTTGAGGTAAATACTGTAGGATGACAGAAATTAATCCTGTTCTTATGCTTAACCAGCTTCTATTTTGTTTCAGCTTAATATTTCCTGGAGTACGGCTGGGCGCTGACAGTCAGTTCAGTGATTTCCTTGATGGATTGGGACCTGCACAGTTAGTAGGTCGACAAACACTAGCAACCCCTGCCATGGGTAAGAATTATATGTTCTCCTCTATGAAATAAATAATAAGACATTTAACTAATGCACAAACTGCCAGACTACAGCACCAAAAGGACTTTTACCAAGTGTCTCCCTTCATTGTCAACATGAAGGTCCTATCTTCAGTCACTTCAGTCACAGCATCCAAAGTGGGGTGAGAAACAGTATTTGCTCCATTTGAGGTATTGGCTAATCTTATTTGCAATTTGAAGATAGGGGCTTTACTTCCCACACAAAATTGTGGTTTCTCCAATCGTAGCTCTCTGCAAAAACTCAACTGTTCAGAGTTCGTATTTACTTGACACAGATTATATTGGATGTGACAGAGGGTTTCTGGCCAAACTGCACTTTTCCAACTTAGTTTATCTAACTCCAGAAAGTGAAACTTCTGGAAACATCTGCAATGCCCAATAATCAGTCACTGATAAAGCCAGTGCTTGTCATGAGAGACACAATGTCCTTTTCTACAAAGGTTGCTGGGGGCTATCTGTGATCTTCTCTATTTTCCAGACCAGTCTGTTATTTCCTTTAGCAGCATTAGCTGTAGCTTGTTTATGAACAGAGTATGAGTTGTAAAAGGAGTGTAAGAGTGTAAAACTGTGTAAGTATCTTTTGAAAGATTTGTTGTCAGGGTTTTTTGGGGTTTATTTGCTTATATATGGGAAGTTCTTAGACATGCTTTAGGATACTAATTGAGGAGTCCTTGATCTACTATTGTACTAATACTTCTTCTGCTGGAAATTACAAACGGCCAATGCTTCAATAAAACTGTCTTGGGAAAACCAGCTTTAGGAAGGGCTACTTAGACACATCTGAAAAAGGAGAGAGAAACAGAAAAAAAAATTGCAAAAGACAGTGTTCCCAACTCATGAGCAGAAGGCAAACTATCTTCAGAATGCTCTGAGGACTCTCTAGGCAAAACTTGCTGTATAAATCCTAATGACTGCTACTAAAGCATTCATAAACAGCAAACTTATTAAATTAACATTTTTATTATTATTTTGGAAGAAAATGTATTAGGTTATTTTTCCAGTAAATATCTAAATGGCTTTATTGGTATGCATATAAGGGTCTACATTTCTTCTGTTTCTTTATTTTAATCTTTTTTGAGACTAAAGATTTTTCTGCAGATAACTTCAGTAAAACGTTTATTCTGACTTTTTAGAACTTTATCTACTATAGGCTCATTTTTTTGGCCCCCAAAAGCACTCTACCATGGTTTTTGACAGTTTTTAGAAGACCTGCTCTGTGGTATCCTTTCGCTAGTGGTGATTTGAAAATGTTTGGATTATTGCCTCCCCCTTCTGGCTACCTGTTGCATGTTTTATTTTGGATATGCGATACAGAGATGTGCTCTTAAAAAGGCTTGTTGGAATTTTTCTCTGAACTATTTTTAGTGCAAAACATGGCTGTGTTTGTTCAAGCAAAGTTTAATTGATAAAAAAAAAATCTTTGTTGCTGTTCTGTCGTACCTCATGTACCAAGGTATAAACACTGCTTTAATATGCTGTTAGAGAAACTTGAAAATCTCATGCTCAATTAATTTCAAAATGCTGTTTCTCTAAATCCAGACTGCAAATTCTATAGTTCAGGATCATCTATTTGTGAATTTGGATTTTTTGGCAATCAGAGCTTACATATCAAATATATACATACTCACGTGTTTCATGGATGTAGTTCATTTATTTGCTCAAGTGTCATGTAGCTGCTCATGTCATACTGTGCATTTTTTTTTTCTAAATGGCCTATTTTAATCTCTTTTAATCTAAGTTAGATTTCTACTCAGATGATTCCATGATATATGAAAGCATAGAGATATAATATTATGAGCATCAACACAGAGTTTACTGCCCTTGTATTTTATTGATCTAGATCAGAGCAGTGTTTGATCTCAAAGTAAGCAGTTTCCTTTTTCTGTAGGAAATGTCATTTGTCAAAACTCAGGCAAGGAAACAAGTCTGGCTATTTAAAAATGAAAGCAGTTTCTTTCTTTAACATGTTGTGACATTTTAGTCACACCAAAAATGTATGCGGAATATTGATAAAAATGGGAAAATTGTCACCTGTGTGCTTAGTGGAGACTTTGGAAAAAAAAATACCTCTTTTTAGCTGGTATGAACTGTATACCAAGAGAGGGCACCATGCTCCCTAAGTATATGTTATCTAGTCCTTGTTTAAGGATGGAGAAGCTAAAGGGATCATCAGGAGACACAACAAGCACAGTAATGCAGAATAGTAATATCAAACTAGTCTTTCTCTTTCTCACTTGTATACCTTATCTCCTGTGCCATACTGCTTCTCTAAAATGTGGGCTTCTCTCTTCTCCCTCTCAGGTGACATCCAGATTGGAATGGTGGATAAAAAAGGCCAGTTAGAAGTAGAAGTCATTAGAGCCCGTGGCCTCACACAAAAACCTGGCTCCAAATCTACCCCAGGTATGGAAAAAAAACTACACAATAGTGCTTCAAGAAGGCAGCAGCTTGTGCTAGTGTTACCATGAGTGTCAATAATCTGCATGATGTATATTGTAATAATATTTTATCATTTTATAAGGACATTTGTTGAAGTTCTAGTTATTTATAGAAACAATTATTAGAAGAGATTTAGAATCAATACCCAACCATTGCTTATTTTAACACCTGGAACAGTTCTTTGTATAACATTTAGTGAAACTGGTACTTTGCAATCTCCTTAGGAGCTAGAGATGAAAGAGCAATTAATGTCTGTGCCATTGGAGTGGCATAGTTTTAAATATTCCTTTTGCTTTGAACTATCTCTGACCCCTAAGCATTTATAGAGACTTCAGAATAGCTGTCAGTGACAGCTAATTCCTGGAAAAATAAAATGTTTTTAAAATGACAGACATGAAGTGTAATTGTTGTTAGTAACATCTTAGATCATTACATTGAAAGTTTATAAAAATCAAATTGATTTCTTGTGGTCTGTGTCATCTGTTTTATGAATATAATTATATGCAGTTTATACAATTGTGAAGATAAAATGAAAATAATGTGTCATTTTCTTTCTAATCTGCTTCCTTTTAAGGCGTTTGTCCTCCATTTCAGATCTGCACTGTAAGTCCAAACATAACATTCTTGATGTTCTGTTTGCAGCTCCATATGTCAAAGTGTATTTACTGGAAAATGGAGCATGTATAGCTAAGAAGAAGACAAGAATTGCAAGGAAAACGCTTGATCCTCTGTACCAACAGACGTTGGTTTTTGAGGAAAGTCCACAGGGTAAAGTCCTTCAGGTCAGTTTCTTCTTAAACCCATTTTAGGCTGTCACTTGGGGAACCACTTGCATGTTCACTTAAATTTACTTAAATTTAACCAGTATGTGTAAATCCATTCCAACTCACTAAGTTTAATTTAATTAATTTAATTTTATAAATACCTTAAACACATCCTTGTGGCTTGCGGTTCAGACTTGCAAAATGTCTTGTTGCATTAAACATTTCTCTATTGTTGACTTTGCTCTTGTCCTGCCATGAGGTTTTCCCATGAAAGGGAAGCAGTCATTCACTCTTGCAAATAACATTTTCCTTATGCTAACACATATAATAGCAAGAGTGAACATGCATAAGCATGGGTATAAGTATATAACCCTGTATAAGCATGGATTTGGGGACAATCATGAACCTTAATTTTATGTTCTTCCAGGTAATAGTTTGGGGAGACTATGGCCGAATGGACCACAAATGCTTCATGGGAGTTGCCCAGATCCTTCTGGAGGAACTGGATCTGTCCAGTGTGGTAATAGGCTGGTATAAATTATTTCCACCTTCATCGCTAGTGGATCCAACATTGACTCCCCTGACACGTAGGGCTTCCCAGTCATCTCTGGAAAGTTCAACTGGGCCTCCCTGCATTAGATCATAGTAGCAGGTGCTGTCTATTCAAACATCACCCAGGATAACAATTGGAACCAGATATTCACATGATCAAGAAACACTGTTGGAGAGAGACAATCACTTCTGTTTTTGCTTGTAGTAGTTATCCAAACATATGTTTGTCTGTTGAGAGATGGCTTAAATTGACAGAACAAAGGTATATCACATACAGCTAATCTATTAGCAGCTATCACTGATGCTTATAATGATTAAAAAAAAAAAATGGAAAAAGAAAAAAGAGAGGGACCTTTAGATTTGACCTAAGTCAAAGATGACCCAAACTGGAAGCTCTCACTCTGTTAACAATGTTGTATTTTTCACATTTTGAGAGAGCCCTCAAGCAGTGTTACCTTCCTGGTGTTTCAGCAGTTTTTCTGTACTTGTCACTTCCACTAGTTTTTTGCCACGTGATTCTGCTAGTTTTGTAGAAGTCCTCACAATGCTAACAGAGACCCTTCCTTTCTTTTTCTAAACCAAACAAAAAGGGCTGAAGCATATCTCTGTAAGCATCGTTAAAGTGTTCAACAGCCACAGTTACAATTCCAGCGAGTTCAAATAGTTTCTCAGTTCTGGTACTTACAAGTCTTTCACATGGGAACCCAGAACAAATGACCAATCTAAGTTATATTCTTATAAATAAAAGTCATCACAGTGCCACTTTTTCTTTGTAAAAAGCAGATATGTTTGCATTATATATATATAAAATAACTTTTCTGTTTATGATGTTTTGCATGGAAGAATTTTGAAGAATTCTGCAACTACTGCTGGGGACTGGTATAAAGCAGCTTTAGTCTTAATTTTGACATTGAATATGTTACTGGTAATGCAATTTTCCTCCTAGAAATGGAGAGGAAATACTTATGTTTCTGTGTATAAATGTATATTTAACTTCCCAAAATGTTGACCAGGAATGAATTGAGCATATGACACTTTCAGCTGTACCCAGGCTTCTCTGATGTGTGTCGCTTCAGACGCACCTGTCTGCCCTGGATAGAGCATGGTATGAGTTCTTCAATGTTTCACTGGAAATTCCAGTTGAAATATTCTGCACTTACTAATGTTTTTATCAAATTTCAGTTTACATTTCTTTGAGATTGATGCAAGCACAAAGCTTGATTTTTTAACGCAAGATATCTTACTTTTTGGAGAAAAAAAAAATCAAATTTCAATTTGCTTTTTATTCATTTGAGTTCTTCTTGGCCTTGAAATCCCTTGTGATATTCTGTAAATGTGCGAAGAACTGCAGATTCCTGCAGGTGCATTGATATGTTTCCCCTCCTTTTACAGGCCATTCAATTTTGTGATCACACAAATAGAGCAGCATGACTTGGAACTGTTCAAAGCTGCATGCACGTTTTGTAAAAAGAGATGAAAAAGGTTATTTAATAATGTATGTTAGTTCCACATAGGCCAGCTTGTATGTTGCATGTACTTGTACAGTTTGCTCGTAATTACTATACTGAAGTAACCAAGAAATCTAAGCCATCCATTTTTCTTATAGACATTTTGCAGGTTTTAGCCAGGCTAGGTCTGTGGGTCTGGTGCTAAATGTCTATAGATGGACTTTATTTTTTACCCTATGGAAAACGTGATGTAGTACGGACCAAATTCCTTCTAATAACTATTTTGGTGTAGATTCCTACTGTGGGGCTGTAACACATGTAGAAACTGTGTACACACTAGGTTTTAATTCATAGACATACTGCCTGCACCAAGTGAACTATTTATTATTACTCAACACATGGGAATTATTCTGCCCATCTTTCCATAGGGCACAGATTGGTTACTGCTCGACCTGCTGAGCAGGAAGAACTCAAGCATTGGTGCACTACTACTAGATCCTGTTCTGTCTTAGTGGCCAAAAACCAACTAGCTATAATTCGATAGTATCTTTCTATTTTGACCACTTGTCTTAACACTCCCCTGTGCTTTTAAATGAACTTCCAACTCATGTTATGTAAACATGTTTAATAAAATTTCCTTTTCATGTCCAGTGTAGTAGTTGTGCTCTCTGTATGTTCTGAGGTTCATCTGTGATTCTGCTTGCTGCAGGACTGTGTGATATGTGTTAAGGAACAGTAAAATAAGTAATTTCTATGGTTCTTTTGATTGCTGTAATAGTGTATGTTGAAATCTGGGGCCAAAAACTGAGGCCTGGTGAAAGTCATGTTTGGTTGGCTTCCTTTTCCCTGAGAAAGCAGCCAAATTGTGCTCTCATTTGTTGAAGCAGGCAAATTGAAGTAAAAAAAAAAATAGCCAAATTATCTGTTTAAATCAAATCAGTTTGTTGGAGAGGAATGATGCTGCGGCTGCTTGTAGTAGGGCAGCGGGGCTCCACTTTGCATGTGCTGAGCCTTTAAGATACGAGAACAGCTACTGACCTTTGGCACTTTTTAAACCCATGAACATGCCCTTGTTTGTGATGCTGTTATGAACAATGCTTTATAGAAATTTACCTGAGAGCAGAATTTGGCACTAAAATTTTGCTAGAGAAGCAAAGATTATGTACTTTTTTTTTAGTTTTCCATGTCCCACAGATATCTGATCACAATTTAAAAATAACATAAAGACAGTATTGCCTCACTTTGAACAGTTTTGTTTATTACTTTATTTAACTGAATACATGATTAAGATACTGAAAAAATGACTAATTAAACATGGTAAATCTCTGAAAAAAGGCATGTTATTCTGTGTGCTGGCAATGATCTGTTTAAATACAGAATTTTTCATGCTGTTACAAAAAGCCCTCAACTTTATTAATCTCATTACTTCGAATATTGTGTCTAATACTAGCATATCTTTTCCTTTCTGATCCTGAGAAATAAATAAAGACCAGAATTTCTGATCTCCCCCTAGAGGACAGAAAATATGGCAGCAAAAGAACATGCTAAACTATTTCATTTATGGTGTTTCTGATGAACGGGGATCATAAATGCGAAGACTTCAGGAATGAGGGAGTAGAGCGTACTAGGTCAGATAAGTTGTGTGCTGAACTCCTTTCCCAGGGACTGCTGTATTTTAAAAACTCATTGCTGAGTGTTGGGATTATAATACATAAATAAATCAGCTGAAGTTCCCTCTTGGTTTTCCCTAGGAATGCAGTACTGCCTTACATATATACGTCATGCAGGGGAAAAGCAAAGATTATTAAACTCATAATCCCTGTCATATAATCAGACAGTTATTTTCTTTGTGAGGAGCAAATGTTCTAAATTTTATATTTAAATGCACATTTATGTTCCTCTTTGTGGCCTTCTTTGGAGGAAAAAGCTTTTGGCCTTAACCTTTGTGTTAGAGACGCATCAGAACTGCTGTGAGTGGATAGGTAAAATCAGAGCTTCATGACCACATGTTTTCATAATTCACAGAGAAATTACATGTACAGTTTGGCTGCCTGTTTTCTCAAAAGTCAGGTTCAGCCCAGGTATGATATGATATACACAGAAGACAAGTTCAGAGAGGGCTTTCAGTGGCTGTTCTGTGTCCTCCAAGATTTTACTAACAGCCTGTAACTTGTCCTCTATGAAGTTGTCTGTTTGTAGCTCCTGTGCAATCTACAGCCCATTTAACTCAAGGAAAAAGAGTTATGGGAGTTTTACTCTTCTTTTGCTTTAAATGAAGAAAGTAATGACAGCCTTCCTTTAAAGCCCCAAATGGTCATTTCATCATACCCTACTATAATTCTGCAAGCATAGCAGAAACCAATCTGCAAGAATGTTTACTGCTGTCAAAGGATGAGATTTCATTCTCAAGCCAGATGATAAGCATTCTGGTTCTCATAAGTGATTAAAAACTCTTCTAACAACTATCAAGAGTAGAGTCTCAATACTTCTCCTCTCAGTCCTCTGGCTGCTCTCTAGGATAAGAAGAAAATACACAGGTCATGTATGAATTTTCTCAGTGTCTACAGGAATGACCATGTATGCTGGTAGTTAAATACCGTGCTTGTGAAAGAGGTTGTGTGTGGCAGGCATGTCACACAGATCAAATGGTCTTCTGAGTTTTGTGATCCAAACTCCTCCCTGGGGTGCAGAGACAGGAGGGGAAACTGTCTTCTAGGTGATGATAATGATTCAGCTGCAGACCCTGGTCTAATGAAATGCTCCTTAGGTATTTTCTAGTCATAGGTATGTTTTGAAACCATAGTTTTGCATCAGGACATATAACCTTACATCCTGCCTTGTGAAGTGAAAATGTCTTAGAAGCTACTGAGGGAAAAGGCATAAAGTTGTGAAAATCTGAAGACTACAGTTTACCAATACAGAAATTTAGGTAAGGCAGATATACAGCTGTATGTTCACCTCTGCTAGTATGAGAATGGCATTCTGAAGGGCAAAGTCTTTTGGAGGTTTAATCTGCCTGCTGCTTGAAGAGTGACACCTAAGGGTTTCACAGAATTTCTTAGATAGCTTCTGGAAAAATTGCCTTCAAAAGGTGATGAGCAACAGCTCATTATTAGAATGCTCATTGGACAACTCAGAATTATTTATTCTGATTACTTTTAACATGTCTACAGCTTCAGAGCCCTGCCAAAATGCAGTTACAAATCAGCAGTGGCCCACATAGTAAAGCAGTGGTCTGTAGTGAAAGGCTGTGTGATATCACCATTTGTGTGGGTTTTCACTAAGTCCAAAATAATTCATTTCAGTGAAGACTGAGTCTTTTTTTTCACATTTCCTACTCATTTATATCAGTGAGATATACTGTGTGACTTTGAGAACCTAGTTGTGGGTTTCTGCACTCATCATTTTGTGATGAATTAAATGGGGGTAGGTGTAATTCCCCATTTAAGAGATACTGCAGAAAGAGCAGAACATAAATATTCAAAAAGCATTCGTGAGGTCTTCAGGGATATAAATGAACTACAGGCAAATAAAAGTTCCTGAGCCAAAGCAAGATGCTGAGATTTTTTTTAGTTTATGCCAGCACCCATACAAAGACTTTTTAAGAGAAGATGTCTCATGTTCCAGTCTCCTACTCTTCAAGAAATACAGCAGCACTATCACCTCAGCATTTCCAACACCCTCCTGTTGTGTGGTCTGACTGGCCTAGGCTGCTTCTTCGCAGCAGGTCTCCACAGAACCAAGATGCCCACGTCCATGCTAGACCACTGGTTATAGAAGGCAGAATAACAATTCAATTTAGAACAAGCTCATACAGCAGGCAGTAAGACAATCCTAGAGAATTTCAAGAACTCTTGTCACGTAATTTAAACCAAAAATTTAAAATTTTCAAAAAATTTTCAAATTCAGCAAATATCGTAAAAGAGCAATTCAATTAAATGTTGCAGAATATACTGAAAAGATATTTTTTAAAAGTCTGTTTGATAACTGTATATGCATACTGCAGAAAGTGTCCACACAGAGGGAAAGATGTGGCCACATTACACTAACATCAAAAAAGATCTAATGCTATCTAATTCAGAGTGAGAGATGGCTTAGAGGGAAATGTTTTCTAAACATTAGTTACTGAGCAAAGTCTGTCAGAAGGCAAAGCCAGCAACAGCATTATACTTGGGCTGCTGTCTGTTACAGCTGCATCAAAAGAGAGGGCCCACGAACATCATTCTCCAGTTTTAGAAAGGGATACATTTCTTCCAGAGTGACTGACAGGGTCTGAGACTAAGTGAGCAACCCTTGAGTGCATAGGAATGGCAAAGCAACACAAAAAATTAATGGAAATTACAATAAAAAATTAATATTAAAAAACATGTAAAATACTTTCTTAGGATTTTGAAGACCTGAGAATGCAGTCCTAAACCAGATAGAGAACATCTGGATTTGGAATGAGTCCCCACGTATCTCTCATACTACAGGTCAGAAGGACTTGATGTCTGTTAGCCAGTGCTACAGAGACAGCTTTTTCTAACAGAGCAGTTTTCACATACAGCTTGCCCACAATTCTTTTCTTTGTAGATGGTCTGACATACGCACTGCCTGTGAGCTTAACTTTAAGGAAATGTGAAGGTGGGTATATTTAATCTCAAATTCTATGTTGTCTAAGAGAGTTTCTTGCATCATATCTGATAAAGCTTTATGTACAATGCTAAAGAAGTCAGGTGCTCTGTGATGGGTAAACCAGTAAGTCAGAAACAGATCCCCATGGAAAGCAGAGCAGAAGCTTGGGGAGCATAGAGGAAAGAACAGAAATGGTGCCTCTGTTCACCTGGGGGGACCAAAATGGGATACCCAGGGAAAAACTTCTGGCACAATTGCTTGGCTGCTGTCTTTTTGACTGAAAGCTCCGAAAAGAAGTGGCCACTCCTTGAAGCCTTATAGATGCAGTGCACATCTTCCTGAAGGGTCAAGGGATTTTGGCCCAACTTCATTGCTTTGGTATTGGAAACAGCAGGGCTTTTCAAAAAGATATCATGCACTATTAATTGACAAGGTGGTATTAGGTCATAGGTTGGACTTGATGACGTTAAACATCTTTTAAACCAACCTAGTTGATTCTGTGGTTCTGTTTTACTTTCTGACAGGTGACTCTCTAGGAGTTAACCATGACAGAAGAAATAAGCTGATGGCACAAATAATCTTTTGAGTTGCTCTGTACCTGGTCTCAAAGGGCACAAAAAGTCTGTAATTGCTGGGAATAGGAAGCATCAACAAGCTTCTCACAGGCAGCTAGAGAGTCACTCGTTGACCTCTTTTGCTTCTTTTTACCTGGTAGGAAAAAGGCCCTGAGATTTGTGAGGCAGCTGGAGTACAGTATCTGCTTCTCTAGAAAATGTAAGAAATGTTCTTATTCCTTCCTCTTACCCTTTTCCTGATCATTGCTTTTGCAAAACTGTGAGGCAAAGTTAAGTTTGGTGCCTGGACTCAGCTTCCAATTGTTCTGCTCCAGTGCTGCCAGCAGATCACTAGATCCCCACGCCTATTGGTGGAACAGACCAGCATCCCTAAACCATTCATATTAAAACACAAATAATGCAACCCTCAGGCCTTTTTTATTCATCATGTGCATGAAAAGACAGAGGGGGGAAACCACATTTTCTTTCATTGGAGAGCTCAAAACAGAATTAAATTCCAGCTGCACCAGAAGTCGCTGCTGTGCTATCCATATCAGCTCCACTATTACATGCGGGCTCCTTTGCTAGGTGTCTGTTATGCCATTCTTAAATCACACTTCTGTAAAACAAACCCCAAAATGTAAAGGAGGAGAGGGAGATGTCACCATGGCAGGGCTTAACCTTCTCTCTTTGTTCTTTAGGTGGGTATCTCCCCATCACCCTCCCAACACCAGCACTCATCTTAGTCTTGTTCTCCCATCATTTTTTGTGTGATACCAGCTCAGAGCTGAATCTTGTTGTCTCCAAAGAATACCTGTTGGATTTGACAACATTTACATTTCTTCAGAGAGTGAGAGTGAATGGAGGAAGTCAGAGGACTGTGGAATACCTCACCTTTCTGAGGGCTGCACTTCAGTTTGTATGTGGATGGTCTTGTGGCTGTTTTAATACCACTACTTCCCCCCGTCACGTATCTCATGCACACTGTGCATTTTTATGGACTCTGTATTTGCTTTGTCTGTGCTGTAGAACATGGAACTTGGCCACTGATTTCAATGAGGCCGAACCCAAAGTGCTTTTGGGACAAAAGGTGGCTGACACACACAGTGCACACGATGTGGCAAGGCTCTCCTGGTGACAACCAGGAGGAGGCCAGCCAGACATTCCAACTATGCAAAGCACAGTGCTTCATCTGCCTTTCAAGGAGGCAACGATCCTGCAGCAATGTCTGCGACAGGAGGACATCTCCTGGCTCGTGGGTGAGCCCCCTCATTTTTGATTTTCATCATGCAAACGCCCTAGCAAGTAAGAGCAAAAGCTGGCATCTTCTGGAAGAAGGGCAGCCGCAGAGCAGGGCTCTGGGCTCTAACAGCCCGGGCGGCCCTGGGGTGGCTGAGGGGCAGCGGGATGGAGAACCCGCCGCCACGGGCTGCCCAGCCCAGGCCTTGCGAGTACTGTTAGTTATGTTAGTTATGTGTTATATCCGATACTAGATAACTAACTACATAATGTTAGTTATGTAGAGATGTGAATCTGCTCGGGGAAGCGCGCTGGGAGGGAGGCGCTTGGCGGCGAACAGCGGCAAAGGCCAAAGCGCCCTCGAGCACGCACTGGGAGCTGCGGCGCCTCACGGCCCGCGGCCGCCGGGGGGCGCCGCAGCCCCTGCGCGGGCCCCGGCGGGAATGCGGGAAGCGGGCGTCAGCCTTTGTCAGGCGCTTTTTATGGGAGAGAAAAAGCAAAAAAAGCACCTCTATGTTTTTATTTTTCCCCTAAGTGTCGGATGTTCCCTGCATGTGCAGTGAAATCGGGTGTGTGATCACAGGCTGTGCGTGTCTGCTGGTTACACGTAAGAGCTCTCAAAACAGTCGAAAGTTCCGAAGGGGAATTCATAAAGCACATAAAGAAATAATGGTTATATTTAACAGTCTACTATGTTCTCTGATTCAGTAGTGATTATGAACTCACTTAAATCAATGTAGTTCCTCTAAGGAGTGTTCAAATAACACATTTTTCCCCATTCCTGCATTATTAACAGTGGCTGCTCAGATAGATTAATGTCAGGCTACTGTGTCGTTCGGCGACAAGGCTCATTTTGTTTTCCAAGTGCTGCTTTTATTGTTAGACTGTGCTGAACCCTCTTCTACACCTTCGTAACTCTCCGATGAAGCTGCAAGTCAGATGCATCACGAGAATTTCTTCCAACCAGTGAAACCTTGCTGGAGTATTATTAAACTTCAATGATAACCTCTTTAAGGAGAAGAAGGAAGATATTACTGCTGACAACCGAAAGGGTTTGAAAACTCAGGTACTGCTTATCTAGCTGCTATCTAAGAAAACTAAGTCAGCAAGGGCATAAAATGAAAGATTTTGCTCAGTAAGAGGGGACAAAAAAGCAGGGGAAGCAACTCTAGTTCGACCTGAGCCGTAGAAAAGCACTCAGCACCATGAAGGACCTAAAGCAGGGAACTGCACAGGACTGTTTTGTGTAGCACCACATAGGTTAGTGTGGCCTTTAAGTTGCCAAATGAATGGATTGAAGTCTACATGCCTTCAGCTCACCAACATCCTCAAACAGTAAAAACTAAATTCTTCTGGGATTTGGGCTCAGGCTGACCTGGCACAGATATATACTGTGAACACTATATGTTCAGCTATGAACACTATACAGTTCAGCTGAAGGCCATGAGACAGTGCAAATGTGCTAAAGCCAGTTCTAGAGCTTCTCTACACAAAACTCCGTGGGATAGCCACACAGGACCCTGGCTTAGGACTCTAACCCAGCTGTTGAGAATCTAAAAGGGGAGCACAACTAAAAGAATTATGCTCAATTTGGTATAACATTCAGAGTGAGCAGGGGACAACATGCTTTGCTACTCCCCTGCTTGTTTAGCTTCAGCAACAGTGTTCTGTTAGGTGGCAATGGGAGAAGTGCTTACTTATTATAAGTGCTTACTTTTTATGCTTTGGAAGATCTCAAGCATAAAAGTCTGCAATTGGAAAACCTACCAGTTCTCAAATTAGCTGGTGTGACAGGGTAGCTGGACTTGGTGTCAGCATCACACTAGGTCACAGAATATTCATTTCCATCTTCTTGAAGCTCCCATCTTCTGTGTAAGACACAGGGGGTCAACAGAAAGTGTCCTTGGAACTTTTTCCCCCAAGCTCCAGGAAAAGAGGCCATTCCAGGGGACATGGCTAGTGTATCCTTATGTCCTGGCAATGCTTGGTTGCTAGAAAAGCTTCTCTATTTAGTGATTGGCACAGCTTATGGCAGCCTTCAACCTGCTATAACATGCTCTGAAGTGAAGACAGCTGCAAGCAACACTTACATCTTTTGAACTATGCTCCAGTCTGATGTACCCATGCTGCCCCTCAGCAAACTATCACAATTGCAGGCAGAGAAGGGAGGGCCTTGCCTGCAAGCTACAGCCTCCAGTTGTGAAGCTCTCTTACTTCCTTGTGAATGGGGCTGGTGAAAGCCTGCAGAGTTGGCTTCACCTGGGTATGTGAGCAAGACTCAGCAGGACTTGTTCACAAAAGTTGACACCAGACCAAGCCCTTCAGATGCACATTCCTAAGCCCACTCCTCCCCTTTAGGGTATTTTATGCCAGCCACTCCCAGGTTTCCCCCTCACCTTAATTACCTTTTTGCAGGGATCAGCTCTGTGTGTGTGCATGCTAATGCTAGCAAGGGCTGTCAGTGTAGCTTTGCAGCCCAATCTCTTCTATGATTCTATAGCTTCAGGCTGCAGTTTTTTTTCCCCCAGTGCTTAAATGCAACACGTGGATATTAGGCAAGGGAAAAAATCTGCTTTTTCTTGCACACAAAACAAGGAAATGTATTCTGCCTCACCACAGCTGCCGCAACCACAGCTGCACTGCCAAACCAGATGCACTTGCTGGCCTCTGCCCCTTCCCTCATTGCTGTTCCTCCTCTAGAGTCTAGACGCCAGTCCCAGAGTGGGGACTGCAGAGTCTTTCTCTCTTGAGGTGGATAGAAGAACGCTTAGTAAGTGAGCTGCAGCCACATGCAGGACACTAGAGATGAGAGCTGGCATGATCCCTGGGGAGTATTGAACCGAATGATGTTACAAGGCAATCTGAGGAAACACCTCCTTGCAAGTACACTAATATGCTGCAGTTAATGGTCCTTGCCTTGCAGTCCTGGCTGGTAAGAGGGGCTAGGAGAGCAGAGACACAAATTGTTAGCTCCCAGCATGATTCAGAAGTATCTGTCCACATTACTGGTGTGAGTCAGAGCCTAGAAAGATCTTTGTGATCTGTGAAGATAACCCAAAGAATTCCAACCCTTGAGAAATCGTTTCAGACATTAAATTGGTCTTGTCTCCAGATCTGAGCTAATTTTTGGCGGATGCAGAATTCCCTGGATGAAGGTTAAACAGAGTGGCTGAACTTACCTTGCCATTGGCTTTCTTGTTGTTGGTTGGTTTGGTTTAGTTTTGGGTTTGAGCTCTTTAAATGCTTTTGTGGTGGGTTTTTTGTATCTTTTCCTGTTTCAAAAGGATTGAAAAGAAGTGGAAACGCTAACGGGTATTTTGGCTTGTTCTGCTGTGTAGAGGGTTTCTGTGCCAGTTACCTAGGAAACTGCTGTAGGATTGAATTTGGATGGATGTGTTGTCAACTGCAAGTGAGTACAGTAGCTTTTCAAGAGGTGGGGAAGAGTGTAAAATGCAGAGAAAATATAAATGTCTGTAATGTGATTTCTGGATAAGACAGTGGTCCTATCTTTTTGATTGGCATTTTGTAGGCACCCTGACAGCTGCACAAAGGGATTGCAGATGGACTGCATGGCCGTGCCTTGGCACCTGGGCTTGAATACCCTCATGTTTGTAAGCTGGGTTAGCATTCATCTAAATGTCAAACCATGACTGCAGAAAATAGTACTAAGGTTGCTATTAAGCATTTTGCCCATTTTATTACAACAGAGTTATGACGATCCAAGGAAATTACAGCCTTTCTAGACATTTGGACTGCAGCACTGCACAACCATTTAAAAAAAAATAGATATAAAAAGAACAATAAAAGACATTTGATGATTGAGATCCTTCTAAAGGCTTATGCAATGAACAAAAATGTGACTGCAGAACTTTTCCTGGAAATCATCGATAATAAGCCTTTTTTTAATACAGCAGCAAAACTATGAAAAAGCAAATATGTGCTTCATTCTGGGGGAATTCTACTGATGTCTGTCAGTTCTGCCATGATGGCTAAATCTGCAAGTGGTTACTTATCTCACAAGAGCCACAACTTAGAATGGTCCATGGCTGAAAAGAAATAAGAAGAACAGTGGGGATTACTTAGTTAGAACAGAACTCCCAAAATTTCTCCTGTTCCCTCCCTCATTCTAAAACATACACAGGATTAACATTTGGGCTTGCACTGAACACCGATTTCCTTGTATTTCTCCTACAAAGTGCACTTCAAATGTCAAATGCAAACTCCTAGTAGTTTATTCATGTTATGACAGGTGTCACCAGTTGGCACAGCTACATGAAATCTTCAAAGGTTTGGTTTCTTCCCCCGCCCCCAAGCAGGTGAGCAAGTTTCCAGCCTTGAAAAGACAGGTTGTGCTGCTTGTTTTGGGTTAGGCAAGTGCACCAAGTAAGAAGAAGCACTGCCCTTATTCCTCTGGCTAAAGCTCTGAGGCAGAACCTGCTTCAGAGCCATTTTCTAAGGCCAGCTTGTCACTGCTCCCTGCAGCTGTGCAGCCACAAGTGTGTTTACATCCCCTGCATTTCGTTCTGCTTCTCTCCTCTCAGGGGTCTAGAATGAATGCTGACCTTACCAGTTCTAACTTCTGGTGTGACACTCGGGTTCTAAGTGAGTGCTTCCCAGGCTCTACCTTCAGGGCAGGATCGGTCCTTTGGAGCTGAGGGTTGTATGATGGTCCCACCAGATGTTTGGTCAGCTTGTATTGCGCTGGCATATGTACATGACTAAGACAGAGCCCCTTGTGGGCATACCTGGACTCTGCCCCTGTCTGCATTGCTCACCAGGAGGCCATGCTGCCCGAGCGCAGCTGCTGCTGCTTCTGCTGCACTGGGGGGGATAGACACCAGAGCCAAAAAGAAGCTGTGGTATCTCCAATGTCTTATCTGCTGCTTATAAGAATATAGACACCTCTGATCACTATTTCTTCAACAACATCTTCAACAATATTTACACTGGAGATTACCCAAAACCTATAAAACTGCATGCTGATGGGCCTGGAGGTGGCTCCAGTTCACTCTGTTGCATCCAAGCCTTCCCTCTGGCCTCTGTCTTTGGAGATGGGCTGAAGTGACATGCAGAGCTGGACTCCCTTTCTCCCTGCTCGAGCAGATGTGCACACAAACCTAGGCAGACTCCTCTGTTTCAGGCCCATCTGTAACCTGTGTAATGAATAATGTACAATGAATTTGTGGTCTACATGTTTATTAAGTGACTCAGAATTTCCAGTGGAGATTTTGTGCTCATGTTTTACTCACATCTCAAAACCCACTCACTCTTTTATTATCCCCAACAGCGGTAGGTGATAATAAATTATACAACTGCAGATGATGGTAACTATATCAACAAACAAATTGTATCAATTTTCAGTGTGAGTTTCAAGCTTCGTTTACTGGTTGTGCAAACTCTGAAAAAGGAATTTGGGAACGCTGCTGCTGTTATTAAATGTTCTAACTGGGCTCTAATCCAAACCTTCCATAAGGCGTCTCTAAAGAAGATTTTTGCCTACTGTGTACCACTGCTTTTACATACGAGATTAGGGATTTATATACGTAAGAACAGAGAGAGAAATGTAACTAACAGAACAGTGACAGCTCTGTTTGTTACTCTGTGGAAAGGCTGAAAGACAAAAGGCCACAGTGGTGGATTTGAGAGCTAATCCCCCTCCACTGCATTTGTAGAAACACATTTGTACTTTCCAAAAAACAAAGGCTTGTAGAAAAGTGTCAATCAATCAACAGTGCAGCTACATTCTGTGTATTGAAGCAAGCTCACATGCTCTCTAAATTACTCTGGATCCTATTTTAAGCTTAATAAGCTACTCAGTAATTTGTATGGCTGTGGAAAGATGTGAGCTTATGCCACAGAGGCCATTTTGAAACAGCCAACAGACGTGTGGCGAGAGACTGACTTTTTGGGAAAGTAGTTGTAGCAGTATTTGGAAAGTTACTGTATCCTTTTCAAAAGGAATGGAGACTGTTTGTTGAGAAACTCAACAAACATTATCTATGTGATAATGGGACACTTCAGTTACAGGAAAGAATGCTTAGTCAAACGTAAGTGCGGCTCACCACGGCACATGGTGTATTCTTGTTTCAATTAAAAACTTTTCATTTACAGTTGTCTATACTCATAGGCTATGTGGGAAAATAGGCCTGGATCTCTGTCACTTACCTGAGTGATTCTTACCACCTAGGTGCTGGATGGAGCATTACAGGTGAGACAGTGAATATCTCTGAGACTTTCAGTGAGAGGAGACCATCCTGCAGGCTCTGAATTTCTCCACATGATAATCCTGATCCCTCTGGACCTGGGACAGGCTGAAGCGACTCAGAGCTGACTAAGCTGCTGCGTGACTAAGTCTCCTGGACCTCACCAAACTCAATAACTAATACTTTTAACTGAGCTGCTGATCACCGTCCTGACATGCCAGCTGGGTTTTGCATATTTCACTGCCCATAAATATGGTTAGGGCTGTCATGAACCTTTTCAGTCTGCTCCTTTTGCAGTTGTTCCCAGAGGTTGAGAAGGAGCCCTCTGCCAGTGGAGCTGAGGAGGTTTCAGCTCAGAAAACTCTTGGAAAAGGGCCCTCAGAGAGATTGAATTTAATCCCCTCCCTTTAATTGCTATTGGGACCTGGCAAAAGTACATATTTACAATTGAGGTTGGCTGTTAAATTGTTCTTGGAGCTTGACACCATTAACTTTGACACTGAGAACTTGAGGCCAGACCTTAGAGCATGTCCTCCTGCAACATGACCAATGTTTGCATGAATAAGTAAGACCAGTTACAAATATAAGCCAGTTCTTGTTAATCTGATGTTTCTTATCCATGTCCTACACATTCCTCTCCATGTTTTTAAAGCAGCTGTCAGTGCCCACTGCACTGGCAGTGCCCAGTAATTGCTCCCCCAGCCAACCCTCCTGCCTTAGACCAGTTCTGTGTTCCCCTTGCTTCCTAAAGTCTTCCAGCTGAGGAGCAGAGCTCTTGTTACTGCCTGTCCCCCTCTCCAGCAAGAGCAGTCAGAGGAGATTGCTTTGTGATTAACTTACATGTCCTTGAATTGGGGGAGGGAGAATGGGGTACTTATAGCCAAGCCTGGACTGATTTACTTTTTGTCCTTATATCTGATTCTCTTATGGTATGAAACTTCAGAAGTCTGCATTTAAGTGAACTACCCTACATTTGAGTAAACTACCCTACATTGTATTAAAAAATATAAAGATGATTGTTTTGAACAGCGTGATATGTTCACCTTAATTTCGTAAGAATATCTCCTCTAAGAACCAAATACACAAACAAGGGGAACTGTTAATATTACAGATGTAATTTTAAATAAGGGGTTTTTTTGCCACCCTGGGCTTTTGCTCATATCTTGCCTTCAGTTTTTATGTCCTTTATATCAGACCTTTCCTAATTCTGACAGACTCATTTGATCTGTCTCTTCTTCAGATTTTGGATGCAAGAGAAGTGCTCAGAGGTATGGAAAAGTTACTCTTCCCTATTACAATAATGATATGTAAATATACGTAACATCCTCAGCCTCTTCTGTAAACAGAGCTGGGCATGTTGCCCTTACCTTCCAAGGCTGCTGTTACTAAAACATCTCACACAAATGTACACTCAGTTTGCCCAGAAATGGCCTTCCTCATTTGCTTTTGGGTGGAAAAGGAGCAGACTAGTGTAAAGTACATAAAACCTGGTGAGACCACAACACCAAAACAAGCTGACAAAACAATTGAGAGAGCATCTTTGGAAGTATGCCTTTACTAGTATAGGAAAAAAGGTATCTTTTTAATCTAGGTTCACTAAACTGTTTTCAAAGAGTAGTGAACAGCAGGTTGTTCAGTTTTAACTTGGGTCAGCAGCTCAATTTCAAATGTTGTGAACCTGATAATTTAGCCTGGGCAAGTACGCTTAGTGCTCTGAGGAGGCAGGGGAGGTTCTGCAGGAGCGAATCGTGGTGATAGGCTGCAGTATGTTCCCACGGGGTCCCAGTGAAGCAAAGCACTGCAAATGTCTACCAGCTGGATCTGTGGCCACGCTGCCCCACCCTGCTGGGACAGGCTGGGAGCAGAGTTCAAACATCCCCTTGCACAGGTAACAGGCGGAGTGACTGGCTCTGGGAAGCCACACTCTTCTCTTGAAGTCAGCTAGCAAAGAGCAAAGCAGCCCATGAGCCAGACTGGGCTGATGTGTTACACCCACAGCTAGGCTAGGTGGCTAAACCACTATAAATTCTCTTTACTACAACACTGAAGGCAACAAGCTTTGGCATATGCATCCTTGTGGTGGGTACTGCTGTGAAACCTCACAAGACACAGCCCACCTGAGATGAGAAGGACATCTCTGAGGGTTCAGAAATGCTCAATGTCACTCTTCCTGGAGAAGTGGTAGCATCCCCATTAGGTAATGGGGAAGTGCTTTTGGGAACTTTACCCTAAACTCTCTTGGAGTCCAGTTTTTATTTGAACAGTATTTCAGCTTTAAACTGCAAATATGGAATTTTAAGTGGTTCAGATATGGAGCTGAGAAAATAATCTTTCTTTGGAGTAAATTTAGGGTATTCATTTAACTCCATTTACTTAAATAACAGCTGTTTTTTAGTCAACTGATTCTATTTATCAATCTCTGTCTGAATTATTAAGAAATTAGGAATAAAATAGTTTATAAATTAATTCTTACTTAATCCCTGTCTGGTTGGTCAAGCTCTGAGCAGGCAGGTTGATAAAACCTCTGTCAAGCTGATCTGTGATATATTCACCTGTGCCTGCTCTGCAACGAAAGCACTCAGATCCCTCTTAAAATAAAAGGGGTTAGAAAGATAATAGACTTCAGAATCAAGAGAATGAAGATGTACTGTACTGTGCTGCTGGCAAGGACTAACAACAGCCATGCCACAACAATATGCTTTAATCTTAACATACAAGGTCAAAATCAGAACATTAGCCCCACCGCTGTACATCTTTTACTAGGAAAGTTTCCATTTCCTTCTTGACAGGTACAAATGTCTGTAACTGGCACTGTGAGTATGTGCCTTTTTCAAGCCAACACTGTTTGTAAAATTGCTTTAAAAAAACATACCAGGAGTTAACCCCTTATTAACTTGAATTGGTGGAATCTTGATTCAGTTAACTTCTTTATCACATTGCTTTCTCCAAATTATTTTTCTTTTCAGGAACTTACATTTAATTTGCATGTTTTCTAACCTCTGTGGCCTATTTTGCATATAGTTTTGCCTAATTGGTACTTCAGTCTGTATGCAAGTCATATTTCTTTTCTTCTACATTCATCTGTCTTCAGGAAAATCTGGTTTTACAGCCACAGAAAGGTTTTTCAGACTTAAGTACTCTATTTCACTGTAATACAATCATATTAGTGCCAAGGTGTGTCAATTGCCTGAAAATATTGGTGTCTAAAGGGTTTGATTTTCTTTCTTTCCTATAATTAAATACTGTGCATATGGAGTTAAGGATTTATTTAGAATAACTGAACTTTTTCCTTCATCTTTCTCACTTTTTTTCCCCATTGTGAAGTTTTGTGCCTATTTTGCTTTCCTATTTTTATTAAACTACCTGGGGACCACAGAAACATTATTCAGTTGTGGGTCATCCACTCAGGAATGTTAGATAAAATTTTCTGTGAATACCACTATAGAGCTGATATTAATTTTAATTTTTTTTTTAAGAATGTGGCAACAGATTTCAAAGTAGTCTGGAATGAAGATAAAATAAATGAAAATACTTCTGTGGATTTTTTTTTCATTAGATGGTTAACTTCAAAGAGGATAATTTTGTCAAGTATTTTGATGAAGTAGTTCTTGTTTTCTGAGCAGCAGGATTGTGCATATCCCAGGATGTGCTAAGAGATGGGTTGTCCTGGGAGTGGGGCATGCTGTTTTTTTTTCATGCAAGGCCCAGTAGCTTTGGTAATAGATGGCAGTAATCTCAGGGAACTACCAAGGCAAAAGGCCTATGGCTCTGATGTTGCTACTGAATGGAAGGAGATTGTTTTTTTAATTTCCAAACTGGCTTATCCTCAAATGTGCCATTTTGTCTTCATAAATTTTGGGATGAATCTGGAGAACGTTGCCAAGAGCAACCACTACATCTTGAGGAATTAGAAACAAAATACAAGAAAATAGAACAAATATTCCTTAAAGGAGATTGCTGTACTGTATTCAGTGCCTTGTAATGAAGCACATTACAACTACCCTAGTTATCCCTCAGCAGGTAAATGCCCTGGAGCATTAAATGTCAACTAAAGTTAAACTACACACTTAGTGCCCCCTCCAACATCAGTCTGTGCTAACACTGTTACGGGGTAGGCTGTGTCAACAGAGCACTGCCCACTTTACTACTCCTCCTGTACTCCATCAGTGAAGGGAATTTCCTGACATCTGCAATACTCTTCCCAAAGTGATGATGTGTTTCCCTTTGATCTCCTTCCCTCTGGGGCCATATAGCTGGCATTGGGTAGGGATGGGTGAGCGGATGCTCCTGTAATCATGGCTCACTAACATATTCTGCAAAATGTCATCACTTGGGTCAAATGTAGCCGTGAGTCCCTGACACAAAAGGCAGAGATCTGTGATTTGATGTGTAGTCCTGTGTAACTTTCACTGAGGACCTGAAAGATTCATCAAACATGGAGGAAAACTCACGTACACATCAACATGGGAGAGAAGGATGAAGGGTCATCCAGAAAAGAATTCAAAAAATTCAAACGGCTACTGTTCTCTGTCCAGTCAGCTGACCCCTGTAGCTTTCTCAGTCAATAAGAGCAATGCAAATGAGAGGTATGTAGCACAGTGCTGTCAAGTATTTTAATGAATGACTTTATTGGGGATGAAAGACTGAGCAATGGCTCCCACCCAGTATTATGACTGGACCCTCCTGATTGTCCTTCCAAATGACAAATGACTGTTTCTCTTTTGGGAAATCAATTTATAACTCACTTTCAAACTCTGCTACATTTGAGATGCTTTGGCTCTATGTTTTGTTCTTCAGGCTCATCCCTATTAAAAAAAAAAATTCCAGAATTATTTTCCCATACTTGGACAGATATATGGGCTGATGTTTCCAGACTCTCTCCCCAGAGCAAGTTCTCTGAATTCATACAGCTCAAGTGACCTTTCCACTTCACAACAGTGACTAAGATTCCCAGCAATAGTGCAAGCACAGATCTATACATATGCTATACACACACACACAGAATATGTATGTGTGTATGTATAAAAATACTGCTTGGAATTTCACTTCTCATGTTCCTAAGCTCTGTGTCTATATAAGTTATGGAAATTCTGGCAAAACTCAGAAAGTGACAAGCATATTTTATATTCACACAGCTCATCTGTTGAAGTATGATTTTAAGAGGCCCTAGCTATTTAAACACTTACTGTAAAACAAATGAGTAGATAGGTTTCTGGATTAGGATTTTTGTCAGGTTGTAAATTTTTAGAGATTGGGACTGTTTGTCTGATTTTGTACACAGGCAATAGATTTTGGTCCCTAGGAGCTGTCTCTGAAAGAGTAATTATAACCATTCCAAGAACTGAGAAAATGTACTGAAAATTGCTGTACTATTTAGTTTCCAGTTTAATTTTGTGAAATTTTCCAGACAGCTCTTCAAATAATAAAAGCAATAGCAAATACCTTTTTAAAAAATAGTAATTCTCCTTTGATAGGCTTCTTTGACAAATTCTTTAAATAAACTATCCAATGTCTCAGGGCAGAGAAAACTATAGGTTCTGTTACAGATTCAGCTGTTACTGCTTTTTTTTTTTTAACAGGCTGCTCAGTGGCAAGAAATATTTCAAGGCAAAACCCCATTCGATCTAGCCAATACAATCTTCATCAAATTGTTGATAACATTTGATAAAACTCTCTTTTCTCTTGGGTGAATGAGTAGCTCTAAGGGGTCTTTCAGCATTTGCCTCCAGTTAGATAAACATTTGGGATGCTGTTCAGATCAAGACTGGCACACCTGAACTTGAATGTCTTTAAATCTGTAGGTGTTTGAGCTCTGAGCTTAACAGAGAAGGCAGTTCAATGGAGCCAGTAGAGCCTAAAGCTCACCAGACATGGGAAATGAAATTCAGATGCCTAGGGAGTTGGAGTCACTAGAGGTACCACAGACACCCAACAGCTTCACAAGACTGGCAGATCTGATGTGGGATGCATGAGAGACCACGTGGCATATCCCATTGTGCTTACAACAACATAACTTAACTGAAGCTCAGCTGTACACCATGAACCAAGACATGCTCCACTGCTCTGCTGGTTAAGAGCTTTATTCTGTTGCCTGTACCTGTAATTTCAAAGCATTTGAAGAGCCTTAGGGTTGCCCAAACATTGCTAAGAGGCTGGCAGATATGATCCTTGCCTTTCTGGAAGAGCAGCTGAAACAGCCAGCTCATATTAGGAGGCGTTTCAGCTGCCCATCAGTGACCTGTTGAACTGCTCCCTCGATCTCATGGCAGTAGTGGGAATTGAGACCCCAGTACATCTATAGAAGCCTTCAATTATGTAAGTAACCTCACAGCCTTTTCTGTACCAGTCTGAAGTTTTCCAGTAATGTTTATGCAGCTACTTCATTCTTCTACTATTTATCCACCCGCTGCCCTGCATTCTCTCTCCTGTGTATATGTACTTTGGCTTGCGTATTCTGCCCAGACATTTTTAGATTTACCCAGCATCTTCTCTGCTGGCTCACATACTCTGTCCATAAACTTGCCTTGCTGCCAACCAGCTTCCCATCAGAAACTTTCCACATGGCTCTCAGGCAAGGCCTGAGGAGCATTCTTCCTGCCATACCACTTCTCTTCCTTGGTGGGGGACCAGAGGCTGGAAAGCAGCAGAGGCAGGAGCTGGAGATACCACCACATTCCCTGGTGGCCATTCTTTGCTGAGCAAAGGATGTCAGAACAGCTTCAGCTACAGTCTTTCTGGCAATAATCTCATACAATGTATAAAACGCAATGGGTTTGGGTTTGTTTCTGAGGAAGATCATAGATACAGTTTCTTGTAAAATATAATATGTATTGTACTTAAAGACATCATTGAAACTAAATAATTCTTGGCCTTTCTTTCCCAGGGAATTAAAAAATTATTAAACTGGTATTACTGGCCAGGCATACCAGGTCAAGTTGGGCTAAAAATTATTTAAGGGACTAAAATATACTTACAAAATTCTATCTCTTTACCTCTACATGTCTATATATTTATTCAAATGTCTGTCACATTGCCATTGAGGCAGCAGTCAGTAAGTTTGAGCTCTGCAGTTGAATTCCCTGGAGAGATTAATTCTAGCAATAACCCAAAGAGGAAATGGAGACAGCAGTTAACTGTGGCCAGAAAGAAAGAAAGAAAGAAAAATAGAAGCAAAGAGTACTGTTTGTAGAGTTACAGTGTCCTCTGTGCTTTCAGACTGAGATGAACATATCACAGCACTGTGAACTTGTCTGTAGGCTAAACAGTACTTTCCAAGAAGCACGGCTAAAGAAGAGTGATACAGTCGAGAAGGACCTCAGCCCCTGCACAGCCTTCCCAGAGCACCCTGCCAAGTCCTCCTCCAGGGTATTTACCTTTCACCAGAACAAAAACATTATTAATGTTTCATCTCTGTCTCAGTTTGCTTCTTCATGAATGCCCAGATGATTTCTTCACCTGTCCAGACCAACAAATCCAGATTCTGTTCTGAATGTTTTATTAGATTTCTGCCACTTATATGTTAATGAGCTCTGAATGTTATATTAAGGTATTTTCTTTTTCCAGAAATAATGTGGCAGTGGTTCTACCCTATTTGACTTTCAGTCAGACCATAGTCTTCTCAGATTCCAATTTAAAATTACCATTCTAATGTTAAAGGTTTCCCAGGGACTTTTCAACTCCACAGCAGCTTCCAAACAATGGTATCTTTTCTGTTTATTCTTACCAAGTGTGCAGATATCAGCATTGAAAAAAAAAAAGAAAAAAAGAAATTAAAAACGCAGTGAGAACAAACTGTGGGCCCAAGGAATGACATTTACAGCAATCATGATGAATTCAACAGGCTCATTGCTTTAATTACCATATGAGACATCTTATTTCTTTTGGTTGTCACAGTGCTGTGGCAACCTCTGAGCAGGAAATAAAACCAACATTTTTTTAAAAATGAGAGCCTAATGCATTCAACGCAACTGAAGATACTTAGAAACATATGTCACCCTAAGTTTCTGAACTTGGGGTGTATTTGCACAGTAGTTGCTTGAGGTTTTGGACAGGTAAATAAAGTCATGTTAATTTTCTGGTTGCTGTGGGAGGTCTATTGCTGTTCTCTATCTCAGTTCATGTAAAGGTAGCTCACATGCTGCTAGAATAAATCAAAGCCACACCTGCACCAGCATGGAGATGTGCCCTTCCAGACAAAGAGAATCCAAGAAGTCCATGCTCGTCATATTGGAATTTTTATTCTACAGCTGCTTTGTAAGATGCTTAAAGCTTTGGCTAAGAAAGTTTCCATTTGCAGTATTCTGGCCCTACAACTTCAGTGATTTTTCATTTCCTGTTTGTTTTACTGAAGTATTCCTATTATCTGTTTTGCTTGTGACCCTTCATTTCAGTGTGGCTGCTGCATGCAGATTGGTGACACAAGACCACAATACAGCTCACAACTCAGGCCCAGATTAGCAGCAATCTGCAGTCAGACTTCAATTAACTGGAGGGATGATGTTTCTTGACCGTCTGGTGTTTAAATGAACTGAAAATCAAAACCATGTTTTTCTTGGTTCTCTTCCAAATTGCACGCTACAGTTTGCCTCATTAAAGATTAAAACAGATGTCAGTAAAAGGAGATAAATCTGAATCAAATTTGAGATCCAAATGGTCCTGATTTCATCGTTTGGGCTTTTCCAAAACATAGGAGAAAGCATTGAACAACTCAGATGCATGGGATGAAAGTAAGAGGGGCTGTAGGGGCTTAGGAAGACCCTTCCTTAATTTGAGTAGCTCTGTAAACTGTCTGTGGGTGGTGAGTTGCAGCTGAGGTGCCTGCTGTAAATCAGCAAAGGTGCCCCAAAAGGTGTGAGTAGATCTGGTCCTGCAGAAATAACTTTTCACCTTGGCCTTTGACCAGATGACCCAGAGTCACCTGGATCCTAGAGCTTAGGTGTTTTTCTCTCCCTGCAGTAGACTGTAAAACAGACAGAATACTGCAGCTGTCTTTTGAAGTTTAGTGTCTGAATTGAAAAGAAGAGAGAGAAAAAGCCAGGTAGAACACAGAGTTTCAATGAAATCATTGCAACTAATCTAATATGTAGTCATAACAACATCTAGGTGCCTACTCACTATATGGAATATAGATATAATAATGAGGAAAACTGTTGGGGTTTTGTTTCTTGGGAACATCATTTTGCTTCACTGTGACCTTCTCAGTTAACTTAATAAGCCAGATATCTTTATATGAAAACAGCTTCTTAGTTTTCACACTAGAGAATACACTGCCTTATCACTTACTATAATTTTGATTATGAAACAGTTGTTTTCATAAGCCACACTTTTCTGTTGCTTGCAGCTATGAGTAATCTTTTTTTTCAGGCTACCACTTCCTCATGCTTCCCAGTTTTTCAGTAATAACACTTTATGCAGGTGAGGGTTATATATTTTAAAGAAGACCTCTTTGATCGTGTTCCAATGAAGTTTTTCAAATTTTGTCAGTGATAGTTGCAGAAGTTGGACATGCAGTTTGTAAATATATAGGTCAATGCAGATGCCTTGTTTGATTTAACATTTCTTTTCCAGTGTAGCCTTTTCTTCTGGTCACACAATCTTATCATACTGCTTCAAGGGAGCCAGATGCCTTAGGCACAAGGGTTGCTGGTGGAGCTCAGAGCTTCTGTAAGGTTTGTGCCCCTTGATGGCTTCCCCTAGGGTGGAAAGGAATACCTTTGGCCATGAAGAGTAAACCTTCTTAAAAATAGTCTTGTACATTATCTGTGAGTATTTATGTCACTTGTATTCTCCACCTTTCATTTTTCTTCCAAAGTTGCAGATCCAAAAGGTGGATTTCCCCTCAGGTCCCTCTAAATCTTGGTCTTCTGCCTCCCTACTGTGCCTACACTCTCCGCAGGGGCTGACTGTTCCCACTACTGTGCTGTAACTCCCCAGTGGCACCAGGACCCTTTGGAAAAGCCACCAAGATGTAGGCCTGATTTCACTCTGGAGCTTAGCAGGTGACGCTGAGCTTGTGGGGGAGTAGGAGGCACATCAAGCTGAGAATGCAGCTGACCAGAAAATGTTTGACATTTTGTTTTAGTACAAATGTTCTCTTATTAAGAACATGCTTTGACTAGTAGTTGATATTTCTCCTCCTTAATATTAATCATGAGGCGAAGAATTTGCACAATTAATTTTCTTAACGCATTTTTAAAAATGCAGTTAGAACCATCCATGATTTTATCCTGTACCACAGAGGGCTGTGAAGAGGAAATTTCAGGTGTTACTTAGAGGTACATGCTGCTGAGTGTTTTCATACGGTACTTAAAAAAAGAGGTGTTTATAAAGTCCCAGAAAAGACTGACTGTCCTTTCTTCAGATTCTGTGAAAAGATAATTAGATAATATTGTAGATCTCAGGCTATAACCACCACTGTCTGCACTGCCTCCAGGCCATCTAACACGGCAATTTCCTCTGACAGTAGCTGATATATCTGATAAATCTGTGGTACCTTACCTTTCTCTGGATGCTGTCACCCTCACCTCACACCAGCCAATGTCTGCATAGGGATGAAATGGGTTTTCCAGCCCCATGAATAAAGGTTGTATAGTTGTCTTTTTCTCAAAAATCCAGTTTGCACAATCCTAAATTCTCTCATTTTCCACATTGATGACCACCCTATCCTGAATACTGAGGCTCTCTGAGAGAGAAGGACAAGAAATTTCACTTCTGAATCATAGAATTTTATTAAAATACATTAACATTAAAACTTGCTATTCTGACAGTTGTATTAAAATGCTATATAGTACATGAGCTCTCTCTATATTTGGCTTCTGCTTCAATGTACAAGCCGTCCTTTCCCAAAGAACCAGGAGCAAACTTGAGGTGAGAGGTAGGAAAGGAAGGTGGGTGCAATAGTTTTGCGAACTAGCAAGCCACTTGAAGGAGCTTATTAGTTCTCTGATTGAAAGGACACGGTGCTTGTTCACAGTTCAAAAGATAAATATAAGGTAAAAAAAAGTAAAAGGAACTTTGCATAACAGCAGAGCTCATCAGGGCTCGTGGACTTACAGATGTCAAGTGTTCTCTAACACACTCCTTCTTGATGAAGGGGAGTCTTCCGTCCAACATTCCTTTACCCTAGTCTCCTGTGTCAGATATTCCCAAGGGCTGGTCTTGTCAGTGAAGACCAGTGCAAAGAGGGAATTCAATAACTCTGACTTCTCTGCATCCTCTGTTGCCAGGGTCCCCCCTCCACAAAGTAACAGACCCACATTATCCTTAGTTTTCCTTTTGTTTTTGATCTATTTGAAAAAGCCTTTCTTGTTGTCCTTGACATCTTCTACCAATTTTAATTCCAGGTGGGCCTTGACGTTCCTTGTCTCATTTCTCCTTACTCTGACAACTTCTCTATATTCATTCCAAGCAGCCTGACCCTGCTTCCATCTCCTGTGTGTTTCCTGCTTACACTTCAGTAATGACAAGGGTTCTTTATTCATCCTTGCAGGTCTCTTCCTACCTTTGCTCAATTACTTGCTCATCTGGATGCATCTTTCTTGAGCCTGGAGGAAGTGATCTGTGACTATCAACCAGCTCTCTTGGGCCCCTCTTCCCTGCAGGACCCATCCCCATGGGACACTTCCAAGGAGACCCCTGAAGAGGTGAAAGTGATCTCTCTGAAGTCCATGGTTGTCATCTTACTCATTGTCCTGCTCCCTCCTTGCCTGATACTAAACTCCACAGTCTCACTGTCACTGCAGCCAAGGCTGTGTCCAACATTCACATCTCCAAAGTGGCCTTCCCTGTTAATGCAGTAACAGCACACAATTCCTTATAGGATCCTCCACTACCTATGCAGGACATTGTCACCAATGCTTTCCAGAAACCTCCTGGACTCTTTGTGCTTCACTGAGGATCAGTTGCAGCTGATTATCAAGCTATGTCATTAGAACAAGTAATTTAGATTAATTTTAGGGGAAATATTTAATAGTCTGTAAGACTTTTGAAACTCTCTACTGCTTATGAAAGACCCTTTATTTCCCTTTTCTGTATGCTTGGGCTGCACTTGTCCACATTCTCTGATGTGAATCTGCCCCATGGCTTTGGACTGTAGCACCCAGAAAAACAATAACAGAGGCCTCAAATTCTCTTGTGAGGAAAAACTCCCTCTGTTATCAGATCTGAAAATCATAAGCATTTTCAAAATCATGAGTACTAAAACACTTGTAAGTAATCACCTTGGAACACAGATGGTATTTCCCTTTTTAAATTCAGATATCATTTTCCTCATAGCAAAATGAATGTAATTTTAACTTTCACTGTTTTATTTAATTTTAAGAATACAACATCAATTAGAAAGCACATTATAGACTGTGTTCTGCCAGAAACATCTCCAATATTACAGAAAATAATACTGTTACTTCCTTCTATGATTTTTAGTGCTTTTTTTCCCCCCTTGTCTTTAACATTAAACATTTTCCAGTAAAAGATGGAAGATGAAGTAAGAAGCTCCATACAATTTATGCACCAGGATAAAGAAGACCCCTTTCATATTTTCTGGTTTGACTTCTTTATGTATTTTTTTTTCTGAAATTGTTTTCAATTCGTCTCACATTCCTTGAAGAGCATGAAAGTAGCACTGAAAAAAAAATAGTATTCTGAACAGAAATTACAAGAATTAAAAGATCCCCTGAACTGAGAAGGGAAGAAAGACTGTAGGAACAGTGGATAATATGTCTGTTCTGTGATCTTCTTTCTAATTCTAGTTTGACTCACTGAATAGTTTTAATCAAGTTAAACAATCCTCTTTTATTCCCTGATTCAGGATCTGTGAAGACATTAGTCTTTTCCTGCTTTGCAGGGCTTTTGAAATAGACACATGAATGGAAAGGCCAAATTAGTAAAAGTGTATTAGGAGGCAGTGAGTGTTTTAGGGAAAACGACTGTTGCATATAATTTGAACTGGGACTGCATTGTAGGCATTTTCACTTTTACATCTGTCGCTGAAAACTGCAGAGGACAGCATATCAACATAATATTAAAAATATGATGGGGATCTTACCTCTTCATTCATTATGAAGAAAGGTGTAATAGTAGGAATAACAGTGAAGGTAAATTTTCTAATTAAAATATTTCTTGTATTCAGCATTTCTTGTTGTAAATACATAAAGATAGATATATTAAGGAAAAATTCATTGGAACTGCATAAGCCTTCTCTGCTTTAAGACCAGTCCTGTAAGGGAGGATACAATCTGCATACTCTGACAATTAACTTTAATTCTTTATCTTTGCCAAACACAAATATTTAAATCACTGGTAGTCTGAAAAATATGTACTTTCTCTGATAATATAAGTCAGCTAAAAGCCTTTATTGGGTTTAAAGTAGAGTTCACCAACTTTCTCACTGAGACACAGCTTAATAAAAATCAGTCTTGGAGGATATACCTCCTTGGCTTTGCAGACACGTACACAGACTGCTTCTCCTAGTCCCCAGCACAGGCCTCCCCCTCGCTGGTCAAGTGAATGGAGAAATAATGTTATTCTATTTTTAGCTTCCTTTAATGAGATTTATTGGATAGACAGGAGTTCAAAATCCCACAGCATTGAAACTGCAGCTCTTCTGGTGCTGTGCAGGGCCCCCTCAAGGCCTATAGATGTCACATTGAAAGCTGGTGAATTGCCCCGAGGAGGAGCTGGATGGTATCAGAGTCGTAGCTTCACTGAGATACTCGAACATTTCTATGACAGCCATGCATTTAGGTGACAGCTAAAAGACTTAGTGAGCTGCTATGTTTTGTTAAGTTCACCACTTGTAGCTGTCTCCTGTACTCAAAAGCTTGTTCCACACCTCTGTTGGTGCTGAGGTTTTGTCATTACATAGTGGTAAATGCAATGAATCTCTGGAAAAATCTGTGTTAAGGGTCCTGCAGAGCCTGCTGGCTTTTGCTGGCTGAGAGCTCTCCACTGGGGAGTGACCACATACTCCCCAGGAGAGCTGGAGACCTGGAGTGGCAGTGCCAGCAGCAAGCTCTCCTAATTAATTGTAGCTATCCTGCAATCTGTTAAGGAGCTGTGTGATGGCAACTGAACAATGATAACTGGCACTCGCTGATGCCAGATCATAAAAAGCTAAATTACGTGTTTGGTCGATCTAGTATTGGGGGAAGAAAGGGAAAAATACCATATGTTGTTTTTAATCTTTTTAGGGTTGTTTTATGTTCCTCTTAGGAGTACTTTCCTTTGCAGAATTCCTTTGTAATAAATTATTTCCCTTTCAGCCTGAATGCACACTATGCAGTACCATATTAGATATTGTTTTCTTTTTTGAAGTATTGTTATTTAGCAAGTTTCAGAATTCAGAGAAAAAAAAAAGTCAAGGAAATTATATAGCACATGATACCTAGGAGACTTACAAAAGAAACTCAGTCTTTCTTTTAAAAAAATTTAAGAAAGAGAGCTGAATTAAAACCTCGAGGAAAGATGTTCTAAATCTGCCTGGGAAAGGACCATGAAGAGAAGCTGCTTGCCTGATAAAAATTGTCTCTAGAAGAGAATCAGAGCCGAGATTTTGAACTGTGGGTGCACAAGAGGAACTGGAATGATTAAGTGGGAAAAGATACAGATATTGGGGTTCCTTGAGAGTTACCTTCACATACTATTAAAAGGAAAAATTAGCCATTTTGAGCAAATATGGTGGCCAGTAATAGTAATAATAATATCTTGCTCACATTTAGTTTTATTAGATTGGGGGGCATGGTGAGGACACCACCCCAGGAATCTTCACAGATGGTAATTATTATGTATGCTTTTTTATCTGGATTTAATAAACAGTTTTTGCTTATTTTCAAGTTAATGCACATGAAAGAGAGAAGACAAGACCAACATTTTGCAGATATTAAAGTGGGAAAAAAAATGCTGAGCAGCCACCTTTTTTGCAAACAGTGCACTTTGGAAAAGCAATAAAACTACCAACATGGGCATATGTCGCTGTTGTAGAGGTTTCCTCCTTAGCACGGGCAAGTTTATCCATGAGTTGCGGTGAGAAGAATATTGCTGCTGAAACAGAACCACAAAAAGAAAGAAAACACACATGAAAGAGGATAATAAGTGGTTTGAATATCAAAATTAAAAGTTTCAGGAAGAAACTCCTGACCTACAGGGCCCCCCTTAGTTCTCCAGATTTCAGGCACCATGAGGGATCCTTTTGTTTCTTTGCTGAGGTCCTTTGGTGAGCGGGGCACTCACTGGGAGTGCTGCATGGCCTCCAAAGCAAAGGGGGTCAGGCCCTCCTGAGTAACTCCATGGAGCTGTGGAGATTTCCAACAATCTCTATTTAGCTGCCAGGGCAAGACAGGACACTGCCCGTGCAACCATTGTCTCTGCACCCTCCATTCTACCAGGCCACTGGTTGGAAAATCTCTGTCAAAACTCTCTTGAAGTTCTATTTAGAGTTTTCTGTTCACAAGACAGAACTTGCTTTGAATGGAAAATTTATATTTCTTTCTCTTCCCTCTAAAGACTAAATGGCAAAAGCCGAAAAATTTTGGCCAGATGTGTGGAAAAAATTCATTTGGCACTGTTGCCAATGGTTTGTGGGAGTCACTCCTTGGCTGTCTCATGCCTCTGCTGTCCTCACCAAGCTGCCGGATGACGGTGTCTCCTGAAATGCACTGTGGCAACAGTTCTGCTCTGGCATCTCTGCAAAGAAGAGAGAGTGTATGAGGGAAGAGCCTCGCTCCAGGAGCAAACAGTGGAGAGCTCCTCTGCAGAAACAAATTTGGGCCATATGAACAAATGTCTCAGGTCTCCAGATTTTTGTTTAAACAGATAAAAAGAGGACTTAGGAGATAAAAAACACCTTTCCAAGCAGCTCTGGTGAAAACTGGTTTTTTACATTTTTTGGGAGGAGGACAGTGAAAGAATCGTCTTATCTCCATCAGCTCATAGCAATGCTCTTGCTCAGATGCCCTAAAGCTCATTCTCTCCTATCTCCTCTGTTTGTCTTTGCTATAGACTTCCAAATGCAGCAGCAAGGTAACAGATTTGATTTTTCACATGCTGAGATTAGGACTATTCATTTCCTATTCCCTAGCAACTGCCTATATAAACAACTACCAGGTGAGCAGTAAAAGTGGGCTTGAGAACTAAAAGCAAATTGACATTGTAAATAAATAGGTTTTGGACCTGAAGTACTTCAAGAGAAGCAAAAGAAGAGTTAAATTCATATGGAAATTATTGTTTTTTCCTTTCATGAAATGCGCATATGTAGTGGAGGAAAGCACTAAGTCCGGCCATCATCTCCTAGCGGCATTCAACAATTTTCACAATTTTATCTGCAAAATTAATCAAGTTTAGTTATTTCACAAATGCAGAAGTACTGCATATTTTGACTCGTGTCGTTTTGCTTATAGCTTTTCCATATGTGTTTGTGCTCCCAGTTTCCACATTCGCTTCTCAGTTCACCCATCTTGGCTGTGGTGCTGCTGCATCACCAATGCCAACCTTGCAACCACATCCATATATCTGGCTCAGAGCTCTTCAAGGAAATTAGCTTTTCTCCTCCTCATGTCATGCCTGAAGGGCTTCCCAGCCTGTGGTTGTGTGGAGATCACAACCATGGCTTTGAAAGATTCTGTAATACATAAGGACATGGAGACTTTATCCTCTAAATCTCCCTACTTTATTACATATCATAACATCAAAGAATCATTAAGGCTGGAAAAAACATCCAAGATCATCAAGTCTAACCTTTAACTGAATACCACTGTGTCAGCTAAACCATATCTCAAAGTGCCATGTCTACTTGTTTTTTTGAACACTTCCAGGGATAGTGACTTCACCATTTCTCTGGGTAGCCTGTTCAAATTTACCACTTATTACCACAAAAATCAGCATTTGCAAATAGGCCTATGCTTAATAAAGGGAATATGTATCTCCCAAGTTTTAAAATTTTCTCTCAGCAATTACTAGTATGTTAGCAACCAATAAGACTAGCAATCAATAGTATAGCATCTATCAATAGTATAGCAACAATCAACTAGAGTGGCCATCAGTATTTTAGCAGTAGCCAAATAGGTGTGTACTGTTATAGGTTACTAAAAAGTCTTAATTAGTAAAGCAACTTATCAATATAACAGCAGATATACTTATTGTAGATTACTTATATGAACATATAATGTCAGTATTAAGCAAATTAGAAGGGGACAAACTGTCCAAAAGTGGGAGAACAAATCATATGAATCCCAGAAGGGGGTCCAAAGGGAACCAACCTTGTAACAGTCTTACTTTAGAGATGGAAACTGAGGTCAGTGAGGCATCCCTGTGACAGTCCAAGATTTCATAGCAAGTTCATGTGGATAATTCAACCTGTTTAGGGAATGAAAAGTATGTGCAGCACAGGAAGTTGTCAGAGAGAAAACAGCTCAATTTTGGATAAAAAGTATAAGTAATTTTTGTTTCACAGAGACATAAGAGTACTTAGGGCACCACCACTCTGAACAGCCAGTAGATGTTAGTTGGTGGTTTTTATCTGGGGCAGATGATAGATGATAATATTTTCTGTTCTTTTCAACCAATTTTTTTTTTTTTAACTGTTACCATCTTTTTACTGCTAGAACAGCCAATGGCACCTACTAGTTCGTACTTTCTCAGGATGTTTTCCCATTTTTCCAGGTTATATTTCACCTTTTCAGATAAAAAATTGCTGTTAAAATTCCTTGGTTTTGCAGTTATTGGTGATATCTATGGAGGTTTCCAATTTCTAGGTACTCAGGTGTACTTCAAAGATGCCAGATGAGCAGTTCTCGAGAATGCTTCTGGTTCACAGGTTCAAACTCCCCAGACTGGCGGGCATTTCCTCTGAGAGAATTTTTCCATCAGATATTTTCTCCTGTTAAGTAATTTTCTCCTAATCAGGCTGTCTTTATGGCATTTCCCATCACCTCACCAATCAGTGTCACTGTTTGGTGGCCACCACGTTAACGCTGCAAGTTGCTAGGCTTGTTTACCTTGAAAGGAAAAATAATTAGTCAGGATATTGGCTTGCCTACAAGTGTGAATNAAAAAAGGAGTTCAGCAGGAGCTAGCTTGGAGTAGAGAAAAATGCTGTGAAGATTTCTGAGAAAGTCTAAATGCTAAATCCTATCTCTGCACAAGATACAAAAGCATATGAGCTGAATATAAGTTAAAAAAATTTTTGCTTTATATTCTAGCCAAAGAACTCTATAGAAAGAATATTACAGGAAAATGTGTTTTGCCTACATTTTCCGACTATCCTTTTTCAAAAAGAATCTGGGTTTTTTCTTTAATCTGATTTTTTGTGGTTAAAAAAAAAAGGAACATAAAAATAGAAGCCCCAGGCTAAACTCTTTACGTGATATGAAAATGGAGAGCAAGACTCCCAGCTCAGGCCTGTTTCAGTTCTCTAAAGGGAAGGAGGTAGGACTGTGCTGCTCTTTACTTTGCCATTGCAGAAGATCTGGACACAAGCAGATATGTGCAAATTTTGGAGGTATATTTATCTCATTTCTACCCAAAAGTGACCAAAAGGTGGGAGCTGGAAAGTTAAGTTTAAAATAAATCATTGTCTTAGAAATTGCCGCATTTCGTTTCCACTAAGCAGGTTGTTAAATGACAAATGAGCAACATTTGATGATAAATAAACAACATGAAGGTAGGAGGGCCAAGGCTGTGCAATGGTCAGCTAAATCTCTCTCATGCTGTGTCAAATATCTGAGGAAAAATACTGCAGCATAGAGAGATAGTAAATCTACTTCTGTTTCTCATTCAGAAAATATTCTCAATGCTTCACTTCTGATGGTTGTCAGCTTGATAATGCTGCTGAATAATTGAATTTTCAGCTTTGGGAAAAAATCAAATGTATTTAGTAGGATTCCTTTTCAGACAGAAAACAAACCAACACTTATAAGAAGCAGCAGGATGTGATGCCAGTCAGAGTCATAGTAACTTGCATCAGACTGTTATCAAAAGCATGCAGGTAGCATGCAGGCAGCTTATCTTCCTGCAGTTCCATTAGCACAGGAGAGGTTTATTCCTTGTGCACATTTGAACTCTTTGGCAATTATCTTAAATGTGAATTAGAGAACTGGGTTATTCTCTAAAAAGAGAATTTTTGCTGTGACTGGGACTCAGATCATGGGTTCCCTGAGTGAAGTCCTCCATACCTTTATGGGTGTGTGTTTCAGATCTTGATTTGGACTGATGAAGCTTGCTAATTTGCATTAAGTGTCCAACAGTGTCTTTAGGTAGATATATATGTAAATAGTCAGTATGATGGATATTAAATAATAGGAACAGCATCTGAGTTTTAGATAAATGGTAGGCAGTGATTGAAAGTGGAGTACAGCCTGGCTGTCTGAAGGAATTGGCTGAGTGTACCAAATGTCATATTTCTCTTATGCATCAAGCATTGTACCCCTTTGGGGGTACAGAAATGTCAATTTCCAATCTGTAAAAATATGAGGTGCATGAGCCACATCCCATTTCAGTGTTAGCAATCATACTAATGAAAATGAATCTGATTTTCAGGCATGTGAGGTTCAGAAAAAATTTAATGAAATAGGTCTGAAAGTATCTATGGCATAAAGAACTAGATTAGGAAACAGGTTATATAAACAATAAAGATTTTATCAGAACATTTGCCTTTTTCCATGATGGTATATCATTCTGGGAACATGGGCCACCAAGGAAATAAAATTCTAAATATATTTACAGAGTGATGATGACGAAAAAGACAGTGCTGTGCTGATAAAATCTCGGAGGTAAGCAGGAAAAGATGCTTTCTGGTCACAGCATAGAGGAATTCACACAACTGAGACCCAAGCCAAGTTTAAATGAAATATTTGTCACAGCACATAGATAAGTTTTAAAGTGCATTGTGTACAAAGCATTTATGTACAAAGCATTTCCAAAAAGTCAAGGATGAGTACAAGGCAATTGAACTGAGCATGGATCTCTAGGCCATGCTGACATTAGTAAGATCTTCTGTAGCTCTGAAATACAAACTTGTATAGGGAAATGAGATTTGGAATAGCTCCGTTATTTTTTCTGTTTCATTTAATACAGTGTATTTTTCATTAAGTGAATGTGAAGCATGAGTGCCAGAAGCCAATGGCCAGTTTAACTGTAAAAGGGTGAACCCTGGGACCTTCTGTCCCTCTGATCACCACCATCCCATTTGGTGCCTGACAGGTTGTGTGGTGGTGGCTGAAGGGCTGCTCCTGCTTAGAGCACTCCTGAGACAGGGCTCACTCCAGTGTAGCCTCACCTGGGGGGCTACGTGGAAGTGTCTGCTGGCTCCATACCAGGAAGAATGCCAGATGGCTTGCAGAGGTAGCTTTGCTCCTCTAGGTAACATGCAGAGGGGACTATGCTCTTTTCCGTGCCTGCATTCAGTGTCGCAGTGCATCCACGCTACCACATCAGTAAGTCTAACAGGCTGTTTCACAGCTGGGTCTCTACAGCATCCCCATTACCTTTGCACTTGATGCCAGAGGGCAGAAGGACTGCCCAAGGAAGAATAAAATTTAGGGATCTGTAGATGGAATAGATATAGGGTGCAGCAGGACAGAGAATGAAGCAGAATGTGAAAAAAAATGGGGAAAATGACAGTTTATTATGAATCTATATTTGTCAGTAAAGCTACTTTGAGGGTTTTGCTGCCCTCATATCCTTAAATAAAATACGGAATATAACAATATGTGTGGACAGTGGCTTGCTCTAACTTTTTCATAGGAAGTAGAGTGGCAGGTAAGACAGAAAAATGTGAGATTTTTTCCCCCAAGGTTGCTCTGGTCAGAAGGTAAAACTGTAGATTCTAAGGAGGGAGAAAAAAACCACTGAAAATAGAATTCAGCATTAACCCATGACCTGAAAGCTGTGCTTTCACCTTGTACTGCAGTAGATGGTTTTTGATCATCATAGAAACGATATATATGAGCCCCCATGGAGCAAAATCAGCTTGTGGGGCTGCTGCTTCCTAAGACAGAAGATTTGGAAAAAAAAAACCCAAACCAAAACAAAAGCAAACAACAAACAAAAAACCAAAAATACCCCACCCCAAAACCTGAAACAATTGACAATTTAGGAAGAACAGAAATTTAATGAATAGTTTTAGAGGAGCTTCAGAAGATGCTGTTATGGGTGATACGCATAAGGCCAGGATATGCTGATAACATTTGAGATAAGTTCACTCTTGTTTTTCCTGATTAGAGACAGAAATCTAAAGTGGATCTTTGTCATCCCAGTAGCTGCTGTGCTATGGAGCCTTTCTTCTGCCAAAAAAGTGCGATTTTAGAGGAAGTGGAAACACTTGTTCCTCTGGCTGCCCAGGGAGCTAATCAGCAGGTCATGACCCAGGGACACCCAACCATCAGTCCCTGCTCTGGTCAGCAGTAAGTGTTTTATACAAATTGGAAGCAGGTTGACCTGTTGATACTGAAATTATCTTCCTTTAGATTATCCTACATGCCCTTTATTCTGGAGGAGGCAATAGGAGGGATTAGAAATGTGCTTCTCAAGTCCAAATAGAAGTCTTAACAGATGGTAAGAGTATTTTTTTTTCTATTCTTTGTACACCCTCCATCATTTTGACTAAACATGCTCAAGTTTCATATTTGGAAATTGGACTAATTCTAATTAACACAAATTTTCATGGAACAGGGTATTTCATAAATATTATGAAGAGATTTCATGTAAAGAGGAGAGAAGGCTCAATAAAATAATTAAAAGCAGACCAGAAATCCAGAGTATTTGGGTTGTATCTTCATCCAGGTTTTTTCTCTCACCTGCTTGCAGCAGATCCTTCTTTCTGTGATTCACAGAAGAATGACCAACTACCTGAACTACATCTGGCATTTAGATAACCCAGTCAGGGTCTCCACAGGTTGTTGGACACTGTACACCAGAATTGTGCTATTCTGCTGCATTCCCAGGTCTCTGCCCACCTTGGAAGTCAGGCATTTCCTAGCTGAGTTCATTTGATTTGCACTCTCACAGAGCATTGTTTCCTGAATCTGGAGGAAATAATGGTAAATTCTTGTACAATTGCTCCACAATGAAAATGTTTTATTTTGAGAGGTATCACCTTTAATGTGTTGCTCCTCTAACAATCCTACGGAGAAGCAGTCAATAGTGGCGTTTTCTGTTATTTCCTTACTAAATTTCTCCTGTATTTCCTGTTCCCAAGAACTAATGAATGGACATACAAGAACGTCTAATAAAGTGCTAACAAATTAGATTTTCTGGTGTTTTCAAGGTCTTGTGTGATAAATATGAACCACAGGTCTCTCTTGAGTAATTTACCAGACATTGGGCACAGCAAGAATTCCCGGCCTACTGGAATTGCACTGCCCACCATGAGAGTCCACTGAGAAGCACAGCATGGTCCCCTTAAACCACCATGGTCATGGCACAATTGCTTTGTATTTGCCATATGCCCCTGTGAAAGGAGAGTTGGATGGAAATCTTAGTATTGTAATTCTCATTGGATTTTGGTTGTTTATGTAAAGAAAAATAAGGTTCTATGATATGCCAACCCTTTTGGCAAAACAACATGTGACTTGGTTATCTTTTTCAGTCGGTAGCTCAAGGTCTGACTATAGTGGGGAGAAATGGTGCTCTGTAACGGAACTGGACATTTAGGGTCTGGGGTAGTATTGTGCCTGTTTCTCCCTGAATTTTCTTTCAGTTTTGCAGGTGTAGGAAAACTGGTGCCTGTTTGGCTGCCTTGCAGAGGACCGTTCAGGGTTGGGTGGCAAGGCTAAAATGTACCTTTCATCCTCCTGTAAGTGTAATTTAGTGAGAGAGCCACATTCCTTTTCTAGCTCCTAGTATACCCAAAACCCAAAAGAAGGCTGAAATTATGTTGGGGAACTTTGCTAAAATGATTTTTATGAAAGCACCTGCAATATTGGGAGCTTCCACAACTGTTTTAAGAAATCTGAAAGATTTTTTTATAATACTGCAGGCTCACATAAAACTTAGGAAGGAAAATGCACCTATTCTCCTGCTGCCATAGCCCTCTGGCTATGGATCTGTTCTGGATCCTGAGCTGGTTAAGCTGATTGTGGCCATGAGCTTGTGAGCCAGTAACTGCCCTGCTGCTGTCATCTGTCCTCCATTTTGCCACTTGATTACAACTTAAAACAATGCCTTGAAATTACCTTAAAAATAAACCTTAAAATGTCCTTACAGAAAAACCTTAAAATTATAACTTTTAAATAATAACCCTAAAATATATTTTACCCTTTAAATAAGCCTTCCTTCCCTTTTATTGGAAGGAAAGCTTATTTAAAGGGTAAAATATTTTATTTTACCCTTTATTTTACAAAACTTTAAAAGAAATGATGATGCTTTTCCTTTTGCCGTTAGGGAAACCTGAAGTTTTTCTTTCTTTCCATAACTAAAATTGTTTTGAAACCTCTCTCACTTCTCTTCCAGCTTTCTCTTACCATTAACACAATGTGTGTCTTTCCATCTTAACTGCCATTGCAGTCTGAAAAGTGACTGGAAAATTGCTATTATCTGTAACATGCTCCCTGTAAGAGTTGAGTTGAACTTTATTTTAGTGACAAAAACAAGCTCCTCCTGCTAGAGCTGCCAAAGTAACATGGCTAAGAAAAGAAAACAAAGTAGTCTATTTCTTCTTTTGTTCGGACTTACGCAATTCCAGAGCCTGTTCATGTAAATAAGAAACAACACAGGTCCTAGTTTTCAGTTCTCTAGGGATCTGAATGGACAAAATTTTGTCCATTCAATCAATTTAATGACTGGAGGCAAGAAAGAGCAAGCTGCTTATTTGTGTGCTGGGCAGGTTCAGTTCCAAAGTATTGGAATTTCCGGTGTCATTTTCGTAATACTTTTCTATTAAGACACTGACATTTTTTAAAATCTTGGAAGTTTAATTTCATAGCTTTACATTAACTTAGGTCAGGCCTTCACTTTTCCAGTATGATGCAGAAAAGGAGCCCTGAAGCCTCATGTGGCATTGCTGGAGGCAAGTGTGCAGCAGGGTGGTAGAGTCATAGAGCTCCTGTGTGCACCAGGTGTCTTTCACCCTCTGCCCTCTGGAAAGGAACCCCCTGCTGCCTTGTAAGGTAATGACAAACCTCACTGAAATGAAAGTGCAAAGGGATAGAATTGGGCATTGTCTTCCTCTTGTACAATTGGCTCTCTAAGTGGGCTTTAGGAGTTTTCTTGATACTATTATTTTGACCTTTTTTGGCTTTTTTTTTTTAATGTAAGGTACATGTCACATTATCATGCAGTGAATACCGTAAATTATTCCATTTTAATTTGCTAAATATAGTGTAGAGTGTGTTTTAGCTGTATGTTTTAGTTTTGAAATCCTTTTAGCGATTAATAGACAATACTATATGTTTCCATTTCGTACAACCATTCACTCTGCATTCAAGTCATTAAGATTTATGGTTAGTGTGTTGGTTGATACTACTGTTTTCTTGCTTTCATGTCTCTCTGTAGCAAGGGTGCAGTTTTTAGACTTAATTTCCCTTCTCAGTTTTTGCCACATAGGATGGTGTTTCACGCTTTTAAGTGATGTGACTAAAGACTGAATCATAGGAAAAGGCACTCAGAAAGACCTCAAAAGATCACTCACCCCTACTTTGAGGAAGAATCAGTTGCATTTCTGACGTGATTCGCAGATATTTGTCAAAATATCTGTTTCAAAAGTATCTAGTAGTGGAGCTCCCAGGGCTCGTCTGATAATAAAACCAGTGCTTCTCTATATTTCAGAGTTTCTTTTTAGGGTTTTATTCTTATATCCAGTATGAATTCCCTTTCTACAATCAGGCCCACTTACTCTTGCCTTGTCTGCTTGATCTCACAGAGAAAATAGTTTTTCCTCTTTCTGTGAAACATCTTTTTTCAACATGCTTGAATACCATCTTGTTCCCTCAGACTCTTTCTCTGTACACAGAACATCTTAAGGCTTTCTCAGAAATCACATTTTCTGGTTCTCTGCTCATTCTTACCACTTCCCTCTGCAATCTATGTCCGTACTTACTGGCTTTCCTGAAGCAGAGTGCTCTGAGCTATATTCATTATTGAGCTGAGCTGGCATGGTATAGTTTTAAATTGTTTTAGAGAGACAGCAGTACAAGAAGGAAACCTAGTTATATCTTCTCTAAAAAAAAAAAAAAAAAAAAAAAAAAAAAAAAGAAANAAAAAAGAAAAAAGGAAGGAATAAGAGGATATATTTGTGGTACAAGCCAAGCTAACAAGGCACCAAACATGGTTATGTTTTCCAGTTAAATCAGTATTTACTGACCCACCCCCAAAAAAATCCCATCTACAATGCAAATGCAGCAAATAAAATACTATTTATATTTCTAGATAATTAGACAAGTAGTATAAACTTGGCTGAGAAAAAATCTTCACTAAGGAGTTTTAATGATATGAGGGAAATAAAGTAAGCAATTTCAGAAAAAAATAAATCTTCTAAGAGGTTAATGAAGCCTGTGCTGCATTTGAGAGGCAGGGGGCTCTTTGTCAGTGAGAGAGAGAAATTGCATTTCTGTTGTAAAGTATTAATGGAATTGAACTATTTATGGCAAGACAGTTGCTATAAGAATTAAGCTGCCAAAATGACCAAAGTTTTTGAGAAAGACCTAGGTCATTCTAAGTGGCAGCACAATTAACAGGAGAAAAGTTCAAAGTATGTGTTAATTCATAAGCACATAGATAGATATACATACATACACACATACATATACAGCCATTAAGATATTCAGGGGGCTAGAGCACTTCTATGAAGACAGGTTGGGAGAATTGGTATTGTTTAGAATGGAGAAGAGAAGGCTCTAGGGAGACCTCATAGCAGCATTTCAGTTCCTAATGGGGGCACACGAAAGGACTGGAGAGGTCCTTTTACAAAGGCATTTAGTGATAGAACAAGGAGGAATGGCTTCAAACTTAAAAAGGGTAGGTGTGGATTAGATATTGAGAGGAGACTCTTTGCTGTGGGGGTGGTGAGGCACTGTCACAGGTTGTCTGGAGAGGTTGTGGGTGCTCCGTCTCTGGGGCTGTTCAGGGCTGGGCTATAAAGGATTCTTGGTCACCTGATCTAGTGGGAGATGCCCGTGCCCATGGCAGGGATGCTGGTATTCCATGATTTTTAAGGACACTTCCCAAACAAAGCATTCTATGATTCTTTGATTCTGTGTCATGCCTACTATCATTTGTACAGAAGGAAAATAGGGATATATTTATATAGGTGGGGATTTTTTTAGATAATTTTTTTATTAAAAGCGTTTGATTTCATTAAGATGAAATGTGTATCACCAGGGCCAGGGTGGCTCATCCAGCACATGGAATTGCCAATGTTGGGATTTCTTGGTGAGAATCTGTCTGCCAGAGGTCAGTGGGAAGCCAGATTGGGGTGCCAGACTCCCTGCTAGTCTTCCTGTCCCCATCCTGGAGATCCTCATGGAATATCTCTTGCCTGTTTTTTCTTAAATAAAATAAGAACATACTTTGAGTCTATGTTATGCCTTGGATTATGTGGATGACAAGCCCTTTCTCCATCAGGGTATTTGTTATAAACTATTTCTTAGGGGATCTACCAGGCACACCATTAGGGTTGTGTGCCTTTCCAACATGAAGATTACGTATGCTTTTGTTCTGAAGCTGCAGTAAAAGTGCACCTTAAGTAACTCATTCCACACCCTCCCACCCAAACACTAAAATGTCCCATGGAGGGACAGTAAAGCCCTCAAAAGTTGCAGTTCAATCCCTGCAGAGATTCCTCTCTTTCATCACCATTCAGGTTGCTGAAGCTCAGGAGCCTCAGTGTTTGTTCCCTCTCCTCCTTGACTTATGCTTCCCTTTGAATTAACCTACTGGACTCCTAAAAGCCTCTTTGGCCTTTGATATCTCAAGAGAAATTTAAGCAATGAGCTGCTATCTCACTGAGCTAAGTACTGATGTAAACCAGGTATCATCCATGAAGAAAGCAAAACTATTGCTAAAAAATAAAAATTCTGAAGCCTAAAACTGATATAAAGTGAATAAAAAAAGGCAGGAGTGGACAAGGCTGTCTTTACTACCACTTTTGTGTTTTATTCCTCCACATGCAACATCTAACATTCCTTGCTGCCAGCAACAGACTAGCTTGTCATGCACTGTCCAGCATAACACCTGTGACTTGCATCACATGACATTATGGAAAAATTAGGTGAAGCAAAAGGGAGTGTTACTGCAGTCTCTTATCAAAACAATGTTATCTTTGGAATCTGGTGCAGCAGAGCAGATGTGTTTCAAGAAGCCGCAGAAGATGAGAGAAATTTTTTTTTTAGGTGTTAATCAAATATGTGAAACACTGATTTTCCATTCTGAATCTCAGGGTAAAATAGAGTCAGATTTGAATATTTCTTTAAAAAATCTGTTGCCAGGAAAATGGGATCAAATCCAGTCTGGGATTTTGCTGAGACTGTGGATGGCAGAATTTCTGCTGGCTTACATAGTTCTAAAGTCTGGCTTCTGGTTAGGATGCAGTAAAGAAACCTGGCTTGCAGCCCTGGAAGATAGAGTTGCCTTCCTTTGTCCCACTCAGAAGAAGTACATTGAATCTTATGTGGGGAGCATTAATAGTTCTTAGTTATTTTGGAGACATTTGGACTGCATTTGTTCATGCTTCAGTGGGCAGCTAGATTTATTTTGGGGTTTTGCCAATGATAGTGGTCTTTCACCATTAGCGTTTCAGACCAATATATTGGACTTTCATGATTCTGGCCCTTATCTCTTTATGTGTAAAATAAGTTTTCAGATAATGTGTCTCCTCACGTAAATCTGCAGGATATAATGAATGAAGGTAAAGGAAAAGTCGAGCTGGAGCAGGGGACAAGCTGTGAGAGGTTAGTGACAAGGAGTTCCTTGGAGAGAAGGAAAAGAACAAAGAGGAGGGAAGGCGTGGGGCAAAAGCATGCAAATCCTCGCATATTACTTCATACAAAAATCTCTCTGATTAAGTTCTTTGGCTTGTTCCAAATGATGTTCATCCAGATAAAAGATGCTCTTCTAAATTTCATGTCTTTCACATACATGCACCAGAAATGCCATTGGTACTATCGACAGGATTTAACAGCCTTAATAGGCAGTATTGTGGTTTTACCTTCTTCTTCTAGGGAAGATGGAAAACAATCACAAAATGCTTGTCCATTTATATTTTCTAGGTCACACTGGAGGAGCCCAATGCAAGTTCTCTCTCCCATAGTAACATTACATTTTTTTTTTTTTTGGAGCCTAGATGAGCATTTCCCCTCTTTTCTGCTATAGCAGAGAGGTTTCTGCTTTCTCCAAACATAAGCAAATTCAGAGGATTTTGTTTATTAAGAAGGTGTTGGCAGATTATGGGTGGAGGTAGGAAGTAACTTCTCTAGGGGCTGAAAGGTTTCCTTCAGGGGGAGCAACACAGCCAGGCCATAGGAAAGCCTTTGGTTTGTGCCCTACTTTTGTTGACTCCTATATATGGGAAATCCTGGTTTTAACTATGAGGAGAGTGTTGCCTGAAACATGATGAGAGTCCATGACTGTAGCAGAGGAGACAAATGACTTTCAAAATGTGGGTCAATCAATGCAAGGAAGAACTTTCCTTTGTGGGATTCTGAGCTGTGGGGCAGGCAGTCCTTCTGTCTCTGTTCTCATAACAATGATCACATTTAGTCACCCTCACTCAGCCACTCAACTAGAGAAGAAAAGCTTCTGAAGAGTGCCCCTCTACTCTCTGCAGGAAAGCTAGCGTGTCTCTCTGAGGGCTCAGTCCCAGAGACAGCCTTTGGGATCAGGCCATTCTCTCCTTAAAAAAGTGTATACCTCAACTCCCTCACAACTGAAGATCCCTGATAAAAATATTTATAAATTACTGCAGTTGTTCTATGTGGATAAACGGAACTCATTATTTTACCCATGGATTCTCAAAGTATTCCTAATTCATAAGGCAAAGACTCAGTTGATATTTCTTAGGGGTTTTTATGCCTATATTGCATTGCTATTTCAGGTGTGCTGGCATGATCTACTTGAATTTCTCTTATCCCCCTATGACTAATCTATGATGAAGACACATATTTACAAGGAGAGAAGCAGCTCCATAGTGAAGAAAGCCTTGCCAAGTGAGGCAGGAGGGAAAACAATACCTCAACACTTCTTGTCTGTCATTCACCTGCCTTCCTACAATGCAAGTGATTCAATGAATATCTATTTGTATCATTCCTGTTAAAACTTTCCGTCTTAAAGGGCTAAATTCTTTCCCCTACTGAGATTGCTGTTTTATGGAAAGTTTGATGTCAAGGTCTAATTCTGTTTCTGCATCAGGCTCAACCTCATATCAAAAAGCCACTTAAAGCTGACAGATAACTTCAGATTCAATCACTGACTAAAGATCTCCCTTGGACCCTAATGACGTTTTCCCCACAGAATACCACTATAAGCTTGAAAAATTTTGCTGAACAAACAGAGAAATAAAAAAACACATAAATAAAAGATACATCAAGTCTAGGCTCTATAATGAAGGACATCATAAAAGTCAATGTAAGAGGTAAGAAAAACAGATAGTTAAAAGTGAGGAAGCAGTGGAGCTTTGACTCAGAAGCTAAACTGATGTGGAAATATCAGCAGGATTAGCATTAGGCTTAATCATTATTAATGCAATAGTTACTCTTCATTTTCCATCCCTGTCAAGACTTGTATTTAGTAAAATACTCTTGAGTAATAAGGTCTGTTATCCTTGTTTCATTGGGAGATTAAGCTTTTAAGCCTTTTTTTACAAAAGCTGCTGCAATGGCTGAGGTTAGAAAAGCTGCCACATCAACCTCTTCACCATGGAACTGCTCCCATTTTGCAGACATTCTTGGATATCTGCAATCCTTCCTATCAGCAGCTTCTTTCATAGGAGGTGGACAACTGTTGAGGCAGGTGAAGACACCAGAATGGTAGCACAGACTTGAACACGTACTGTGAGCCTGTGAAAGCCTTGTCCTCTGCTCTTCAGCTAATTCCAAGCCTTACTTGCAGAGCCCAGCTACATCTGCCAGCCAGCATTGCATCGCTGCACCTCATGCTTAACGGGAGGACTGAATCAAACAGGTAAGGTATACAGTCATTGCTTGCAGCACATATGTGAACTGACTGCTGCCCTGTATATCATCCACAAGTAGCACACTATGAAAGAGTCACTATCAAGGCCTCAAAATGTATATCCCTTGGCAGCTCTCCTTGACCAGACAAGGCTGCTTAGTGGCTTCTCTCAGTGCTTACACTAACACTTTGTGGGTGGCAGGAGCAATATGCCAGCTCAGCAGCTCCTCCTTGTCCCAACTTTTAGGACAACTCTAACCAATATGGAGCTGTAGCTGGATATCTCAAACCTATCTCATACTTCCATTTTCACAGCCCACCACCCACGTTGTGAAAATCTTTAAATGCCAAACACCATTAAAAATTTCTTCACCTTCTAATAGGGGATGAAAATACAGAGTGGGATCGTCTTTTTATATATATATTGTAGCTTTTTTGGATACTGCTTAGCGGTCAGAACTGAAATTACTACCTTGGCTTCCACATCAAGGCCATTGTGCAGTTCTTCCCTCACAGTCAGATGCTTGTGTAGCAATAGTTACATCAGCAGTTACTGACCATGCTGCACAGTCGTGTGTTCCGCTGGGCTACCTAAGTAAATATATTTTGTGGCCTTAAAACACATTTTAGGTCTTTTTAGTGCTGCATATGAATGTGAGTCCTTGAATTCAAAGTACAACATTTGAAGTTGGATTTTACAGGGAATCAGGTTTTCTTTTGGTACCTGGAAACTATTTTTGGGAAATAACTATTGCAACTCCAAAGGGACTCTGAAATTTTTCAGATTGAAGCAGTGTGGTGGTAGAATCTTAGGCTGTATGTTGCTATGGGAATTGCTAGTGATTTGACGAATTTTCCTTACGTAGGAACATTCATGTTAGAAAAATCATAAAAAGAGCTTTTATATTCATACAATAAGGATGTTTATGTTATGCTTTACAATCTTGGGTTTTAAAAAATGTTATTTTAGATTAAATCACTTCACCTTTCTTACTCTTTTGTCAGCATCTTTACTGTTGCACCCCACAATCTCTCTTTCTGCTGCATCTGATCTTTTTGACTTTCACTCAGATTCATATGCCTCATATCCTACCATCTGTGTCTTCCCTGTCTTTTAAAATTGAAAGCCAGTAGCCACCATTAATTGGTTTCTTCAAGTGCTCCCTGCTAAAATTTTCAAATACCAGCTTGTATGATCTTCTACCTCTTGGTGCTCTTATTTGGAGGAGCCCTCTCACCTGCACTGAAGCAAAGCTGAGTCAGGCTCATGAGGCAACCTGTCTTTACAGGAAAGCCTACAAAACCTCTATGAACTGTAAATTATGATCGTAGCTCCTCTTCCAGGAGTATTTACTCATAAAATTTTGGTTTTCCCTGTATCTGGCTCTTTTCCATCTCTTTCACTTCCAACTATATGTAGCGTCCTTAACACAGTGGGATTTCAGTTCATGACTAGAAGAGATATGTGTCTGTGTGCTGCACTGCTACAAACTTCAAATGGCACTTGTTATATAGACATATTGGCAAGAAAAACTGAAAATTTCTCAGGCTAGGATCTGTCTTTTGTGAAGCACTTAAAATCATTTGCTTTTGAAAGATGATCGGAAACCTCTAATAAATAATTTGTCTACTAGTAATATTGATGCAGCAGTTTTAATCATCAATATCTGCATTAATTTACTTGAAACAATTTGGTTTCTGCTCTGATTACTTATTTAATCAGTTTTGGGTCTTTTCTTTCTGCCTCCTGCATCCCATTCATGCTTTCTGAGCACCTCTTGTGTAAAGTTACAGTGGGAGGGAGAGCCCAGAATAGCTGTTACTTGGTTTCACAGCATCATGCAGTTGTCCTTCTGCATTAGAACTTTACTTTGATGAATGCACTGGCTTTTTTTTTTTTTTATATGGGGTGGGGGGTAGGAGAGGGAATGTTTTAAGACGTGAGATTTTTTCTGTCTTTCTTGCATTGGAAACATTTTTTTGAATCCAAACTGAAGTACTGAGGTTATCTGCTGTGTTTATGGGACAGTGTGTATTGGACAGGAACAAAAGAGGAAGGAAACAAGGGGTGTCAATCCAGTTCTTTGCTCCTGACCTTGAGAGGAGTGGGGAAGTTCTACTGGAGTGTCTCTCCTTCCTAAGTGCTCACTAGCCCTCAGCAGCCTCACAGATCATCAGTGATAATAATTCACTCTAGCAGCTTCTCTCATTGGCAGATGCAGATAACTGCTCTTGAGATGGCTGGCAGCATCTGCAGCTGCCAATAGCAGTGGTCTCACAAGCAGCTTGTTAGATTTGGCACACCTGCAGCATCAGCAAAATCACAATTGGTCCCATTGCTTTCCCACAGGTATTCTGAACTCACATTTCTGCGTTTTTCTGCTGGTGTGTGGCAAACTATCCTATTTCAACCACGGTGTTTCTATCATTGTACTTGATTTTTCTTTATATAAGACCGCATCCAAAAATCAGACCAGTCCTTCAAGGTGCTGGTGAGCACACCCACACTGCTATGTACATTCCCTGAGGAAGGACAAAAGTTCAACTGTTTTCTGAGCAAGGTCCAAGCTCAACACTGGCTGATGTACCAAAGCCTGTGGTGCTAAGACTTGAACTGGGTAAGGCCTGTTTTTGTCTTTGTCTTTCAAATTGTTCAAGAGCAATGATTTATGGCAATTCAGCTGGAATGTGAAGCCAATTGGAAGTGAAATTGGGGTACAGGTAGGTTGATTGAAGAAAATCAGATCACCTTCCTGTCAATGTAGCTAGATTGGCTTAGGTTGTGGGCAATGGCCCTAGGTCTTTTTGGCCCAGGAAATGGCTTTGTTTTGGCATTTGTTTGTGAGCTCTCTGAACAATAACAAATGGGCTCCTGAGGATTGGGATGATGGCACTATTTTTGAGCAAGGGAGGTAGAAAGAGATTTTATAAGTACTTACAGTCACTTTCTCTCCAACCCCTGATCAGCTTTGGCTGGGAGGTAGCAGACCAGGCAGAGGTGAAACAGGGTCACATTGAGATTCAGCTTCTCGTGGCAGGATGCCAGATTTCACAAGCTTGGAATTCACTGCATGGAGGGAAGTCCACACCTTTTTCAGGACATTTGGAGCACAGGGCCATTGCTGTGCTAATTTAGACAAGAAATTTTGCTGCAGCAGGGAGGGGTTTTGTCACTAAGTCCTGGAATAGGCACATGTTCTGTTCCCAGACTGTTGGATGGTACCTATGCAGTGTTACCAATGTGCTTGGTGTCCTTCAATATGGACAAAGTGTTGAAGAGAGTGGTACTTTCTGGGTTTTGTGCTTCCTAATGTAGGCTGCTCTCCATGGCTGGGAAAGACACAAAATACAGCCAGTCCACCTGGAGTTTGTATTTGCAGAGTTTTGGAGTATGCTTTATTCATTTCTGCGTAAATGGCAGAACGCCCATGTTCCACTAAAAAACTTTGGAAATCACTTAAAATGTTGTCCCTCCAGACATGGTCAAGGTAGATCCAGTTCAGGGAAATATTGTATCAACTTCCCATAGCAGATAAAAAACTGCTTGCTGTTGTTTGCTTTCTCCAGACATTAAGTTCTCAAGGCAATCTAAGTGAAGAGAGCTTGATCCTGGTCAGCTCTCCTGCAGCTACTAAACCTCCTCTGTATCTTACAGTGTGGCAGTGTGTATGTGGGAGGAATGAGAACAGGGGATAGCAGAACAAGCCTTCTGTCCTTACTTTGATTCAAAGTTAGGAACTGCTTTCCCAACCTGATAATGTGAAGCCACACACAGCACAAATCTCACAGTCCAGACATTTTTCACAGCATTTCCACTGCATTTTAAGGTCTGCAGGCCAGGGAAGCCAGCAGCATTTTGCACAGCCTACTCCTGCCAGCATCAAGTGTGTCTTTCTGCTGTGAGCTGGACCTTTCCATCTTTATCTCAGGGCAATGCTGTAAGGGGCTCTGGCAGTGCTATAGCATGGGAGCTGTGGGCTGCACCTTTCCTTTATTCCTCTGAGGAAAAATGCTGCCTTTCCCAGAGCTCTTTCCTGGTTGTCCAAACACAGGATGGGTAAGATGTCCACTGCCACATACAGGGCAACTGAGCCCTGCACACACCATCTTTTCCTGGCTGTCACTATTGTCATCATATCCTGTGTTTGTTGATTCTATCCAGATTTGTCTTGTTCCTGGCACAAAAATGGTTCAGTGGGGAAAAAAAGTAAGGTCATAACTAGCAAGACTTAACATCAGGTTTTTAGAGATGTTTTTGAGCTAAAGTCCAAAAACTTATATTTGCAAATAAAATAATTATAGAATGTAAATTTTATTTGTACTTAGTGGTTTTTCTTTTTATCTGTTTTCTATACCTGCCACCTGCATTCTTCTGACATGTCCTAGCTGCAAAAAGTGGGGCTCCAGATATTTCCTAGGGCTTCCATATGGCTCTCTAAGTTTTCTATTACTCTACCTACCTCCTCTAACATTTCTTTCCTGTTAAGATTTGGGTACAAATGGAAATATTCCAGATGGCTTTAGCTGGAGCCAAGTGCCTTCAGTACTTCAGAGCTACATAGACAGCCCATTAACTAAGTGTCCCTTCTCAGTCTGCTCATGTTAAATTCCTTGGATTTCTTTTGGGGCTACAAAAATATTCTTCCGTGATACACAATATCAGTAAGTTATACTTTGTTCAGTGACACCCAAGTCTCCAGTTTTGTTTTTTTTAAAAAAACTACATATAGCACATTTAATAATAGCATGAATAGCAGACCCAGCAAGACATCTGCTTTGCCCAAACATGTCTGGCACTTTCTTTCTCTTTGCCTCTGAAATCCCATGGTCTTTGTTTGGCATAGTATACCTTGTGCTTTTATAAGAATTATAGATAGTGCTCATGTAAACCAAGGTATATTTCCAAGGTTTCCATTCTGGCTTCTCATATTGAATAATGATGTAATCTGATAGTGATTAATTATGAGAAAAGCAAATGTGGAGATACGGATTTAGAATTATTTACATTGAGGTCTGCCTAAGATTTTTGGAGCTTAATTCTCTTTACTTTGATACTAGTTTTAGCAGCATTTCCTATCCCTTTTCTTGTGCTTTTCCATAGAATTCTTAAGTGTGAACATAAGGGAATGTCACTCAGCAGTCTTCAAAAGTCTAAAACTAGCATCTTACTAGCAAAAAATAAGCTAATTCCTAACTAAAGGAAGCACCTGAATGCTTCACAAATCCTTTTTTCTACACTGCTACCTGAGGAGTGCAAAGTGGCTTGCTTCAGACTTCGAAGCATGACACAAATTATAGGAGAGAAAAATATCAGCAAGACAAGTTTTTCTAATGGCATGTCTTTCATTTTTTAAAAGTTATTTTGTACTCTACGGTAAAGATTTAATCAGGAGAAAGTACCAAGGTTCATGCAAATAGAAAATAGCATTCGATTTGTCTATTATAAGAAAAATACCTCTTTCTAGTCTGTTCTGGGCTATACAACAGAAAAACACAGGATGGAGAGCAAACTCTTCTAGTTCTTAGGCGTGAAAGTGCAGCAATCACAGCTGAAATGTCAGAGAAGACAAAAATCAAAGTCTCTTACAATCTTTAAGGAGAAGTTGACATGTGCCTTATTTAGCCTACATAGAAAGAAAACTATGTCTGCATTATTTGAATGCATGCTATTAGAGGTAAAACATTGATCAGCTGCTTTGTTTAAAGATGCTATTAGCATTTTGATAATTAGACGTATTATTCCACAAAGCTGATCCTGCCACTTTATATTCCCAGAGAAAAGTACTGAAATGGGCACGGAAAGTTATACACTGGCTGGCAAAAATGAATGAGCATGGGATGAAGCCAAAGGTGAGAAAAAACAAACCTGATGAAAAAGAGTCAGGAAAATTCTGTCTACTAGTTCATGCTGACTTCCAGATGACTATAATCTGTGATTCCTGAGTCTTCCTATACCCAATGAAGAGATTTCTGTACTAATATACCCCTATCCTCGCTAGAACTAGTTTTCTAAGTAACAAGTTAATGCTGCTAGCTGTTGCTCTGTTCCCTTCCTTTGTGCATCTCGAATGGCTGTGTGATGGATTTCCAGCCCTGTTGGTGACCTTCCTCAGCATCAATACAAGTCCACTTGGGAGAGTTTCTGTTTTGAATTTTCTGTTTCTTCATGTCGTTGTACTGATACAGTAATATACAACCACTACCAAAAACCAGTGCTAAAATTGTATTAAGATGGCAACGTCCACTATTTAAGAGTTAAGAAATGTTGAGAAATTTAGAAGCACAGTGGCACTGTGTTGCAGCTTACACCACATTACAAATGTATAGCAGTAGTGGAACTTCACATGAGTCCCAGCATAAGATCTAAATCCCCAAGAAAATTTTGGTAAAGGCCTGCAAAGCTGTTAGGCACCCAAATTCTCCTACTGACCCCTGTTTTCGGACTGGTAAACCTTTCCTCAAACCTGTTGTCACAACACCTTTTAGCATACCAGAGACTTTCATTATAAAGTGAAAGCAAGTTTGTTAAATGAACAAAGGGAATCTACTGTATTGATTGAAGTGAGAGTGGCCAGCAGCACAACTCTGTAAAGCTTTATGTAAAAGCCTTGCAAGTGAACTAGAAGTCAGACTGAACTCTGCCTCTGGCAATGGGAGCAGAGGGGAAAAACAACTCTTGACCTGATTTTCTCTCCCTCTTGTGTTACCTTACAGCCGTGCAGAAGCCAGGTAGACTGTGAATGTCTGCCGACCAGATGGGAAAGGAGTACTTATTTTGAACCAAATGTTCTCAAAGCTTGACAACACACTTTGCCAGAAATTTTGCTTTTCTTATACAGGAACCAGGTGTGGCTTATGATACAGTGATAAAATCTTTGATTAGACAAAATGTGACGAAAGTTCTGCACATGCTAGAATAGAGCTAAATATCTGCCTGTGACACAACCTAGTTTGCTGCCTAGGAGATAGGGAAAAGAGGAAAGACTGTTACAGAAAGCAGCAGATGTTTTTCTTATCTATAAATCCTTTAGATGGCCTCATCACAGTAGTGCCTTGGTATATTGTTCTTCTTCCTGAGGACTCTCAGGATGTAAGGAAGTGATATTTTACCCATTTTTAAGGAAAATTTAGGTGCAGAGTATAAACAACATCTGTGGCATTGTAGAGGGCTGACCCCAGCTGCTCAGTTTCTATCAACCTAGCTATGGACCTTCCCTCAGTTCTGTTTTGCTTATTGTATTTGCAGCTCCATGCATAATTTTAAGCATCTGCAGGGAAGTTGTCTTCTTTCATATGTGTAACTAAATTTACCTAAAATACAAGATTCTTCTATAAAAACAGTCAAAGAGGAGAAAATAGAAGAATCAGGTATATAAAATCTTATTTTGACTTCTCTGGGCTCATTGTAGAAATCAAATTACATAAATGCAAATTCTTCTCCTCCAGACCTAGTATTATTCAAGCAATAACGATAGATTGTGATTGTTGTACTGGAATGCGCTATGTTTCTATTCACACCTAACCAAGTTTTATAACTCATCTTCTAATTTCTCCACAAACTATTAAATTATTTGTGGGCTTTTCTGTGCTTTCATCACTACAGTGCTCCACCATCAATTAAGAAGATAGCTCCAGACTCCCTGGTTTGAGTGCCTGATCATGAGCAACTTGTGGTTGATATCTTATTGGCTTCAACTCCTTCCTCCTACTTCCATGTGATACGTTTGTGGTGTCAAGGAAACAAGTAGTATATGAGGAATGTGATCCATGATTGTGAGTGAAAGTTTTAGTCTACATTGTATAAAGGACATTTGACTTACTCATGAAGATGTGGCCATGGAAGAAGAGATTTAGGCAGAGTGTTGTTGGTTGAGTTCCATAATACAGCTCTGAAACCTTCTGGGTTGGTTTCCCTCCAACTTTTCAGTGCCCATATGTCTTAGGGAGTTCATCACAGTAGAGGCTGAGAGTCACTGAGGGTTTTACTTCCATACATGCCTCAGCTATGATGAAGAGCAGATTGTTACCTGGCTTATTCCTGAGCTGGCTTTGAATTGATAAATCAATTTGTGGCAATTTACTAATTTCTCTCAGTAATTTGTAATTGGTAGACTCTCCATATCAACAGCATGTGTGAGGTGTTATCTCAAAACCATGTAAACTGTCTGAAAAATTGGAGCCCAGAATTCCTTGTCAGTCCAAGTGGTAGGAACTTAAATGTTACTGTTTTTCAGATCTACTGTATACAGAACAGTGGACTTGGTGTCCCTGGGATATGTTAGGAATGTCTCTGAGGTTATGGACTAACTTTAACCATTTCCAAGCTTTTTTGTCATCTGTGCTGTCACCTCCATTGTGAGCTGCTGTTTCTTGCTCCCTCGAGCGTATCAGCAAATGAGGTCAGATGACAGCAAGTCTCCAAAAACTTTTATATATTCCCCCACTCCCAAAAAATTGTGGGCATGAAACTGACAAAAAGCAGGAGCAGAAAGATAGTCGGCCTGAAAGCCTGAGTATGTTTTGAGAAAAATGTTTGAGTTCTGTCTTGGCCAGCTCTAATTTAATTAGAGGGAGGATGCTGCTCCTGTTGTCTTTGGATGTCTTTTATAGCTGAGGCTGGGGTGAAGGAAGGTTAAAGCTTCTGTAGCGTAAATAATGTAACAGGATTTCATCTTGACTTGGAATCTTAAAAGAAATATTATTAAATGACCATCCTTATATGATAAGAATCTGTTCAAACAGTACTATTTGTTGAAAGTATTTTTGTCCGTTTTTCACTAGGTGTGCTTTATGAAGTTAAAATTTCAGAAATATTTAATATGGAACACATGAACAGCAAGAGATTGAGCTATTGTCTTTGGAATAGTCCCAGATTTTATTTGTTTATACAGTATCATTAAAAACAATGCAAAAACAAGTTCCATCCAGGAAAACATCGAATTATAATTCTATCCATAAATATTAAAAACATCACTTTATATTAAACATTTAAAGTGTCTGCAGTGTAGCCACTGGAAGGGTTTAAACACCATTTTTTGAGTCTCACTTCATGGTAAGTGTAAGTGTGTAACTAGTGGTAACTTGAACTGAGACTAAGCTACAACACCCAGAGACATTGCATTTAACATCTAGTGCTTTTGAGACTGGCCACATGCTGCTCCAGTGCATGACCTTCCTTGACAGGATCAGAGTTTACAGGGCAGCAAATCCTGGATTTCCCTGTTCTGGTCCAATTCTGGTTTTTGTCATTTAAGTACACGTCAAAGCTAAGAGAGAGAGTGTGTGTTAAGATGGCAAATGCTTGATGGCATGCTTCTCCCTTAGCTAAATTAATATTGAACAGCATAAAACTCATTGAATGAGTCAGCCAATGAGTCAGCAGAGAAGTTAGTGGTGAAAGCAGAAGCCTGCGACTGATAGACGTGATTTAAAATTTAAAATCCACAATCTGTTTTCTTTATGAAACTTCAGAGATCTCAGGAAAATAACTTCACATGATTGCCCAGGCTAGAAAGAAGCCTTCTCTTTTACCACATAAACACTTGTCTCAGCAAACTGAACCAAGAAAGTATATCCACAGAGAGCTCACCTACCAGTAGATGAAGTTTACACATGCTTCATTTAATTGTTGGGGTTTTTTAATGAGATGAAAATACCTATGCTTGAGTGAAATGATTGTGCTGACACCAGCTAACACAATTCATAATGCTTGGCTTCTATTCTATATGAAATCCCAATAGGAACAGAAAAGAACTATCACCATTTGTCTTTAAAATTTGTCATTAGCAATGTTCAGTTAAGTAGTGTCAAATGAATCTTATTAAAGTCTAATTTTATATGTGGACAATACCAAGGTAGAGCTGGTAAATATTAAAAACAATAACAATTCAAGATCAGCATTTTAGAAGCTATTTTTAAACAGAGGAGCTCCTGTTCTAGGCTGTGTCTTATGCTATTTGGACTTCTGCAGTTTAAAACTGCAATTTAACAAACAATGAAAAAATTTTCAGACAAAAACAGAGTTCAGAAGTCCTTGCCTATGTTAGGACAAAATACTCCATAATTAATCATTGTCTAAATGAAAAACCTCATAAATAAAAATGGTTTAGCTAGGAAATGTGTCTGTGCAGGTAAGTATCAAGGAGAGAAGAGCTCTGTATTTCTGTTTTTCTTTTCATGAGAAAGGATTTTTTTTAATATACCAAAATATTGACAAATGTTTTGTGATATTTGTCAAAGAAATATACTCCTCAATGAGGACAAATATCACCAAACAGTTTAAAGAAAATCAGCTCTCTTGAATATCCAGGGAAGTTTGCATTACTGCCCAGCTCTTTTATGAAGAGATTTTCTTACTTGGATTGTGAATGTCTTGATTCCTTTGCTGGAACCTCAGGTGTGTGGCATCAACCATGCCCTGCTTTATCATCTGTGGTAATGCTCTCTTTCAGATTCTTCATAAGTAGCAGATCATTCACACACATCACTGGTGCTGCTGGAGCTTAGGAGGGGGAAAGTGATGCACATGTGGGACTGTTGGGGAAATTGTATTGGACCAGTTGAGTAGCATTAAAAGGTTTTAATTTTCACCCTCTCTGGAGAAAGTGGGATGGAGCTGGGATAAAGGACAGAAAAAGAGATGAGGAGTGCAATGGGGTTCTGCGGAGAAACCAGAACTCTGAGTCAGCTTCTAAACTTCTACTTATTACTTGGTGTATGTGTATGGTGGGGGAGGGGGTGGTGAGAAATGTTAATTTTGTGTATTTAATGGCCACAAAAAAAAAAGTTGGAACTTCCAAAAAGAGATAGCTTTTGCCTCATTACTCAGTCCTCCAAAAGCGTTTTTCAATAATAGGAATCTTTTACATAGTTTCAGCTGGTGTAGATTTGTCTGATTTTTAACATCATTCACTGCAATGCTAGAGGTCTGTGCTCCCAGGAGCTCATGACTGAAAGCGTAAATGTTGAGCTAAGATATGAGACAGTTAGAGAAACCAAATTAAATTGATTTCTTTTTTGATTGGTTGTTTTGCCAAGTATTTAAAATCAAGGTTCGTTTGTTGGTTGGTTTTCTACAGCTTAGTTCAACAAAATTTATCTAACCCTTTTCAATACTCCTGTCAGGTCTGGAAGAACTGTTTAACGGTAACAGGATGACACACAAAATAACCATTTACTGCCAAGATGGAAATTTCAAAAGGAAATATGCCTGTACTGAATTCTGCTCTCTTAAAGTTATTTTCTTGTATTTTGTTACTTATGGCAAAAAATAAACTGCAATTTTGTGGGATCTGTGAATTTGGTTGCTGAGCATATCTGAAAGTCAGAACATATATTTGGTACTTATTCAAAACTGTTCAGCCCAAGGACTCCATGTTTAAAAATATTGGCCAATATGCACATGATCACATAGGGATAGAAAGAATGCATTCTAACAAATCTTTAATTTCTGAAAAAAACCAATAGTGCCAAAAAGATTTCTATATAATCCAAAATTCAGTTTGTCCTTGAAAAGCTGTCTTGAGAATGAGATACAGTTCACACTCGTAGTTCAGGCTTAAATAACAATTCTGATTGAAAGGTCTTATGTTAATTTACTTCCAAAGTCTTTGGCTTATAGTACTTTTCAACTGCTGATGTGCTTATAACAAAGCAAGCTGGTAAAGAATATGGATATGTTGGTTTAGAGGAGTCTGAAGTGTACGTTTCCCATGGGTGTCTGTCTGTGACAAAGGCAATTAACCACATTTCCAGCTGTCAAACTAACTCATTCTGTGAGGAGAAAAAGCAAGCAAATAAGAGCTCTATCAATTGGTACTGACAGCACCAAAGCAGTTTTGAAGGTTTGCCCACTGCCAGAAGAATGGCCCAAACCTCTTCTAAAATTTAGTGATAGAAAGCTTGCTGCTACAGTCAGCCCCAATCAGTAAGACATTTTTGGTTACATGCTTCTCTTTTAGGTTTTCTCTGTGCATCAGAAAAGTGGGCAGAGAGAACAAATTTATTCAAGAGTAAATATAATAGAGACTTGATACTCCTCATTCCCTCTCTCCACGGTAAATGACCTTTATGACCTTGTTTCAGACCATTAACTCTGAAAGATTTTAAACAGTCTAATCATCCAAAAGGTTAACTAAGTCAGCTTCATCCTATGCTTTTTCTAATCATAATGTTAATATGTGGGGGTTTTTCCTTTCAGGCTTTAGCATGAGCAAGGTGAAATGATCAATAAAAGTTCAGGCTTTCCATACCTTTCAATTTGTTTTAAGGAATTGCTTTCCTTAATTGAAGTTATTAGTTTTTTCTGCCAGATGCTGTGGCAGATATGGATATGCAAGAAGATGACAGTGTAGGAGATGTAATGACACACGAGACAATGATGTAATCGGTGGTGTGAGCTGCTCTGTCCCTTTCCTTCTCAAAAGCATTAAGCAAACCTTTTTCAAATAGGATATCTCAGCCCTCACAACAAAACTAGTATTCTGGTACCTAGGCACAAGTTAAAGAACTCAGCTTCCTTTTTCTCTCTTTTTTATTATGGCTTTCAGTGATATTACTCAAATACCAGTCTGTCTCTCTTGGAGTGACTCTGAAATGCCCTGTTATCAATATCCATTGTTGAAGTTGACATGAAGTAACAAACAGAACAAAGCCATACCATGTAGGCCCAAGGAGAGAAATCTGTTCTTTACTCATAAAAGAAAGTTACGGAAAGGAAACCTCTAAGACAATTCTCCATAACTGAATGTATGAAGAAAAGAAAAAGGCAAGTAATGCAGAGAAAGGAAACCAGCTAACCAGTTCACACTAATTGTCCTTTTTTGGAGGTGTGGACTTGCAGGGCAAAAGTGGACCACTATTGCAAAAATCTTATTTGAAGTATTGAATACAAATTACAGTAAAGCAGGTATGGAAATATTTAAAAATTACAAAACTTGGATGTCAGATTTAGGATCTCAAAAAATACTAGCCCAAGCAAGATATTTGTGGTTCACCGTCAGGTAATTTTGCCAGTGGGAATAGAAAATCTATTTTTTTTTAAATGATGACTTAGAAAGTTCTGTAGCTCCAAAACAGCCAACTTAATGAATATTATAGGCCTTTGTTGAAAGAGAAATATCTTATTTCTAATTAGCAAAGGAAAAAAAATTGAGTTACTCCTGCTTAAAATTGCAATTTAGCTTGTTCTCTAATTAATGTCTACAGTTAAATCAGAATATGTTCATTCTGTAACATCTTTATTTCTAAGGGAAAAGATACTTGATCAGTATTAGGCATTCAGATTAACAATTAACTTTATTATCAATGTGCTGGGTTACTGTGTACAGTCTATTAAAAAGCCTAGGTAATATGATCAGCAGAATTTGATAAAGTACTGGTTATTAAATAAGCAATGGCAAAATATAATCCCAAATGTCACAATAGTTGAAAAATCCAGGGCAAGAGGATTTATGTGAACAGTTTAATATAAATGAAACCTCAAGATAAATAAAATGCTCAGACCAAATTTGCTATGCAGAAAAAAATTTCTTTCATTTTGAAATAACAAGATATAGTGTAAGGAACTTCTACTTTCCCTTCCAGCTAATCTATGGCTCTCATCTCATTTTTAAGGTGAGTTGAATAAACACATGCCCTTTTTTGAACACTGGAGCAGTTTCTGTTTCAGAAGGACCATTGTGCCAGGAGGGTTCAGCAGAAATGAAGTTTCCTATTGATCCGGTTCTTCTGGGCTTACTGCCCTGCCCATTGGAGTCACTGGAGATCTAAGCCCATGTATTTTCTTCTCTTTTTTTTCTTTTCCCCACTAGGAAACAAGACTTAGGTAGCCTTTTGGCCCACAAATTCAAACTTATAGTTTAAGAAATGCAAGTGCAAAAGCAGTTCCTTCTGAGGAGTAGCTCATCTCCATGATTTTTCCCATTCCTGCCCTGAGATTTTCAGGTATGGCTATGTCCAGTTCAGGTGATGCCATTGTGGGTGGTTCCCACCCAAACACTAGCCGAATGCAAAACCAGGCTAGTGGTAGTCTGTAACTTTGTCTCCCAGAGGGTCTGGTGCTGTAGGAGTGCTCACAACCCCTGGAAAAAAGGACAAAATATATTCTTTTAGTTTTTGAAATGTGGAAGTAGTAATCTCCTTTTATCAGAGAGTGTATAACTGGGAAAGAGTAGATCTCCTAGCAACCTGAGAGCAAACAAATTCACATGCATTGCCCTGACAGGAAACTCAGTCTCTGGGCTCTACCAGATATATGTAGCTGCTGGGTACAAAAGGAATAGGTTATGTTGGAGAATACTTCTAACCTGAACTTTATATTGAATTTTACTCAGCTGATTTGTTAGAGACCCACCAAGAGCGCCTGTGTTACCCCTGCACATGGGCAGGAGCTCCTGCTTCACACAGGGTCTTGCTCGGGTCTCACAGAGCTGCACTGGGCTCTCAGGTGGTGGATTTCACACCCAGCTGCCAAGATCCTGGAAGTGCAGAGCAAAAGTGAAAACACAACCAAGCTTTCTGTTCACAGCATATTTGTTTATTTAGCTAGTTAGCTATTCCTACAATTATCTGGAATAATTGAGGTGGGGTTTTTTTTGGAGAGAGTATGACAGAGGTATGCTTTATAGTAATAAATCCTTATAGCCAAAACTAACATCTTCAAGGAAAGGATTATTTCTTCTTTCAAACATTGCTCCTCCACCTTCCACACCCCTCTCCAAAAATAATTTTGGAAGCAGTATCCTGAATGACCATACATGCAGTACAAGCAGTTTCAGATCTTAGCTGGCATCGGACCAGAAGGCTGGGAGATGTACAAAGCAGATTCGTAGTCTTGGTGTCTTGTATGTGTTAAGGCATTCATGTGGGTTCTGGTGACACTTCGGGTTGGTTTTCTCTCCATCTGGCTGACTGCAGAGGAGTAGGTGAAGGTTCCTGGTACCTGCAAGGAGAGCAGGGCCAGTTCCTGCCCACAGTCCCATAGGGTGGCTGCTGAACAGCCAGTAGAGGAGCTGGAGAGCAGTAGAGGAGCACCACATTGAGCAGGACATCCTCTGCTCTGGGGCTGCACAAAGAGCAGGCAGCTGGCACACAGCCAACATCCATGGAGGTGAGAGGGAAGTCCTCCTAGAAAGCCGAAAGGACCAGGCAAAGTATGATTCCAAGAGAAAAGCTTTAGAGTTGGATGAAAGCACTCCAGAAAATGACAGTACAATGAGTGCAAGAGAATTTTGTTTATAGACCCTTTTACTTTGGTTCCATCTTGCCCAGTCACTTTTAGTGCTTCTCTATTTATTAATTTAGTCATGGACTTGGCAATGTTACGTTAATGGTAGAACTTGATCTTAAATGAATTTTCCAACTTAAATGATTCTACAATTCGAATTATTTATGTCTTAATGAGACCTGCCTTTTTTAGTTTAGAAGCCTTTTGATCTTTCTGGGAAGTTACTGGGAAAAGTAAATCCATTTGAAAATGCTGACTAGGTCCCATCACATTCTATTATTCCAAAGTTTTAAATAGTTTAATTTGGATGTTAACATTAAAACTTTGAATTTTAAAGATATTTGGTTCTGGTTTTGATGTTCCTTTTATAGGATTCAGATAGGAAATTAATACCTATTTATTTATTTATTTTTAAGAGACTGGAAATTCTATGTAGGCTTTATTTACCCTAGATTTCTGTGGTCTTTAGTATTTTGAAAAGGCTAAAACATTTTAGGACTACAGAAGAGAGAAGATACTGAAGGTGGAAGGTGATTGGTGTTAGATTGCAGATGGAAGATCTCAATCAGGACATCTGGGTGATAATGACTGCCACCAGCTCTAGGTAGAGAAAGAAATGTTCCTGCTGTGTCTTTCAGGTACAGGTAACTTTGAGCAACTAAGGAACCTGAAAGTTAAGTTTGACTGTTAATTTAAGAAAGATTGATATATTTCCTAATATTTCTTGCTAGGCAAATTGGTTTTTTGACAGTTTCCAAGAAAGAAATTAAACAACATCTCTGTGCACTTGGTTACAGCAAACTCAGAGACTTTGTGGCATTTAATCTTAGCTACTGTTGTTGTTATTACAACATCACTATAAAACCTGTGAGAGCTGGCCCGGGATAGGGGGCCCATCAGCCAGATGCTGTACAGAAAGAGAACAAAGAGATGGTCCCTGAGACCAAGTACATCAATACCTAGAGAAAACACTATAAAGCTTTGAAAGATCTGGAGTGAATAGTTTGTGGCAGAGAGCATCATGCTGTGCCTGTAGCTAACACGGCTGCTGCTGTTTTGTTACTTAGCTGTGGGAGAGAGAGTAGAAGGGCAAGGATGCCATTTTTTGTATTTTGGGACTGAAAAAAGACCAGTGCTGTTCAGTCACTGAGCATCAAACCAAGGCCAGTGTGGAATGAGAAACATAATGCAGACCCAGAAATGAGTGTGTTATTTACTTACCATAAACAGAACAAGAGGCTATCAAAGATAAGGGAAGAATTAATGAACTATTTTAGGCTGAATGAATCTCTCTGCTTCAGCAACAGCATTTCAGTTTTAAAAATCGGCAGTTAAGAGCAGAGAGAAACACCTTTGAAGTAATACCCAGCTATATACTAGACTTCCCAAGGAGAGGCAGCCTGGTAGTGACCTTTTTTTAATCTCTGTTTCCTACATCTGTCATATTATCTTTCTAAATTAGTTTAGTGTTTCCAGTCCTACCTTGGAAATCTTGGGAGAGGCTACTGCAGTTAATTAACCTGTCTCTAAATTAGCAGGCTGTGGCAATCCATTGTTAGAAGCTGCAGCACATCAAATCCTATTGTCTCAAAGAATTCGGACTCCTAAAAGCTTGATTATTTTTCCTAAATTACCACAGAGGAACACTTTCCCAGCAGGATAAAGCAATATTTTCTCAGATCTTTTAATATTAGTTCATTTATGAGCATAATAAGCATCTTTTAAGACACAGGTAAAAGGCTCTGTTGAGTCTGGAGAAACAAAACATATGTTCTGCCAGAATTACCAAAAAACAAATTTTAACAAGTATTTAGCTGTTTAAGTGTAGTTGTGATTCTTAGGTGGGGTCTGCTTTTTCTGGTGAAAAGTCATCTCTTTCAAACTTCTAGTCTTCTTCTTACATTTCTGCATTGCTTTTTGCACAGCCAAGTACAATAACCTAATGAATTCTACAGAATTCTTTCTCATCCTAGTGGGAACACAATAAAAATATTTGCAGAGGTGAGGTGAAATACAATGATGATGACTATCCCAAGCAGATATGGCCAAACTAATTTCTGGTTTCTGGACAATCAAATATGGAATTACATCAGGATAATTCAGGTGCACAGTTCTGCCAAGAATTTCCTTTAATGGAATCTTACTTAAGAAAAACAAATTTACAACAGATGCCAGTTAGAGCTAAAGAGAAGGTGATTATGTACTGAGGAAACCTTAAACACATAAATTGGTGGCACATAACAACTGCATATTAAAACATTTTCTCAATTTTGTTGTATTAAAGCCATCTGTAATCATAACAATTTACTGCCGTGGACTTCTGATAAGATTCTGTCAGAGGTGCTGAGAAGTGTGAGAAGCCTGAAGCATTTTGACCCAGGGCCTGAAGGAGCTCTTGGGCACCCTATTCTCTTTAACTTTTATTTGGAGTGGCAGACAATGTATTGACAGAAAGCATCCCAATTGTTCCAACAAACATGGTTTTTGATCTTCAAAACCAAAACGAAGTCAGTACTGGCCTCATGCCCAGAGCACCCATATAAGGTACAAGAGAGGAACAGAGTTAGAAATCAGGGTGCAGAGGGCTGCTGAAATAATCCAGCAGCCATGAAGAGTGAGGATCAGTGCAAAACTTTTGAAGAAAATAGTACTATATCCTGTAGTACAGGTTCAAACTGGCAGATCCAGCAGGATGTTTGTGATCCCTAGCCCTCATCTCAGTGTTTGCATCCTCTCAGCAGAGCTGGGCTCATGCATGTACTGGTCCCAATTCTTCTCACATCTTTGTGCTGGGGGCAAATGCAGGAGCTCTGGGTGGTGCCAAGTCCCTGTCCTTGTTGAGGATGGACCCACTGTGCAATGCAACAGGAACTTAACACTCAGCTCCCCAAAATTATCTCTAAATCACTGGTCAAGGTATTTAGGGGATTTAATCCTTGATATAAACTCTCTGCAGATCCAAGTGTACACCACTGCATAGATTGTTCTTGTGACTCGTGAGATTTAGCTCTATTGGGCAATAGGGGTGTAAAAACTCTGGTGTCAGCATACAGTGACTATAACAATGGGGCCTGACATTTACCTGCAGTTCCATTGGTCTTTCATTGTCTATCACCTAATGTGACTCACTCTGCCAACGTGCTCTGTTAAGTTGCTCTATAATTCCACACATGTGTGAAATCATTTCTTAATTGAAATACACTCGGTTCTAGAAATAGATCTGCTGATGGCTATGGTATCTTAGTTTGTCATGCGGTCTTCTTTGCTTGCTAACTTCCTTTTTCCGGGTATATTAAAACATACTTGAAAGTGTATCACATCAGATTATCATTGCAAATACCATTTATAATCATCTCATAATCACAAATTGAGAACATGAAGTAGCCCAGTCAGATTTTGGAGTCCCTTTCCTTGAAGATATTCAAAAGCCATATGGACATTGTCCTGGAAAACTGGCTATAGGTGGCCCTGCTTGAGCAAGGGATTGGACCAGATGACATGAGGGGTCCTTTCCAGCCTGGACCGTTCTTTGATTCTGTCCTAAAATTCAGTTTTCATTCAGGCTTTATCTTGAGATATCTCAAGATATATCTTTACCTTTATATCTCTTCTTGACACCTATTAGGTAATAGCAACAGTGATACAGAAAATTGTTGATTTTCAACATGGACAGTGAGTTACACCCTACAGGCACATTAATTTCAATTTTCTCTGTCTAGTTCCTGTTTTAGCTAGTGAATGAGTAAAATGTTTTCAGCATGAATTTCAGTAAAGAACTGAATAAATTTATTTTAGAAAATCTTTTCCAATTGCATTTATTTGCATAAGCATCTATTATAGTCTATTATATATATTGGGCTCCTTTTTCTTTTTATGCAATGACTATTCTAAAGCATTCCATAGTGTTTCTTAATAGACTTAAATGTGCCACTCCTGCCTAGACATTATGCATCAGATATTTTTTCTGGTTTGGTTGTATATGGTGGTTTTGGTTTTAAAATGTGAGTTATTGTTTTTGTCAATCTGTTCCTCCAGTGCTAGACATGGAGTTTTAGAAGAATAATGTAAATTGGCATAAATGTATCTTGTTCTAAATACTACCTCCAAATAGAAAAAGAAATGGCACACGTCCTTTTTTTTACCACAACTTACAATTTTTAAAATGATTTCATTTTCGTACTTGTGTGTGTAAAAATATTGTTGTGTGTGTATCATATTTATATATATCAATATGTGTATATATGATGCTTATAGGTGCATATATTATATAATCATGAAATGACTTAGTCGTTTCCTGTCAAGAATTTAGGATTAATTTCGCTGTGTGTACTAGAACAGCTGATTATGGATAAGGTGAAAGTCTGTGAAATCTAGTGTATCTGGTTTTGTGTTAATGGCATATCTTTATTTTGATATCTTATTTCTAAACAGATGGATGTGAACTTAGGACACATCTTTGATTCTCTTCTGCTTTTTAATCTTGTCTATTTTCCATGCAAATCTAAATGGCAAATGAGAGGATATAAGGACATTTGAGGGTTTCAACAGAGAATACAAAGCAGACTTTGACCTCTTCAGGGATCTGTTTGAAAGAGTCCTATGAGATAAAGAGGAAAAAGAAGTTCAAGAAGGTTGGTTGATATTCAAGGATCACCACCTCCAAGCTCAAGGGCAGTGTATACCAAAGCAGAAAGGCAAACGTGAGGAGACCTGCATGGACAAATAAGAAGTTTCTGGCAAAACTCAAACACAGAGGGAAGCCTACAGAAGTGGAAGCGTAGAGAGGCAGCCCAGAAGGAATATGGAAACACTGTCTGAACATACAGGGATGGGGGTTAAGAGTGCCAAAGCCCAACTGGAGTGAAATCTGGTGTGGGATATCCAAATGCAAAAGAAGGTCTTCTTATATGTGCATAGGTGATGAAAGGAGGAGTAGGGAAAAGGAGTAGGGAACCTATTGAAAGGGGCAATTGTCCTGATGACACCAGACATGGAAAAAAGATATTAAAAATCTTCTTTGCTTTAGTCTTTGCTAGCAGCACCAACCTTCAGAAATGCCAGGCTCTGAAGGCCAGGGTGAGAAGTTGGGACTCACAAAAATGAAGGGTTGGCTTGCAAGATCACAGAATCACTGAATTTTTTTTCTTTAGTTGTGCAAGTAATTTTGCAGATTTCTCAGCCATGCTTGCAACTATCTACTAATGTAATGTCAGAGACACACATTTAAATCTAATAATTGTCATGATGAAATCATATAAAAAAAGATCAGTTCTGCCAGTTCATTTAATTATTTTTCCATGTGTTGTCTTTTCTTTTTAAGCCGCTACTTTGTTCTTTTTGGTTTTTGTTTTTTTGCTTGCAGTGGTATAGTTGTGCTTGTGGAAAGCTTCTATTTGGCCTCTCCTCACCTTATATCCATTATTCTAAAGTTAGGTGTGCAGAAAACATCACAGGGTTTTTGGTCTTTGAGTAAATCTGTGAGACATTTGCAGTGAAAGTGTGCATCATCCTTTAGCTGACATATGGAAAAATAATTGGTTTTATACAAATGATAGAAGGTGGTGATGTTTTGTATTACTGGAATGGTATTTTTCAGTAGTGCCTGTCATGTGCCTACGGTGATTTAGATCAATACCTTCAGGCTTTAAATTTGACCTGTACCTTCAGTCTTGATTTATATTTTTGGTTTAGGATTTGGGTCTGTGCAGAGAGTAAATGTCTACTTGGGCAGGGAGACTGAGGCACAGGCTGCTGCAGGGGAAGCAGCTTATACTTAGTGTCAGTCTTGAAGCAGAGAAGGGTTATCCCTCCTTCAGTCCACCTATCCTTGAGCTGGAGGAAATAATCCAATGTAGATATTTAAAAAGGGCAGTATGCATCCTGGCACTCAAATTTCTTCCCTTCCACTGAATAGTTTTCTTTTTGCAACCCAGAAAACATGCCATTTATTCATTCTTCTCTTTTGCTGTGTGTTTAGTATTGAGACTTTGCTAAGGATAGTTCACTAAGTATAATGAGTATTTTTGTTTGTTTGCAGGCTATTTCCCCCATTCCCTGCACGCATTCTGCTGTCAAACAGGCAAACATCATACTGTGTTTTGGTGTCTGAAGTGCAAGATCAGTAGGAGAACAGTTTGAGACTTTCCTATGTTGCATGCAGGCTAAGGAAATGAGGTGTCTTCAGGAAGCCAAGTGAATGTAAATTTAACAAGTAAGATTTTCTTAGAAAGAATAATTTATTAACTGGGCAGAGGGTGTCCCTGAAAAGGAGAAGTTCACTGTTATTTTCCTACTTTACCAGTATTACTGAAAAAAAGCCAAAATAAAAAAAATGTGTAGCATCCTGGAATTTTCAGAGCCTAAGAGTTGCAGAATATGGTGTCTTCCTGCAGCGCCAGCTCAGGGCACTAGGAATGACCAGAATCCATTTCTGCACTTGTTCTTCCAGACTTAAGCCTACAACCAGCAAAGAGAGAAGCATATAAAAATCATATCCCTCCCTTCCTTTTGGAGAGAATACGGACATTTAATAAATACTTCCTATTAATAGGTGCTTTCGTTTACTACTTGGTTTGGGCTTTTGATGAAGAAGTGGTAGGAAATACAGCAGTGATTTAATTTGGTGTCTCAGGTGCTGCATCCAGCCAGAACAAGTATTCCTGAATGGCAGTTAGACAAGGACTTGCATATCTTTACTACGAAGCCCAGTGGAAGGAAAATAACATCTTATGTGAGCACAGCAAATTCTTTTAAGTGAGGAGGTCAAAAGAGCTTAATCCTTTAAACAGTACAATGTCAAGAAATGTTCTGTGGATGACTGATTCACTCTGTCCTTCCTTCAAGTGTAGCTTGTGTCAACAGATACCTCTATTCTGCTTTTTCCTCAAAGGCTTATGAAGAAGAATTCAGAAAAAGGCCTCTATATCGCCCTGCTCTGAGGAATTACAAGCATAATTAATAATGTCTAACTGATCATAGTTTTTAAAAAGTGGAAGAGTAGTGCTTCCTGTGTATGGTGTAGGAGTGTAAGTGTAAATCCCTGAAAACACAGAAATTCTAGTAGTAGGTGGCCTGAGTTCTAGGTCTTGCTTAGCTTTTGTGGAGTCAAATCCTTCCTTACCACCTTTCAAAATTCAGAGGCTGATATTTGGGTGCAACACTTTATTTTATCAGCAGCTTAGGCAAAAATAAGTCTATGTGAATCCTACCCAAAATTTCAAAAGTTACTTTAGAGGATGATATTTTTGATTTTAAGACATTTAGAAACTCCACAAAACTTTATGCCAAGCCTAGTGGCTTACAACTTTAATGTTACTGAACTCTGTGTCAGAAATACTTTTGACCTCTCAGTTTTGTAACAAGAAATCTGCGCTCTTGCTGCTGAAAACATTCTCTAGTGTATGGTAAATTCAGTCAAAATGGATGTGTCTTTCATGTCTTCTTACTATCTGAATTTTTGTTAGTATATATTTTCATATTATTATAATCTCCATAGGGAAAATTATGATAGTTGTCAGCCTTTAATATTTTTGAATGAGACTAACAGCTTTTGGAACATTAAACAAACAGCGGGCTTGTAGGATAGAAGTTCTTGATCATAAAAGTGATTTTGTCCAATATTTTAGCTATAAAGATGAGAAGATCCTAGACTCTTTTACTGCCAAGTATTCTCAGTGCTAATAATAATGAAACCTTAAGATATTTTGAGGGTTCCTGCTTTGCCCCTCATGACATGTGTTTCACTCATAATAAACGTTTTCCTTTTGGACACCTTTGCTCTCAGAGCCTAAGGGTGCAAATGAGAATAGTTTTTGTTTTTTACAGGATGCAGTGTTTTAGTGGGATTGTCTTTGCAGGTGGACTGGAAGGGAAGGCTACAGGAATTGTGAGTTCTAGCTATGCTCTAGGCCCCAACTGATGCTGAAGTCCTTACCAGAGCACATAGTTTTTGAAGCAGGATTGTGGGGGATGGAAGTATCAAGTTCCTTATTTCTTTGGAGTGGTGCTCCCAGACTGACAAGTGCAGTTGCTGTAGGAAGGGCCTAGACATTTTTTTTGTTATTTCAGATTCAGAAGTCTTTGTGCAGTGGAATGTTAACCTCAGACTGATGAAAATTGCATCACAAGGATGAGGTGTCTGTGGTCGTTAGAAAGCACAGATGACAGCATAGGAAGAAAATATCTGCCAAGGCTAATAGAACAGGAAAAAATATACTTGATCCTAGTATGATTTATCACTTAAAAATATTAGTAGCAAAAATGCTGAAAAAGGTGTACTGAGACATGTTATTATGGTCTTTTATCCTATGGATGTCCTCTCTAATCATAGTCTCAGTGTCCTCAGAGAGAAGAGAGTGCAGAATACCTGCTTTTTTTCCCCTCAGGTCTATGCAATTGGTATTCTAGTTAACAAGTATCTAGAAAAAGAAATAGGAAATTTATGGAAGAAGAAGGAAAATACACAGAAATCATCTTTTGTCTTTTCCTTTCCTCTGTCTTTTCATTCTTTGCTCCTTTACTTCTGTCTTTTCTTCAGGACAAGGCAACAAAATCACTCAGTTGTAAATATACATGAGTAGGGAATATTTTAATTTCTTTGGTATACAAGATATACAGATAAAGAAGACCCATTTGCAAGGTGCACTGAAGACACCATATAGTGATTATGAGATAGGGGTTACAGAGGCAGTCCTTTGGCCTCTGTCAGCATGAGGCTCCCTGAAGCAAGAGAAGAGGGCCAATAACTTATAGCCAAGGTAAGAAGAGGCCAATTCAGTTTCCACTGCACAAGTAAGAAGGTCAATGGATCCATTCCACCAATCTGCCAAAGAGGAAGAATTCTTATGGTCAGTAGAGAACAGGAAACTTGAGGCAGGAAAAACATCAAAGCAACACTATGGTTGCCTGTTCAGGAGTGAAAATCTTAAGCAAGAAAAGCATTTGTAAAGTAAAGCAGAAGGTGTCTAGTTAGGAGAATAGTTGAGAGACAGACAAATAACAGGATATTGCTGGTACAGTAAATAGATGAGGACTCTACAGACATTTCCATGAGTCACTACTAGGCTACACATGGTAACCAAAATGGCACAGAGAAATGATTCAAGGGGTTGCAAGGGAAATGTGTGCAGAAGAAATAAAAAGGAGGATGAAAGTGTTGCAAGGCTGAGGAGACAGGGAAATTGATGAGATGGAATGATGTCATGGAGAGATACCTTTCTTGGCCAGACATGTGGAAAATTGAGGTACATAGATTATAGTTCTGTTTATGATCTGCTGCCAGAAAATGCTTGTTTACAGCACTGAGGTTTAATATGACAGCTGTACCTTAATATGACAGGAAACTTTATTTCACAGTAAATCTGATTGGTCTGGCAAGGGATCATGTCTGGTAGCTGTGGAGGTCTGAAGAGACTTTTTAAATCTAGTACAAATTTGAAAACAACTGAAGTGGAAAAAGGATAATATATCTTTCTTTTTCAAATTTATGGTACTGAAAAGAAAGACTGTTTTTCTGAGAATCATTGCTAGAAGCTGATGGAAGCAAACAAAATCAAATGTGCAACTTGGAAATCAAAGCATATTTTAAAATGAAGGATTTGTTTTTATCCTTACCAGGAGTAAAAAACTGGAATGAACCTGAGTCTACTATTACCATGTAAGTTCCTGGAATGAAATAAACAGTTTTCTGACTTAATGGCTATCCCCATGGCAATAGGAGAGGATCTTGCACATTCAAGACTGAAAGGAATGAATAGATCAGAAAGAAGCACAGTAGATCCTGACACAGCCTAAGGTACAGCATGTATCTAAACTGAGATGTGAAGGATACATGCAGAAGGAAAATTCCTTTTATTTCCAGGGTTTACCGGTAATATGAGAGAAATACATTGCAAGTCAGACAAGGGCAAAAAGAACCCTTGATACTTCTAGATACACTGGGATTATTGTGTCTCGATCATTAAAAGTGCATTATTTAATGGTTGTCTAAAACTTTTTTTAGCTCCTCTTCAGTCAGCTTTATGATTTTATTATTTTATGATCTTCTATTCTATGGCTTAAACGCAGCCCTGGATAGTTACCAGGATAAACTTTAAAACCAACAGGAGCTATGCCGATTTATTCCAGGGTTGAAAGGCACTCTGTAGCTCTGACTGTAAGCTGAATAATTCTTGCAATCTTGCAGCAGAGCTCTACATCAATTAATGTTTGTTTGTTTGTGTTTGTTACAATTGTGAAGTAAAACAAGGAGTGAGAAATAAAAGTATCATTGAAACCAACCAGGTTCTAAGTTGTTACTTTGGCAAGAACAAAAATCTGATGTTCTGACACAGAATGTTCCAATTTGGCACAAACAAAACCATTAAGGCATTTGAAAGAAATGCCAAAGAAATAAAACATTAGCTTCACAAAATATGTAGTAAAGCCATGCTTTAGCTCCGTAGGTTCAGGGATCAGATTTCTCACCTACATTAGGACTGGCTGAATTCTTTCCTCTCCTACATGCTCAATATCCTCCTAGAGCACCCCAATCTCCAGCCTAGTAGGACAGTTCTAGTTTGAGCTTTCTCTCTAATCCCTGTTGATATTGCATTCCATTAGAAATAAAGATAAACGTATATTCTTTATATCACAGTGTGAATGAGGGCAAATTGTTTGGTTACTTTATACAAAGAAAGTAAGAGGGCAGGTTTCAGTTCCCTCAGGCAGAAAATTGAATTTAATATGCATCTCTAGTGTCCTGAGTATTCCTGAAAAGTCCTGACAAGCTCTGGTTCTTGAGCCCTTCTGTGACTAGGAAATGTTATTAAACCTTTAAACAGAGCTGTACTTAATTTTTTACTTAAATTCAGGGAGATTTAAATCCTAGTTTTGCCAATTAACATTCACTAGAAAAAAACAAAATCTACCCAGCTAGTGTTCAGAGGGAGAAAACTCTACCCAGATGATCTTTACAAATCTCTCCAAGTTCAGTTTCAGTGGGAATACCCTGGTCTTCACATCTCCTTCATCCCCAAGCTCTCTTTCACTATAAAGATAGGAAAGGGGAGATTATGGCTTTCTTCTTCCCCAAGCAAAAGTATCCTCTGGAGTTATTTCTTTTTCCTGATCCTTTTAGCCGTTCCACTGTTAGCGAAGCTAGGGATGCTGATGCTACCTTGCCATGGGGCCCAAGGGAGGATTGTGATATCACATGTTTTAAGATCACTGGACTATCCTAAATCTATATAGATTTATAAAACAAAATGCTGAAGCTATAATTGACCTGGTCCTAATTTCCTCCACAGTTGGCACAGTCTGTTGCACACTCAAATTTAGAGGCGGAGGCTGGAAAGAAAATAATCCATTTTGATAGTGCTATATGACATCTTTGAAAACTTCAGTGGAGAGGGACATTCCCCAGCAATCCATAGTGGCAGGGATCACTATGAATATTTATTTTATATTGCCAGGCAGAATCTGAAAAGAGCACTTAGAAATCAGAGTTATCAATTTATTTCAGATGGCTTTTGGTTGGTGAAGGTTTTTCACTGAAAGAAGTTTAGGTAGAGGAGGAATCACAAATAGCTACCTTTTCAATCCTCCTGTGCATTAAGTATAATAAGTTTACAAAATCAAACAGTCTAATGGAAGAAAAAAGCAAATTCACAGAGTTAGAGGATAATCCAGGTGGGAAGAAACTCTAGGAGGTTACTAATCCAAGCTCTTGTTCAAAGCAGGGTCAGCTAGGAGGTCACACCAGGTTCCTCAGTTAGGTCGTGAAAATGTACAGTCCCTCAGAAACCTGTTCCATTGCTGGGCCATTCTCACATTGTTAAAGTTTCTCTTTCCATGATTTGAACACTGGCCTGTTGCAATTGAGGTTCGTTCTCTCTCAGCCTGCCTGTCTCTGTCTTCTTGGTGACATAGTCATGGGTGCTAGAAGGCTGTTTGTAGGACCTCCCTAATAGTTTTCTTATATAACTTTAGGAAACTTAATTAAAGTTTTCTTCGCAACTTTATTTTAGTTTCCTCTTGTGTATGCATATGGCATGTGCTATCATAGAATGTCTAATTACCTGAACAAATGCTCTTTCTTAAGATTTCATTCTCATTTACCAAAAAGGATGGATGGCATCTTACTTAAAGGTTAGGAACTTATTAAATTTTTATCCTGGATTGTTCAGCATGCACCCTTATTGTTTGTTTACACTCTTAAAATTAGCTTCCTAAGAAGGTTTTTCTCATTATCATTAATTCTAGTAATATTGACTGTAAGACTCGTGCGAGAATTGGAATTTGTATTACATGAAATTGCATAGAATAGTCCTGTATTTTTAATTTCTGACTAGGAAAACAAACAAACAAAAAATGTTCCTGCAAAACATTTTCAAATTAGAAATTGACCCATTTACATTGAGCAGCTGAAACTGAACAAAGCTATAATACTTAGGTTACATGATTCGTTTTCACGATTTCATAACTTCAGATATCAGGTGGGCTGAAAGTTTATTATGCTTATTTTATAAGAAGGAAATTGAAGGGCAGAATAAGAATTTTTTAGGGCAACTGTATATTTTGCATTTCTACACTTAGACTAAGTATAAGACTTAAACTAAGAACATTGTTAAACAGAGTCCTGGGCCCTTGTGCTCTTCTGAATAAAGAGGTGAACACTTGCGAACCTTAAGGAGACAGTGATACTCTAGAAAGAGCATGGAAAAGACTTGAGTTTTCTCTGTTAATCTCTGAGGATCTTCACAGCATCTTTACTTAATTACATTTCCAGCTGTTTTAGAGAACAGAGTGCAGCTCATACATCTGCTGGGAAGGAGAGCTGCCAAAAGTTGACACTCTGCTTACAAATCCAGAACAAAACTAAAAATAAGTGATGGTTTACTGATTTGATTAGTCTGCTCCCAGACATAGTAGGTTTTGAAGGAGAGCACACAGAGGAGGCCAGTATCTCTGCTCAGAACAGAGATCCACATCCTCTGCAGTGGTGGTGACACATGGCAGGGCATGGACCACAGGTCCCCAGGAACATCCATCCCTAACACATCAGATTTAGCTTTTAAGGGTGGATGCAATTCTGTCTCTGGGGTCTGTAGAGTCACCAGGGGCCTCTCACCAGGGGCCCAGTTTTGATGTGCTCCTTGCTGGCAGCACATGGGTGCTGTGAAGATTTTCAAAACCCAACAATCGCAGGCAATGGGCTGTAGCTGACACTGCTGTAAAGCAGGGACTAGATGATCTCCAGAGGTGTTGTCCAGCCTCAAATGGCCAGTGATTCTGGGATTCTGTGACTTTTTATCTCTGAATCTGACATTTCAATAAACTGTCTACAGACAACAAAATGAGTGATGCTTGCTTTCATTACAGCTTTTTCTTTCTGTCTCTCTTTTAAAATATGCTGAGAAATCTCTTATTTGTGGTCTTTAGACTCCTCATGGGTTTTTGGGGGTTTCTCCATATATCCTGAAGCATAGATCCTGAGCACTACCACCACTCAGCACCTGTGTGGAGTTATGCTCAGGCTAAAGTAAGGTGTCTACACAGTTCATAGTCCCATCTGTATTCTCAGTACAGATGGTGGAAAAAGGGTATCATAAAGTCATGCTACCCTTGCTGCACCTTTGCTGCACCAGCTTCCTGCAATGTGGCAGTTGTCAGTGTTTTTTACCTGAGTCTTTATGATTTGTAATGGTCTTTCTATCCATTCATTTATCAGTCAATTTGAACCAATTTACCTTTCTGGATTCCATAACATCCTGTAGCAATCATTCCACAACAGATTTTTGACTGCATCTATTGCTTTAAAGTTGCTGCTTAAGTTCATTTGTTTATTCCTGTGTTGTGACTAGTGAATAACCACTCCCTCTTCATGTCCTCCTTGATGCTTATGATTTCATGCACTGTTAAAATATTCACCTAAGGAGTCTTTCTTCTGTGCTAAAGCATGCTAATCTATCCACTTATAAAGCAGCTGTTCCATACTCCTACTCATCTTTGCCATCTCCTACTGTTTATTCTATTAGACATATCCATGGGCTGGGAAGACAGGACTGTGTGTGATGCTTAAGGTATGGACAGACAGTAGCATAGCATTTTTTATCTTTTTAAAATTATTATTAGTCTTTCCCTTTTCTAATGACGTGTAATGCTTCGTTTTATCTACTGAGCAGACATTCTCCTGGAAAAATTTGTGTTTCTTCCATGATCCATTTCCTGAGATGTAAGAACCGATCTAGGTAGAGCCTTTTAGTAGATAATATCTAATTAGAGTTTTTTTTCTCCATGTGTTTACATTCATCTACATTAATCTACAATTTTCAATTTTGATAGACCTGTGGCTTTCCCACAGCAATACCTCAGTTTTCTAAGGCAGTGCTTCATCTGCTCTCTCTGGTTTTGCTGTGCTTTTGTTCTGCTAGCTCATCATGGTGTATTTATGGCCTGCCTGCAGCTGCCTTCTTCAGAGTAAATCATTTGTGGCCATGCTTTTGGTGTTGAATTAAAATGCTTCATCTGCATTTTTATCATATGTACCTATCCTGAGTAACCATCTCATCATAATTTTTGTCACTAACTTATTCCAACTACCTAGGCTAGAGATAATTTGAGCTAGTTAATTATATTTTAAAAGTCAAATTTCACTGCAAACTCGTGTCTATTGAAAAGCATGCTGTAGTCAGACTATGAATAATTTATTCCACAAAAATAGATGTATATGATCATTTGTTCAAGCATGGTTGCTGTCTAGTATTGTAGTCTCAGAGAGGGCAGAATGACTACAAAAAAACCTTGTCATAAACAATTATATTTAACTGTATTTCCTTAATGGGTCATGTCCTCTTCTATTGTAAGCACTGGGTCTTTCAGACACCTTGCTATATATATATATATACTTTGTAGTTTTTGTAAGTCAAATAGTCTTAATGAAGGCAACTGGTTTTTTTTAGGTCAATATTAAAGTTTTGCCCTACTCTCAGGTTTTTGGTTTTGTAAATCATCCTTATACCAATCCTTTGAAGCATTTATTTTCTCTATTATAGCTTGGCATTCATTATCTTGGTGCTATCAAATAAATTCTCAACAGTACTGAAAGCCTTGCCTTACAATAAGGTCTAGAAATACACTGTTCTGGTTCTCCAGGACTATTTTTTGTAGGATCTTGTTCCTAACAGTAGTGCCAGGAATAATAGTCCTCATTTTCACCTGAAAGCAGACCACATTTTTAATCAGATTCGCAGGACATAACATACCTCTTGACTCAGCTTCATTGTGATGTTAAAATGTTCTGAGCGTGTCTGCAACCACTAATTCTTTCCCCACTTGGCGTTCAATTTGCAAATCATACATTTGTAGCTGAAAAAAAACAAGCTCTATTCTTAGCGGCAGCAGAATGGTTTGCCAGGCCCCTTTTGGCACTGTCAACATGTGGTTTATGGTCAGTGTCAGCTAATAGTGGCCTCCCATAAATAAAAACATGAAACATTTTTCACTCGTGGACTGAGACCAAAGCCACTTTCTTTATTTTCGTTTATTGGAAACTTGGTTTTACTTCAGTCTTATGATGATTATTCTATTGGGGTTTTAAAGTTTTAACCACACCATTGTAAAGGATTGTGCAATGCTTTTCTTAGAGCCATCAGTGAAAAAACTTGTTTTGCATTTATCATCATAGCAACTCACAACTGAAATCTCATCAACCCTTTTAATCTCTTCCTTTTTTTAAGGGCCAGAATGAGTGTTTTGTTTCTATCAAGATACCAATTTACTACAGCCTGGTTCACTAAGCACAGAAAAAAAAACCCTTATATTTACCATTTCTCTAAATATTCCTCTTGTTTCTAGATAAGAGAATTTTAGTGTAAATATATAGCATCTTGGAGTTGACATCTAAATGAAGGGTCCTTTTTCTGCACTGAATTGCACCTGCCTGGGTGGTTGTTGATTCTTCTTTTTGCTGCATGATTCTGAATCAGAGCCTACTTCCTTACCTCCTTGCCTCAGACTTAGGAAGTTCTGTGGGATTCTTGGGATTTTTCAAGTGGAGTATATAGAAGATAGATGTGAACTTCCTTCTCCTTTGAACAGAATCTTGGAATGTGTTTGACAAAGCAGGTTCCCCTGCCATCTCCAGGGAAGGCATCTACTGCATGAAACCAAGGGGCTTGGCATATTTCTCATGTGGTCCTTGCTATTAAATTAATTACTATTAAATGAACATGTTTTCTATACTCCATAAAATGGAGTGAAACCACATCACACAAAAAAGAAACTGGCGAGATAATGAAAAGACGTTTCTATCATAATATTCCTTTTGCTTTTTCACACACTCGGGTATACAAAGTTGACACCAGAGGAGCAAATAAAAAATCTGCTGCAAAGACATGGTAAAGCAAGCTGCAGACTTGTAGCAGGAGGGTAGCCCATGGCAAGAGGACATGGGCAGCAAAGCCAAAAAGCCAAAAGCTCACTCTGGCAAGTGAGCTCAGCAGGAAGTAGAATGGGCCATTCCTGTGGAAGGGCAGTGATGCCTCAAGGCACATGAGGGACACTGACACAGAGCTCTCTGATGCTACCCTGAGTATAAGCACTGGATTATGGCACTCTGTTTTCTCCTGTCCGTAAGCTTGTTGCTATTTTTTTTTCCTCAGAGCAATTGTTTGCTTTTGGCACCACCTTGGCTTCTGCTCCTCTGCCATATTAGAAGTACTGTATCCCATTAGGTCTCAGACTTACTGTCCATTTGTCATCACTGCCCTATGATGCTTGTTTGAGCTATCACTACGGTGGTGTTCACTGTTCCTCCTCTGTGTATGTACCACAGAAACGTGTGTCCAAGGTTTTGTACCTTCTTTTCCATGTGCTTAACATTGGCAGTGCTGTTTGGCAAAGGATACACAGACTTTTGTGTATTTCTTTGTGGAATTTTATTTTGAGCTCTTGTATACTTTTCTATCCTGGGTCACTCTCTTTTACATGTCTTGCTGGGCTTAGGTGTCCTAAAGAATGTCATTCAGGTCAGGTAGACTCCTTTCCTAGCGGAAATCTAATGGCTTTGTTCAGAGGCTGATTTTGGGACCTCCACAAGAGTCCTGAGGCATGTTGTCTTGCATGTAAATTCAAATTTATCATTTATTATGTGGTTTTGTTAGTGCCACATACCTTCCAAGATGCAACTTTCAGCTGTCAGCCTTTGTTCAACTATTTTTACTTCTTTTTGCTTCTTATTGAAACCTGTTTCTCTGAAGTTTCATCATCATATGGAGATAAAGATAAGAAATGGCAGAGGAAAATATCAAAGTGAAATTATGCAAAATCAATAGCTACATTGTTGTTTCTATAACATATATTAAATGATCGTGGTACTACACTGCTCTGACTGTACATAATTTTAGCTTTCGTGGGTTTTTTTCAATTACTATTGCTCAGACTTTCCTAAAATTACCACTTTCAGAAATTTGAAATATGATTAATATTAGCCTTCAGACTCTGACATCTATGAAAAAACATGTCTAAAGAAAGGGCTGATTTTTAGTGGAAATTGTTTTAGTCTATGAGCTGTTTAAACATTGACAGGAACCTGCTGTCTCTTTTTACTGTCCCTCAAAATTATATTTCAATAAGCTTCTTTGTCTAAGATGGCAAGATAGAAAGAAAATTAAATTTTGACCTACCAATGATGCTGAAAGAATATGTTTCCTGTGTGTGAACATGAAAAGAATATATTTGTTGCTACTTTCTCCTCCAGTGCTAACCTAAATGACCCACTCTCATACCTTAGCATCTCAGCAGAGAATATGAATCAGTTTCTACTTCTGAAGGGCAGTCATGTATTTCCCATCTCTCAGCACCACAATTTGCCTCTTCATAAAGCTATGCAGGCTGACTTGAAATATGGAATTACAGAACAGCTGGGTGAGAAGGAACCTTTAAAGGTTATCTAGTCCAACCTCCCCTGCTGTGGGCAGGGACATCTTTCAATACATCAGGTTGATCAAGACCCCGTCTAATGTGACCTTGAACATGTCCAATGATCACAGAATCATAGAATGCCTTGGGTAGGAAGGGGACTTCGAAGATCATCGAGTTCCAAGCCCCTGCCATGGGCAGAGACACCTTCAACTAAACCAGGTGCTCGGAGACCCATCCAGCCTGGCCCTGAGCACCTCCAGGGCTGAGGCATCCACAACTGCCAAGTGTGGGTAACATGTTCCAGTACCTCACCACTCTCACAGTAAAAGACTTTTTCCTAATATCTTAATTTAAACCTACTCTTTTGCAATTTGAACCCATTCTGCCTTGTCCTGTCACTAAATTCTCTTGCAAATAATTTTGCCCCATCTTTCCTTTAGGTTCCTTCCAGGTACTGGAAGGAAATGATGAGGCATTCAAAGCTTCTTTGGTCAAGCTATATTGCTTCCATTCTTACCCTAAAGACATTCATATTTAATTTTTATTGGTGCTTTTCCTTTACCTCAGTAAACAACTCTTCTTATTCTGGCTGGGAGCTTTTCTTCAGAGGAGCGCTCACATGTCAGTCAGTTCTCCCACACGGACCCACAAAGACCACTTCCATACAGCAGATCTGCACTGTGACCAAAACCCTTCTCTTTTGTAGAAAAACACTAGGAGCAGAAGATACTCTAACTCTCCACAGCACTTATTAGTAGAGAAAAACCTTTCCACCTCGAGTTTAACCACTAAATAAGAACTTTGCAACCTGACACCCTTTACCATTGTGAATTTCATGTTCTGCAAACACCCTCACAGCTTCCTTGGGAGTGATGTTCAGCACAATTGCAGCATACTCCAAGGTCTCCCAGGCCAGAGCACTCCCTGGCACGTGCAGGTCTGTGGCTGTCACTGCACTGCAGGGCTGCACTGTAGATAGTGCCAGCTGGGAGCTTTGGGCACAGATGGCTCCCAGATACCTTGTCCTACGCACTGGTATGGCTGCCTGCACTTGGTTTGCTCCATTAGAAAGTGTTTGATTTTTTTCTTCACATCTCCCTTGGAAATTAACTGTTTCCATTTCATACATCAGCCAGTCTTCTAAGCCACAGGTAGAGAGTCAGTGGCTGATTGTGAGCTGCCATGGCCTCCTCTCAATGGGTTATTGTTTGAACATCTGCCTGTTTAAAAAAACCCTGCTTGCTCAAATTGCAGCTTTGGGCAGCATCTTGGCACAATGCACTCTTGAGATTTGATTGACTATTTTGTCTATTTTCATCTTCTGTGGAATGATTTTGCTCCTTTCTGAGGAGCATGGCATGGTCTTTGGAAACATCTCAAATCCCTGCCACACAAGTTAATGCAAAGACCAGAGGGTGAGACATTCTCCCCTCTCAAAATTTCTGAGTGCTCTTGATGGCTGTATAAGCTCAATCTCCTCGTACACAGTGGAGCTGAGCCAGCTGACACCACTAGTGAATCTGGCACTTTGCATTTAGACAAAAATACTATTTCATGCAGAATCTATTTTTTACCTCTAAGAAAAGAGTCCAGGAACTGCAATCACAAAGGGCTTTTACAAATGAGTCTATAATTTAGAGCCTCAAAACCACTGTTCAAAACTTTTATCCTGGATTAGCTATTACGTATTCCTGGGAGCACTCTGCCCCAATGTGCTGGACAGCTGATGCCTTCTTAAACCTGCCCCACTAGACCTTTGCATGAGGTGCACTAGGGCTGAGCAAGCCTACCTGAGGAATACTTCACCGATTAGGCTTCCCAAAATATGTGTCAAGATAGCAGACGCAGACCCCTTAGTTATCATCTTCACTTGTTCAGCACTTCTGTGATTACCTCTGGTATTGGACATCTATGAGAGAAATCTGACTTGCACCCCAGCCCATCACATTCAACTGCACAGGACAGGGTGGAAATATTTATATTTCCTATGGGTCTTGTTCCACTTACCTGGAAGAAGTCAATTTGCAGTTATGCAGAGAAATAATGAGGATGAAATTCTTGTCCCTGGTGAATCAGAGCATCCCAACCAATAAAGGGATACAAGGATGCCAAGTGTGATGAATTTTAAGTGTAAAATAAAATTACAGCAATATTTAGACTCTTCCTCAGGTAAATAAGCATATTGATCACTAGCCTGTAAAATCCTCATTGCCAATCCTAGATTCAGTCACAAGTATGTATTCTCTCTTAGCGATTATAAAAGATCTTTCCTTTTTAAAAACAGATTTGATTTGATTTGATTTTATTTTATTTTATTTTATTTTATTTTATTTTATTTTATTTTATTTTATTTTATTTTATTTTATTTCATTTTATTTTATTTTATTTCATTTAATTTCATTTCATTTCATTTCATTTCATTTCATTTTTATTTCTGCCATTACTGGAGTTGTATACATAGATGAAGAATAGCCTCAAATTATGGGGAACTAGAAACTAACTGCAGCACTATTTTAAAGCAGTGAGATATCTTGCATGAATCTATATTTCAAAACAATGTTTGACAGGTATAATTTTGAGTCAGGTAGTTCACCAAGGATTATATTTCCCAGAATTTAAATTCATTTTTCTTTGTTTACACTGAAATATTCTACATTCCCCAAGTACAGAAAGCTACTCTAACTATAAAGCCTTGAAGTTGCAGCTTTTTCTTTTCTGTCACTTCTAGCAGTTAGAGACTCTTATTTATGACTTTAATATAAATTTCTTCCCTAGTGTATTTGCCATTGAGGCCTTGTCAAAATTCTTCTTTTACGTCATAAAATTTCTTTATACCCAAAGGCATTATTCTCTATCAGAATTTTGTCTATTTTCACCCTTAAAAATGAAATTTGAGATTTTCCTGATAGTGTGTTAATTTTCTTCATCTTTAGAATTCTTTTCAGTGACTGTGATCCCTCTTGGATTTTATATATGTGCTTTATTTTAAACTTGGGATGAACCCAAAGAGACTCCAGTTTGTCTGAGAGACTGGTGGGATGGACAAGGATTTGTACCCCTCATTTCTGAAATTTTGGACTGGAGACAGAAAATGATACCTAAGTACAAGATGCTAATGCAATTTGAAGTAGCAGATGGCTCAGATGACTCAAATGTCCTAGGGCATTTCAACTCTATGGCCCTTGCAATGACACTGAATGTCTATGTTCAGGTAACTGATTCCCACCCCAAGGAGGTGGGTTTAAGACACCTGAAGTTAGGTAGCTAAATATGGGTGTTTATGTGTGATCTAGGTGCCAGGCTTGCATCACAGCCAGCAGGGCTCCATTCAAACTGGCAGCTGGAGACGCATTACCTGAGGCTGCACATCACTCCACCTTTTTTTTTTTAATTTTCATAAAGAGTATGCAATTGTTGTGGTTGGACACTGGCCTAACGCCAGGCACCCATGAAAGCCGCCTGCTCATCCTTCTCTGCCACAGCTGGGCAGAGGAGAGAAAAAAAATTAACAAAGGTTCATGAGTAGAGATAAGGACTGAGAGAAAACACCACAAAGGGGCAAAACAGGCTCAGCTTAAAGGTACAAAGTGAATTTATTAGTAACAGAGTCAGAGGAGGATAATGAGAAGTAAAGTAAGCCCTTAAAGCACCCTTTCTTTCCCCAACCCTCTCCCTCCTTCCCCCCAACAGCACAGGGAGAGAGGGCATGGGGGTTTGGTCAGTTCATCACTGAGATTTTCTTCCACAGCTCTGGGAGAGGAGTCCTTCCCCTGTGAGGCCATGGGGTCCCTCCCACAGAAGACAGCTCTCCATGAACTTGTCCAGTGTGGGTCCAACCTCACGAGCAGCAATCCTCCCAAAATTTCTGCGACATGGGTCACTCTTCCATGGGAAAGAGTGACCTCCAAGTGACCTCCTTGTTCCTCCAAGGACAGGCTGCTGCTCCAGCCTGAAAGCAGGGGCCCCCTCTCCACCAGGTCTCCCACTGGATCACAGCCTCCTCCAGGCATCACCTGCTCTGGTATGGACAACTCCCCCATGGGCTGTGAATGGATCTCTGCATCCCCATGGATCCCCATGGACTGTGGGTGGATCTCTGCATCCCCATGGATCCCATGGACTGTGGGTGGATCTCTGTATCCCTGTGGATCCCATGGACTGTAGGTGGATCTCTGTATCCCTGTGGATCCCCGTGGGCTGTGGGTGGATCTCTGCATCCCCCATGGATCCCTGTGGGCTGCAGGGGCACAGCTGCCTCACCATGGTCTGCACCACAGGCTGCAGAGGAATCCCAGCTCTGGTGCCTGGAGCATGTCCTGCCCTCATTCTGCACTGACCTTGGTGTGTCCATGTTGTTTCCCTCACACCTTGTTCTCTTCTCTGACTAGAAAAATATCTGTGTGTGCCCTCTTTGTTTTGATTTTCGTCTTAAATACATTATCACAGAGGTGTTACCAACCTCTCTCATTGGCCCAGCTTTGGTCAGTAGCACATCCATCTCCTAATGGACATGGTGGAAGCTCCCAGCAGCTTCTCACAGAAGCCACCTCTGTGTCTCCCTTCCTACCAAAAACCAGGCCATGCAAAACCAACACAGCAATTTACCTTGTATGTCATTGGGGTCAAAAATAATCACTCCCCACCCAGAGCTGTGCCAAAGGAGTGCACAGTTGTCCTATTTTCAAACAGTGGATTTTCATGTGCATTTATTTGCTGGGAGTCAGGTGGGCTGTAAAATTAGCCAGAGCCACACAAAAGCCTTGGACCAAGACCCCAGCATGCAAGGTCCCATAGCAGACTATGACACTTGCAGGCTCCATGTCCTTCTTGGTCCTGGCTATCATGGGTTCCCACACTTCTCCTGCAGCTCAGCAGGAGAGCACTGCCCCTGGAAAACAGAGCTGAGGGCACTCTGGCACTTCCAGGAAGGAAGAGGTCTGGCCACATGACAGTGGAAGCCGTGGGGCAGGGCTGGCTGGCAATGCCTCACTGCCATGTGTGCTGACCAGTGTGACAATATCCTTGGAGCAGTTACAGGGCTCACACAGCACTGCTGAGAGCTGAGGGCAAGGCATGTGCCACACAGGAGGTGGAAATGTTGTGGGGCAGGCATAGACTCACCACAAGTACATTTTGCTCTTCAGGATGCTAGGGATACCCAGATGGGCTTGCCAAGATTTGTATGCTAACAGGCCAAAACTGAACTATTATTAAAATTTCAGATATCACTGTTCACTGAAATTTGAATTTTAAGGCAATTTGAAAAACTGGTCTAAATGGGAGAGGATCACATCTGGATTTTCATGATGCATGACATCTGTAACATTTTCATTATGTATTCTATCTTAAAATGGAGAACAGTTAGGGTCAGAACCATGCTAACTACTTGGAGCTTCTAAAATATACCCACATCTTAGGTGTTGGAAGCCAATGCCATATCTGACTAGATATATATGTCAGATATGTGTTTTAAAGCTATATTACTAAGATGCTGAAGATAATGTCCCACCAACCAACTTTTATTCCTAAAGAACTAACCAATTTATCCTATTTCTATAGCAATTGCCTTAAGAAAAGTGAACAAACTAAATAATTTTTAGCAGCTTAATTTTTCTCCTAGGGGAATGTTGAAAACTACTTTTAGACATCGATCCCATCTATCAGTATGCAGCACATTACAGGAATGTCAAGTTATCACAAAAGTAACAATGGGAAGATATTGTTCAATAAACATTTATGCAGCAGAAAAAATTCTGAAAAGCATTTTTCTTGTGTTTTCTGTGTTGTGGACTTTTTTTCTGGAAAGGTGTGAATGGTCTCCTAACATTGAATCACATCGAACAAAATTACTTGTTCAGAATTGGACTTGGATAGCTTTTTTCCTTAATGCACCAAGAGTGTGACCCACTTCATGGAGGGAAAGGAAGGAGTTGTAGGAAAGGGGTTTCTTCACAACATGGCTAAGTGAGAGCTGTTGGTGCCTAGCACACAAACATACATGGGCTGAACAGCTGAAATTACTGGCCTTGACAGAGCTGAAGTCCCTTTCCTGTGGCTGGCCATGATGTCTGGCAACCACCATTCACTGCCACCCCTGCAAATAGTGCTGAAGATCTCAGGAGGTTCTGACAGTGCAACCTTAAACACAAAGACAATGATTTATCTTGCATCATTCCCAACTATCACATTGATATGTGACTCTGTTGTGACCTTTATTGGATTTTTTTCTGTCAGATGTTAGTATTCAAAAGTAGATGAAAGAAGGACGGGATGATGTGGGTTTGAAGGGCAAGGCAGGAGAAAGGAGAGTTATAGTCGAAGATGAAAGAGAAATATTAAATTTCAGTTGCAAAACATCTAAAGTAAATTCCCTACCAAAATTATAGGAAAAAATAAGACTGGTTTTAAACTCTTCTCTTAATAAGTATTTTGGATGGTCCACTCTTAGTTGCGGGACAAATCAAGTCCTTAAGTTGCTGATTTTTGGGGATAGTTGAAATTTCTTTTTACTGTGAGGCCAGATTAATGTCAGCTCATGTCTGTACTCTTGCAGGTACCAAATTGTCTTTCAGAGTAATTTTCAGAGTTACTGAAAACACTGTATCTATATACAGGCATCTGTATACCTGTATCTGTATACAGGTATGAGGAGAAATGGCAAAGCACAACAATAAATAGGATTTATGATTATTTATTGTACTTGATGATCTGGGTGCAATACAAGTACTATGGGTTTAGTAACAGCCCAACACTTAGCTCCTAAAGAGGTTTCAGAAATAGATATCATAACCCTATTCTTCATCTCAAGAGGGATGATTGCCTACTTCAGGATTTTATGGCAGCAAAACTCCCAAACACAGATTTCTGTTTTTAAATGTCAGGGTGAAATAGTCAGCCAAGTTAATCTGAAATTTCACTCTGTGAAAAGACCTATAGTATCACCTAGGTCAAGAAAAACACTCTAAATTTAATAAGTTACTCAGCCACACTCCTGGGAGAAGAAATGCACGTCAGCTTCTATCAATTCAATCTGTGGAGAGTTTCCTAGTGGAAAACAAGCAAGCAATTGTGGCAGCACAGCTTTAGCTTTAGATACCTATTTTAACCAGCAGCAGAATATTTTGGTGAAAACACTTGAATACACTTTGAAGACTATGATCTCATCTTCACGACTTCTAAAAGAACTGTCATATAATTTTTTTTAACAGCATTTATTTTTATTTTAAAAGGCTTCAATTAACCTCTCTCTTTGAGTTACACTCAAATAATTTTCATCCAAAAATTATTAAAAATACTTGTCTTCTTAATTTAGTTATCAGTCTGAAGTCTGTTAATCACCTCAAACACAGAAGAGGGGAAACATCTGATACCCTTACAGAAAATTACTAGAGGTTGTATGGTAATAATATCCAGAGGACACTTTAAACAAATTCTCTTAGGTAAATCTTTTTCCTTCAGAACCGACATTGTAGGTTTATTTTGAAACCACTTAGATCATGTTATTACTTTTGGCAGAAAAGCTATAAAGACATATTTTGTATAAACAAAACCCATAAAAAATTCCCAGCACTAAGTTATTTCTAAATGCCTTGAAGGTGCAGTGGGGAAAGAAAAGGAAAATAAGGCTAAGAAGGGGGAAAAAAATCTGTATCATGCTGTACCCAGTAAATATTGCAATGTTAGATTCCTCAATCTGCTGTAGCCATCCTGCTACAGAGCTCTGTGTGTTATGGATCCTGCAACGTTTCCCACTTCTGCTGATGTGGGCACCTTTTGGGGAGCTGACGTTTTTGCTGCCATGGGAGCTGGAGGGAAACTCTGGCAAGCACTAGCTGTAATTTCTTTATAGATAGAACACATTCCCCTCAAAAAATATATTAATCTATCCCTTACTGTAATTCCCTATTTTACATAAAATTTTAGTTCTTCCACATAAAAAGTTACCAGAATATGATTTAAATAATCATAAACTTAAATATAAATATTTTAGCATGAAATATATTCTTATATCTTAGGACCAGAACATTATACTCTTTTGACACTCTGGATGAAACCTCACCTCTTGAAACAGATTGCTATTTTGCTGTTCAGTTCAGGAGGAGGAAGAATTCCTATACTGAGCAATTTTTTGTTCTAAAACTATTGAAATAGTACATGAAGTAAGGGCTTAATCATCATTAATGAAGGCAACCAGTCTTCAGTCATTAATAACTGAAGCTATACCTTCATGATATAAAAAATGAAAACTGTCCTTGCACAAATAAGCTCTAACAAATAGATGTTCAAAATCCAGAGGAAACAGTAAAATGCATTGAGTGATTAAACAGACTGACATTTGATATTTTTTGAGTATCTATTAAAATAAAGGGTTTAAATAAAAATTGCAGATTGGAACAATGCATTCCAGATGCTTTCTTGGCGGAAAAGGAAAATACAAATCTAGTACACCATTTTTTGTCATAAAAAATGCAAATGCAGGAGTGCTGTCCCTGCAGCAAGGGCAGGACAATGCCTAAGACAGTCACACAAGCTTGTATCTGGTAGGAGAAAATACACTCAGCTGGGGGTGGCTTATCAATAGAAAATAAATGAATAAAAGAGTTGACTGGGAATGTGAGGATGTGAGGGTGTCATCTTCTGTTTGTTTTTCTAGTTGGAAGTCTCTTCATCCCGATTTAGAGCTAGCCTGGCATCTGGAACAAATTCAAGGAAAGCATGAAAAGCTTTGAGGAAAAGTCAGTTCAAACCTGGCTGCTATTTCTGGAGAAGACAGTGCCTTTGTCTGCTACCAGCTCACTAGCTTGACATCCACAGGGGCTGTCTGTAGCCCTTACTACCTGTTCTAAACAAATGATTTGCAATGCAAAAGAAGTTGGAAAAACAAACCCAGAAATACGGTGTGTGAAGACCCTGTGCTTCAAGTAAGCAATTAAAAATCCAAATTGAACTCCCCCTAGGAAGAAAACTCACAATTTGCACAGTTTTATTCACTGCCATGAGGTTCCTCTGGTAGTCCGTCAAAGCCACCTGCCATAGGACAGGGATTGCGGATAATGTGGCATTTTCAGGGTCTGACATTTGATTATACTCTCCATTCTTTATAAATAAAAGGGCTGTACATATTTGTAAGAAGAATGCTGATGTGTGTGTGCATGTGTAATGTGTATAATAATGCATACATACACTATATGTTATACTATATAACATATATCATACTAATGTATCTAATTTATTTATATACATGTATATATATATATATATGAGATGTGGAAAGCATTGCATAATTCTAGAAAACTGTCAAAACCAACCTTTGAACCACTGCTGATTATTGTTCAATGATTTAAGAAGTTGAGTGATACATCACAAACTGACATTTTTCTTACACCTTTTGTAGACAAATTCTACCCCTAGGAAAGGCACCTGTTAGATGCCACTTATATCAGATGGGTGATATTCCCTAGTGTGCACAGGGACAAGCATCAAACCTCTAAGCAGAAGCTGCAGAGGAGCAGCCTTCCCAATCTTATTGTTTCATGGAGGCCACAGAACATTTGCAAGGTGATGGCAGGTCATGCACGGACAGGCACATTCTCTCTCTGGTGCTCCTCACTCATGCATCCATTTGCACCTCTTCATTAAACCGTGGCCGCTCTCAACATAAAGACCTGGGAGGCTCGGGGTGCTTCACAGCACCCCCCCAGACAGCATCACTTCTGGAAAAAGCAGGAACAGTCCATGTAGACAGAGGAATTTTGGCAACTTGGCTCTCAGAGGTATTTCACTGAAGGCCTGATGGAGGATATGCTGCCAATAAATTACCTCTCTGGCAATCTTTATCTCTAGTGCTGTTTGCAGCACACTGGCAGCAGGCAAAGGACACTGTTCCCAGCTAGAGATGACAGAGAGGCTCTCTCAGATGACACAACACCTCTTTGCTTTCTGTCTTTCCTTCTTCGGGAAGGGGAAACACAGCTGTCAGCTCATGATGCAAAGCCAGGTCCCAAGCCAGGTCCTACCCCACCTCCAGCATGACGTGGCTGGCAGGATCTAAATGAAGGAGTCCTCACCGCTGCATTTCCCTGTCCCAATCAAAGCAGGGAATATTTCCATATATTCTGCTACTCCTGGGTCACTAGGCTCCTCAGAAATGAGATGCCCTCTTTCTGAACATGGAGATATGAGAAAATAAGAAGGGAGAAGAGGAGGAGGATGAGCTTCTGCAAATGCTGTCGCTTCTTCTGGGCTTGAAAACAAGTTGTGTCTACAGGTTCCACTACTCAGAGGTGAGGAAAGCAGGGAGCTCTGCCCACAGCCCTGCCCACAGCCTCCCATCCTTTGTGGATGGCAGCAGTGCTTTTCTGATGAAGGGTGGAAGGGTTGGTCACCAGCAAGTCACTTGGTGTCTTTGCAGAAAGACATGGATAATATTTAGAAAGTAGAAGGGCCACCACAGTTAATAAACACATCTTTCACTATTATTTAAATATTTTCAAAGTTCAGTAGTTGTTTAGTGCAAAAAAGCTGTGGAGAACTGGTGCCAGATTTAACATTAGCAGGAATTTGAATGGGAATTACAGAAAGTTACACTGCTTTTTAAAATTAACTCAGTGCCAGACACAAAAAAGATTACCATCATTGCTGCAGAAAAGAAAGATCAGTGAGGTATGAGAAAATACTGGAAATTAATATTTATATGCAGGAAGATTAACTGGGAAGCCTAAGAAACAAATTACTATGTTTCCTTCATCTTAACTTGCTATTCCATATCTTGTATTTTCATGTAGAGAAATTAGATATAGTTTTTTATATTTAGGCCTAAGTTGGAGATGATCTCAGAACATTTTTAAGGGAGTGTTCTTCTACTCAGTAAATTAGTCTTATTTGGATATCACACCTATGTGATAGTGAACATGTTTTTTTATTCAGTAGTCATGAAAGATCACTCGTGATGTAGAAAATCTACGGTGATATTTCTTCTATGCCCTTTAGTACCCATTAAAACCCCACTGGAATTGGCAAAAAAGAGTTTAAATGTCTTTCTGTTTCTTATTAACCTTTCAGTAGATGACTATATTTTCCCCAGAAATATTTTGTTCAGTTTTGAACCTCTTTTTCATTTGTTTAAGTGTATGGGATAAACTAGGGTTCAATGTGAAGAACATTTTCACTGTGTGGAGAAATTATATTAATATACTATTAATATCTGTCTTTATTAACAGTAGTTTCTAGAATTTTAATGTGGAGCATTGGTGTATTTTATCATTTTGTTTTTCATTGAAAGAAACTTAATATATGTAAAAAAGGCTGCATAATAAGACTAATCATTAAGATATGTTTTGATGCAATGAAAACCCCATAATTACAGTATCGTAATCTGCTGTTTACACATTACACTGCTGTCAGTTACACCAGAGAGGTGTCATATATTCAAGATGCTTCATGGCATGGAAAAACAGACTTATTTTTTAGTTCTTTATTTTCACAATGAACAAATGTTCCAGAACTGGGCAAGTGGGTCCAATGATCTTCATGTCCTCTATACCTATAAATCGAATTTGCAAATTGGGTGTGATAACAGGGCTAATAAGATAAAGAAGATTACGTACTTAATAGAGTATGAGACCTAATTTGCCAATTAGTTGTCTTTTTAGTTCACTGCATAAGGAGGTGGCTATTGCCAGGGAGTTGTTCTTCTCTAATTGGAATCCAGTGTTCATGAAGCATAATTACCTGTTAGAGCAGCTGCATTGACGCCCTTCATTTAGTAAAATCCCTGTTCTTCAAGTATGCAGGCAACTGTTGTAGTTCCATCAAATTCTGTGGAATAAGCTACACATGCTGCTATAAAAAAAGCAGAATTACAATAAAATCAAATAAAAGTTTTAAAAAGCACATTGAAGTATCTAATCCCAGCAGTAGAAAATTTTCCTTATTAAAAAAAAATTCTTTCAAAATTCAGATATTTGTTTGCTACCTGCCACAGCTGAAGAATGTCAAGAAATTGATCTTTTGTATGTGGGAAATTAGTGATTGATGGATAACATAAATGACTGTTTGAGAACTAAATTCTGAAGTAGATGTCATTATACATTCTCTGCCAGTTAACTGAGTGCGGCTGTATATTATAATTACAAAAAAGTTTCATTTTTAGATTTTATTTTAACAAAAACAAACCCTTCTATTCTGATTACAGTTGATAATCAAACCACTAGCAGAACATGTTTTTATTAAAATAGATCAGCTCTTTTCAAATGCTTTGTGAAGTCTTGTCTTTTTTTACTCATATTTCATTTATGTGAGAAAAAAAACAGGTTGAAAGGCTCTGCCATTTTGACATCTTTGAATTAAAGTCTTAAGGGTTTTTTCCTTGCAATGGTTTTTTTTACTTTTATTTTTGTGTTTTATATAGATATATATGAGATGTGTGAAAAATCTAAATTGGAAACTAAAATTGAAACTATGAAATAATATTGTATTTCATAATAACTATGAAATAATATTCTAAATATGAAACTAAATTGAAACTATATATTTTTCTTTTTGCTGAACGCATTAATATTCAAGTTTTCCAGAACTAGGAGCAAAATGTCTCTAGAAAATGATACAGTTTAGAAGGATTTCGTTCTTCATATAGTTCTAGTTTTGCCTTAAGTAATGGAGCAGGCATGTTACCAGAGTTACAGGTAAAATGGCCTCTAATAACCCTCTGACGTCTACTCTTGAAATGTGAACAGACACAAAAGCTTTAAGACAAGCAGCTTTTGGGTGTCAGCTTGAAATTCAGAGACACTTCTCTCTGGTGGCTCCATTTAGCAATTCTTGAAGAGTAGAACTGAAACAAAATAATTACATTGAGTATTTTCTTCAAACAACTCTTATCCACCCTGCCAAGGAGATGGAGATGCTCTTCTGGAGAAAACTAAACCTTTGAAGCCTGAGAAAAATGTGTGTCTTGCTGTTACCTTTCAAAATTTCCTGCAAACCATGCAGTGGTCATTGGCTTGTGCAAAATGAGTCTTTGCTGTCTCAGAGTTGTTGCCCATGGTTCTCTGCCAAGTTACCCTTGCATCAACAGAGAAAGTGAAGGAGAAATAGTAAAATTTGAGGATGTTATTCTAAAAATGGAGGCAAAACAAAGATCTTAAGCTTTGGGAGGGCAAGATTATGTTTTTCAGAGGTGACACAGTGGATTTGTTAGAGACCAGACTTCCCAAAGAGATCCAGATCCTCCGACCCCTTGGCCACAGTAATGGCAAGTTACGGTCCAAACTGTCATCAAGTCTGATCTTGGTTTTCAGCTGGCTTCAGATGATGCATGCACCTAGTACTGCCCAAGAAAGGTCTGATGCCAGCCAGATGGAAGGAAGATGAAAAGCTTACTACTCAATTGCTGGCATGACCTGCTACTTTGCCTTTCCTTTATAACAGCCAAGAGGAATAAGACAGAGTTGGAGGCAGAGCAGCTCTGAGCACAGTTTAAAGTTTCTTACCATCATGGTTGCATGGTTGAGGAATGCACTTGATGTCCTCGTCCTAAACCTTTTCAGGGATGCTTCTGTGGAAGCACTTCTGAGTCAGCACAGGTCAACTCAGACCATGGCCAACAATATGACACAAAGAGGGTATCAATGTTCTTCAGCTTGATATTGTGGTTTCACCCTCCTAGACCTACATCTACTGCCAACAATGGGTAGTCTTGCATGCAGCATTAAAAATGAGAAGCAAACTTGCACATTCTCCAGCTATTGAAACACTGACAGCCAATGGCGTCCCTCTTGCTGTGGCAGATGTTCACATCCACAGAGCATTGGCAAGGGGAGGGGAAGACATGCTCATGCAGGATAACTGGCAGGGCTTTTGGAAGTAGCAAATAACAATGCTACCAGCTGGACATTTCTTACAGGAAAGGGAAAGGCAAGTCTGCATGCCCAAATGAAGCTCCTGATCAGGAAAAATGGAAGATTCAAATGTGCTGGGCGTGTCAGAACTCACAGGGTTTTCAAAAGCAAACCGTGGCTGTGCAAACCTCTGTGCCCTTCTGTCATCAGAGATTAATCATATGCACAGGACTTGTTGAAAATCTGTAAAAACTAGGAGGTGGGATAAATCAGGGTTTCTACAGTGCTAGTTTGTAACGTGATTCTTCTTGGTTTTGTCCCCAGAACAGGTGGTACTCAGGCTGAGTATCAGCTTGCCAGTAGGAAAAACAAAATTATTTAAAATGTGTTATATAAAGCCAACTATTTAAAGAAATTGAGATAATCTCTATGTTTTTCTTGGTTTCTGCTTATTAAAAAGTATATGGCCAATTTACTTCCTTTTTCTATTTTACCCAATAAACTAGCTAAGTAAACAAAGATCTGACAGTATTCATAGATACCTAATACATGCACTTAAGTTCTTTTACCAATAATTTAAATGACCTTTATAGAACATAATTTGAAACTACATAGCAAGTGAAATGCCTACCTTTTTCCTTATGTTTTTGCTGAGTGTGTTTGTTTGGCTTTTGGGTTGGTTTGGGTTTTTTTTAATTTCTAGAGGTGGAAATAAATTCTACTTTAGAAGAAATTTGCAGTACTGTAGTGAAGACTATCAGGAGAATCCATGACAAACTATGTCTATATACAACTCATTCCAAGTTGGTTTTTAATACTGTGCAGTTCTACCAGAGAAATACAAACAAACTACAGTACAGGCAATTACACAGACCGCATTTGGAAGTAGATCTCTAAGGAGGAAAAGATGTAGCATTCCACTGGATTGGAAGGTTTGTGCTCAGAATACTCTAAATTCACCTGTCTGTCATAAATGTAACTACTGATTTAATAAAGAATATCAAGACACTGGAAAAATAAACATGGAAAAGAGATATTTTAAGGCATAGGCACTATGTGCTTTATGTTACACTATCCGTACTGTGAGGTTTGTGGTTTGGAACAAAAGCAATCTCTCAGTAGTTTCTCCACAATACTAATATTAACAGCCTTGTATGCCAGTAACCTGCCAATGAACTATTGAGTTTTTTTCAAAGTGGTGCTCAACTGATACATAATTAACATTTTTAAGGCATTTTAATATTATCTACAGGTTGTCTGAATTGGATTTTGATTGGTTGTGTGTAATAACAGATGTTTGTCAGTACTGTAGAGCAATATACCAACATAATACAAAATGTTCCGTTAGAAATGCATATTTGTTATAAAGAAGAACATTTAATTTATTTACCTTGTGGTAATATTTTTTTGTACTCTCAGTCATGTATTAAAAAAAATAGATGTATTTTACACAATGACAAAATCAAAAAACATCACACTAACTAACATCCTCTCGTGTCAGAATTATCCTGGCTGTGAGCACAGTCCTCTCCGTCTGTGGTAGATGACTGAAGAGATAAGCAAACTGTTGTTTCTGAATAAGGAGGAAGAGTATATGTGTATAATCATAGGCTGTTAAATCACCTTATATATGATAGCAGCAAACTGCCAAAAATTAATGGGGATCTCATTTAAAATCAGCTTAAATAACAAATTATTATTCCAGTTTTGCAGTTAGAAAAATGAGGTATATAGATATGCTGTGTAATTTCTCCACATCTGTACAGGGAGACTGATAAGTGCTGATAAGGAAACAAAGAGTTCTTATCAAACTAGTGGATTGTTGTACTGTCCTTCATATACAAAGCATTCAAGATAAATCAGCAGCAGTTAAATTAGAAAACAATATTAATTTTGATGCTTTCTCATAAGATCTTACCTTTTTCTAATCCTCAATTAATTCTCTATCTTAAGTCATTCCATATAAGTACTTTAAAGTTGGAACTCTAACACAGTTCTGGCCAAGATCTGAGTTTCTTTTGGGTCCTGTTCCCCACTAGCTTAGAAAAGGGGAGATGTGCATTTTGGGGTTCTCTCCTGCAATGCACTATAATTGCCTAATTATTGCACTAATTGCATAATTTCCAATTGTGCAATTAACTAGAGTACTTAAAATGCAGAGTTTTCAACAAAGCTGAAATAAAAATCCAGAATGCTCTACTCCCCAGCATGCTGAAATACTAGCTCAGACAAATGCTTTTCTGATTAAAAAATGCGGAAGGGCCACAGCCCTCTAGAAAAGTTATTTGACATTAGTGTTAACCTTTCCCTCATTTATTTCCTAAACCTTCCATCCTAAATTGTTCTTAAAAATCCTGCAGAGAAAGGTTTCCTTCAGGCAAATCCCTCTAGTGATCCTGCTACAAACCTGATGCTCTCATGTAATAGAAAAAATGCTTAGTCGAGGCCCATTCTACACGCCTCTAAGAGGGAACAAAATGTCTGGAGTATCAAATTCAACTCTGCTCAGACAAAGGTGTCTGGAACAAAATGGACAGAAGTATGTTAAATGGCAGCATGGCAAGTGCTGAACCCCTTTAGTAACACACCTACTGAAAATGAGGGAACTTGGTGGGGCACTCATAGTTAAGCTCATTTCCAGATGTCTCCTGTAGGTATCTTTGCATTTCTGTCTCCTTAGAAAGAGTTTGTGCCCTCTGAATAACTGAGCAAAGTTAGGGGTAGGAAGTGGAAGACTTTGGGGCTTCTTTTCTGCAGAAAAGGACAACTTAGGGATCAATAAATGCCATTAAATTCTCTATTTAAATTTGAAAAAAAAAAAAACAACAAAAAAACCCCAAAACCCAAACAACAATTTATATTCAATACCATTTTATCACTTGTAAATAGAGTCATAGAATGTTTCAGAATTTAAATCAAGAATAAAACAAATTTAAAGGTCTTCCAGTGCAGTATTGCTACAACTTGTAGCAATCACAGGAGTGATATGGGAGTATTTATTTTATGTAAAAAAAAGAGATGTTATTAAGCGTTTTGTCAGAGCTCTGTGACAAGACCCTGAAATAATTACATTAGGAATCACAAAACCCATGATCCCTAGGGAGACAGTCTTCCAGACCTTGTCTCTTTTTAAAATATTACTCCCAAAGCAGAAGCAGATTCTGATGATTGGAAGAAGTAATAGAGGTAATAGTAATAGAGGTAAGAAGTAATAGAGGTATCCACAGTCAACACAGATAGTTGAAAGACGAAATCTTGGAGGAACGTATTTCATATATGCTAGTTTGTAAGTTTGTAAGGTAAGGCTGCATTTAAAGTAACAATAAATAGAAATGCTTAGTCTTCCTTATATTATTCTGGCAGAAGGAGTGCATGTAAATACTAAATTCATAATTTAGGTTTTTTTACTTGCAGTTTCATGTTTTTCAAGAAATCTTTAAGCTGCATATTTCATTTTAAGTAATTTTAAACATCTGTTTCAGTGCAATAGTTTGACAGCTGGAAAGTGTAACACAGAAAATGTGTAATAATTTGCATTTCCACAGCCTAACACCAGTCAGACTTCTGCTACTCTGCTGCCTTTGTACCAGCCTCTTTCATCAGATCATGCATTTTAATGAAAAAAACATTGCAGTAATCAGTTTGAGAAGACTTAGGGATAGAACCTGACTTTAAAAAAGCAAAAGCCTGGAAATATTCTCCAGTGGGAGGCAATTAGAGCAATGCATGAAAGTTAGGTGTTATTGAACGCTGCAGAAGGCAAACAGAGCAGTGCAGCCATGGAAACCATCAGCAGGTCCTCTGTGAAGGAATGCACAGAAAGAACCACAGAGGGATACACAGAGCTACCAAAACTGCACCTCCCTCCTTTCTCTGCTTCCTGCTTACTTCCTCTTCTGTCTTGATATGAATCATCATCAGAGAGCAGGTGAAGAGGAGCTGTCAATCCATATGCCTCTGTGGATTCCAGAGGTAGGCTCCTAAAGCACTTGTCAATAAAGAAAATTTGTTCTTTCCCCCATAAAATATGTATGATTTCCTAATTTTCTGAGGCCCCAAACCACAAGACTACCATTTCTTTTTAAGAATGGAGTCCCACTTGAAATAAATTACTAGCCAGCAGATGAGTGTCCAAAAATGTCACAGTTTTGGGTGGAGGATACACAGCTTCTGAAAATAAGCAAAAAACTGTCAGACAGTATATGCAGATGAGGCAAATAGATAAAAATAGGTATTTTCATAATTCATAAACAGGTGCTAGGAAATAATATAACCTACAAAAAACAACACTCCATTACTCTTGCCTTATTTTCTGTTAACTAGAGAATCATGTGTTATAAAAACTCCTAAAATAACCAAAAATAATGAGTGGTATTCATTACTGATGTCATTCCATTGAAGCTGGCACAGACACAGTGGGGAACAGAACCTGGATGAGCATCTCAACTACCCTTATTTAGATGAGTACTACTTAAATAAACTCCATTCAGCAATTGTTCTGGCAAACCCTGATCTTTTTAATACGTAACCATTAGTGGTAGTTATTAAAAAAAAAATTAAAAATAAAAGAAAGAAAAGGGAAGAGAAGAGAAGAGAAGAGAAGAGAAGAGAAGAGAAGAGAAGAGAAGAGAAGAGAGAAAAGAGAAAAGAGAAAAGAGAAAAGAGAAAAGAGAAAAGAGAAAAGAGAAAAGGGAAAAGGGAAAAGGGAAAAGGGAAAAGGAAAGAGAGAAGTTTAACTTAAGACTACTTTAAAACATTTAAGATATCATACAACATGGTATTGCAGAACCATATGAAATACATAAAAAAAAACCAAACAGACACCTTTCATTGTGCTTTTATAAACTCAACACGTTCATATGATTAATTTTTGGAACTTCAGATAAAGAAGGATCTCCCGGTCTGAAATGTAACTGTTTCAGCATACTTTTACATGGATACTTCTTTACAGGTCCTCTCCCTTCAGGTAGTAGCTGAAGACTAGCAATGTTGGTAATTAATTCTGTAAGAAGCCACAGAAGTGTTTAACCATAGCAGCATTAAATTAATGTTGACCAAATTTAACAAAATCCCCTGCCTTTTACAATATGCTCTTACCATCATTTACACATAAATCCAGTCACAGACATGGTGGTGAAAGGACTGAATGCGTAGGAGAGCCATACTTTTGATTTGTTTCGTGGGAATGGTTGTGTTTTTCCTGATGAGTTATTCTTTNTTTTGTTTTTTTTTTTTTTTTTTTTTTTTGGGGGGGGGGTGTTTTTTATTTAGCTTGGGTTGGATTGGGGTTTTCTTTTTCTGGTTTTATCAATTGTTCTTTGAAATTCCTTTGAGGAATGACTTCGCATTTGATGTGATATCCACGCTGCCTGCGGGGGTGAGCGGGGCAGAAGGAGGTGTCCTGCTCCCCGCCCGGGTCCCCGCTGCAGCCCCGCGGGGCGGGAGCCGAGGGGGTCCGCGCACCCGGCCCGCCGCGGGACGCCACTGCCACCTGCTGAGGGCACCGGGATACTGACAGCCCCGGCCCCGGCAGCCCCCCGGGACCCCGAGGCCGCCCCCGGAACAGCCTCCGACGGATCGGGGCACCACCGGGGCCGGGCGGTGCGCAGGGCGCGGAGGATGCGGAGGATGCGGAGGATGCTGAAGATGTTTTCGGCCCCACGCTCAGCTGCAAGTGTTCACCCAGCAGCAACACAGCGCTAACGACGGTGTCAAATAGAGATAGATTTAGGGCCACCGGTTTTCTTTCCCTTCCCTCCCCACAGCTTCTCAGTTTACTAGCTCTAGTTTTCTAAAGCAGACGGTTGGGATGTCTAAAGCGAAATCAAATGTTTAGTGTCTTCATGCTTGTGCAGCATCTCCACAATGTGTGTTTTGCTGGAATATTTTTCCCTTTTAAAAAGCACATTGTTTGCTTTCAAAGATGTGCTTTAGGAAGAGAATGTGCCGCTTCAGTGGGCAGCAAATAATTATGCAAGAGAAGGTAAGGTTACACAGTGGAAATTATTACTCCTACCTGATGTGGTGCATGAACCCAAAATGCCTTTAATAAGGCTCTTCAACCAAAAGCATTGTGCATAAAATATTGTCACATACCATATTAACAAAAGAAAACATGTTTGTTTGTAACAATGAGTAAGGTCCTAATCTAAAAAATTAAAGTGGTATAAAGCAACATTGGTCTTCCAAAATTGTCATCAAGGTTTCAAATGCTCCCCTCTTTTGAAAATAAAGTCAGTAATTCCTTGTCAGTTGAGCAGAAATAAGCAATAAAATGTTTATTACTTTCCGAAGCTCATTTGTTTCAGCAGGAAACTGCCTCCACTGTTACTCTACTCAAGTGTACAGATTCACTCTGGAAATGGAGAGGTATCCTTATCTGTATGGATTTAAATATGGAAAGAGACAGTGAATGGAAAGAACAACTTCAATAAGATATTTCAGGTTACAACTGAATCGTATGTTTATGGCCCCAGACAGTGTGCTCTGCAAGATGTTCCAAAACACTCATCTCTAAGCTTTCAGCTATTTCTCCATTCTGCTCCAAATGCCTTGTGAAATATTTTGAAGAAGACAAAGAAGGGGAAAAAAATTAAAACAAGGTTTGCTATCAGGATCTAACATAAAGAAGATAGAATAATTATGATAACCATTTATGACTGAGTTAAAGTCGGATTAAAGGCAGATTGTTGGTTTTACTTACCACCCATGTTTATCACTTAGGCCATAGTTCCTTTTCGAAGTATGTAAGAGGTTTTTTTTCCAGTACATGATCTTTACACTATAAAAGCAATTTTAGAATTACAGCTTTGTTGTTAACCTTTTAGAAGATAATGTCTTACATTTCTAGTTTCCTTCTTTATGGCAGTGATAGGATAGCTGCTTCTATAAACCAATCTAGATAATATGTCATATCTCTCTTCAGCAGCTACTTCACACACGATATAGGAAACTCTCCTGCTACTGGTTACTCATTAAAGTTAAGTGGTAGGGATCCACATGACAAGGTTAAGTTTCAGCACTTTAAACCCTGCTGAAAGTTGCTAATAATAATGTTTAATTTTCATTCCAAGCATTTATGGTATAATCAACTTGAGCTTGTTGTTTTCTTCTTCTCATTAGCTGGAGCCAATAAACCTCCCTGCAGAATAAAAATCTTCAGGTGGAATTGCAAAATAGAGGCAGGATTTGACCCCTATTTAAATTAAACAACATAAATGGGTTTAATGGGAATGTCCTATTAACCAGAGGTAAAGTTTGATCAGGATTTTCAAAGAGGGCTAGAGATTTCAACACCCTAACAGGGAAATGTTAACAAAAACATGATATTCAAATTGGGAACACTCAATGCTTTCTTTAAATGGTCCTTTATGTAGGAGAATTAAAATAACTATAGTCCCTTATTAAAATAAACAAAATTAAATGCTTCCTTTGTATTTGTGGATAATAAGGTTTCCAACAAATCATCACCCACGATCTCTTGATATTGAAAAGTCATGTTGCAAAAATTTTAGCCAAGTTCAAACCATCTCACAAGGGAAATAAAGAGGAGAAAAGAAAGGATGTTTGCTATGGGAGGGGGGGCTGGAGAAAGGAATGGGAAGTCAATGGGCCACAGAGAGTTGGGACCCATGGTGGAGACAGGGCAGGCACCTGGTCTTGTGCTGTTCTTCAGGGTTATGCTCACATGGGACTGTGCTATGATGCCTCTCTCTGCTCATTCTCCTGTCATTCTCTCTGCCCCTCTCTCCTTTTTAGAGAGGGAATTGGAGGAGCTATTACATCGAAGGCAGATACCACTGCTATCCTTTCAACCCTCTGCCCCCTGCACGTAAGGTTTGTGATTTTGCAGCAGGGGCAGGGTATCAGCAGTGACAGATGCTTACGTGTCCTTGGAGTATTGACCAGGTCAAACTTATCAATGGGTTTTTGTTTCACAGGGTAGGTCATAAAGTATTCATTGCCCAAGGTCATCTAGACTCATGGAATATTTTAGATTGGAAAGAACTTCTAGAGGTCATCTACTTCAACCTGCCCAACGCAAAATTTTGTCAGGTTCCTTGAGGCCTGCTAAGCTTTGAAAAACTCCAAGGACAGAGATTTCAAAACCTATATGGGCACTTGTGCTAGGGTCTGATTACCTTCATGGTAAAAAGATCATGGGTTTTTTTACACCTATATTTGTAAATCTTGCTTCTCATGCAAATACTTGCCTAATAAGTCTGGACTATAGCATTTAATCATCCTCTCCCTAACCCTACAAGGATATTAAAACCCACTTTTGGCTCCTGTGTTTCCTTGCAGACAATAATATATGTGGGTACATAAAACAAGATAACTTTAGATATATCACACCTTTAATTTTATTCCACTTCGAAGCTAAATAATCACCTCCAGCCTTTTTCTAGGGATGCTGTTAGATCACCCCTTTAAGCAGTGTGGGAACTATCTGTTATGAACTATCATGCCATTCCCCATGTATATGATTCCTGCTTATCTGTTGTAAATTCTCTCACTGTTGTTCCTGTCTTACAGCCTCACTAGATCACCTAGATTCCTCTTAATATTTCCTTTCTCATTTTTCACCTTTCTCCTGATTAAGACTTCTGAAGTGCATGCTTGAGGATGAGATTTAAGAACATGTGTAAGTGCCTAACCACGCCTGTGGAAGCAAAAGAAGAAAAAGAAGGTATTCTTTTCTGATATGCTATGGTTCCAACAGCTCCAACTGAATGTCTTTACTCATCCAACAGGAGCTCTTGAGAGCCCTATCGACCTTAGACACTCCTGCCTCCACGTCTTTATGGTTTACCTCATGACAGGAAAGAATCTCACTGAATTCGACAGGAACACAGTGGTAGAAAGGAGGAGCCTCAAGCATTCAGTTCTTACTGAAGGTTTCCAACCTGTCCTCTGATACACTGTTGGAAGCACACGCTGTCAGAGTTCTCATTTATTGCAGCTTTATGAGTAAGTTCTTGTTATGTCACCTGAGTGACTCAGAGGGCACATCTTATTCAAATTCTTTGAGGACTAGAGATGCTGTTAAATTATTTGAACCGCCACATCAAAAAAGGCCAAATATTTTTACAATTTTATGAAAAGGGACAGTAAATTAATTTTTTATTTTAAAATGCACCTTCAGAATATATTAGGTTAGTGATTACCTGTCTAATTTAGGAAGAATATTACTTCAGTTACAGTGAATTACAATAACTTGGTTTTGAGTCCTATACTTATGCTATAAATAAAACTTCAGATGCAAGAGCATTTGTATGCAAATGAACAACTGATGATATTTAGACAATATAAAATCCCTCTTAGAACTTCAGAAATACTTCAGTTGACAGAGTCTACTGTCAGGGGCTTTAGCCCCTAAAGTTTTAAGTCCTATTTCAAGAGCAGAAACCAGACTCCTATGGTAGGACAAGGCCATATCAATAATACATGAAGTGTATAGGCATCTTCACATGAGCGTCAGAGAAGCCAGAACACCAAACAAGGAACCTTTTAAACTCTCCAGAAGCACACAGACAGTATCTCCTCTTGTGTCCCCTATGTAAGATTAGTGATGCTGCCAACCTATCCCAGTGGTCAGTGGTCAGAGTACTCCCTCCAGCCTCAACATGGCTCTGCTGCCCAGCAGCAACACCTAGAGATGTTCAGCAGTCCTGAAGTATAAGAACTCTGAGGCAAGAGCACCTGAAGCAGTTGGCTCTCTCCATGCTATTCTGCACAGAATTTTATTAAAATTATTTGGACCATGGAGAATAAAGGCGAGCACTAGTTAGTATATAGAAACAAACAACATAAATGCAAATCATGTTCCAGTTGAATCAAGTGAAGACTGAGGTGCTTCTATGTATTTACAGAAGAGAAAAAATTAGGTGATTCTGAAATATTAATGTCCAAAAATATCAAAGCTTCAAAGATTAAGCCACAGTTGGATAGGAATTTTCAAAATCAGAGCTGCCATAGCACAAGTGGAGGAGATGTGCAGAGATGGAGAGAGAGAGCTGACGGCCAGAAGTCCATGCTTGGTAAATAATAAAGGTCACTGTAGTTTAAAGGAAAAGCTCATAATGACATACACCTCATATATTTTGATATTTTATCTGCTACCAGCTTTTTTCAGGTACATCTCTGGATGCCTAACTAATATGAGATATCACTGTATCTTAAAGGAATTTCTCTAACTCTAGGGAGGAAACTAAGCTTTCACGAAATATTTTCTGCATGCTAAAAGAAACCAGAAATAAGTCCAAACAACAACAACAAGATCTTTACTTTCCTGCAGTAGAAAACTGGGGGGAAAAAAATCCTCTTGATGAATTTCTAAGTATCTGTATTCTGACCTTGCAGGATTTTTTCAAGTCTGCTGTGGGTTGTTATCATGCCTGCTGGAAAGAACTGCTGACATGCAAGCTAACCAAATTACACTCTTCTGCTTGAAAACAAGAAATTTTGAAGGCAATATCCCAAGGATCTATTTTCATGTGCAGAAACTGTGTTAGGTTATAAAATCTGCAATAAACATTGACATTTTTGATTGGCATGTTTTTTTCAGAACTTCTAGGTATTTTGGGGAGTATTATTTTGAAAATCCATGTATTCTGAGCAGCAAACCTTTCTATCTGAAAAAAAAAAAACATGTACAATTCTATTTGTATTATATTCCCAGTTTAGGGCTGTAAACTGTTCTGCAGTTCTCAATACACACTCTGGGTTTTGTTTTCTTTTCTTTTCTTTTCTTTTCTTTTCTTTTCTTTTCTTTTCTTTTCTTTTCTTTTCTTTTCTTTTCTTTTCTTTTCTTTTCTTTTCTTTTCTTTTCTTTTCTTTTCTTTTCTTTTCTTTTCTTTTCTTTTCTTTTCTTTTCTTTTCCTCCTCTTTATTTTCTTCATCACATGACTTGTTTTGCTAGATTAAAGAGTGGTAATGGTCTGTGGCAGAGTTTGCACCTTTCAAGACATATGGCTTTGTTTTGTCACCAGACTGCTTGTTTGGGAGTCTAGATAGTTGCATCACAGAGGAAGGAAGGAAAAGA